>OX438913.1:4316084-4916084 GCA_949316265.1 Diarsia mendica
CGGCACACGAGAAAGAGAAATAAAAGATGCACCACCAGATGTAGAGGTAATAAACGAATGTCGAAGCATTTGCTATCCTTTTCTAACACGCTTTACACCGTATGCGTGCTTCGCGCTCACACAATATTACAGTGAAGTTGGCAACAAAAATCCTCAGATAACTACTCGCCTGCTATCTGGCCATTGAAAAATGCAACAAGTTTATTTGTCTTTTTATCAGTCAGATAAGTTAATTCGCTAGTTAGTTATTCGATGATTGAAAAATCGGCCCTTAATAAAGTTACACCGGCGTCAGTTGTAGAACGTCCTTTCGTGAAACCTTTGGTTTGGTTGGTTAAGCATTACTTTTTCAAAAACCTTGCTAAATACTGGTACATACCTCGCCATGCATCTCTTTAGCCATCGTATAGACGCTGTGTTCGCTGCTATTGTACATCAACGCGTTTGACAGCATCAGTAAGACATCCCGTTGGAACTGTGCCGTCGTTCTGAAAACAAAAAAACATATTAACGTTTTGAGCGCCACAGTCACGTATAGACGACAAGCCGAACAAGCAAAAAAGTGCCTTAAGTCTGACGAATTAAGGTACTTTTTGCGTGGCGGTCAAAAGGTTAATTTCAATTATCTGCGTAGTTTTTTTCCTACTATGTTGGGTTCGGCAGTCTAACCGGATGTGTTGCAAACTTTTTTCGAAACAGCCAGCGCAGCCCTGAAACGCAAAGGGCATCCGTGTTCCTTCTAATGAAGGACCCCGGATGGGTTTTAGTCAGTAAGATTCTGACACTCTCTTCTGCTTTGCCCAGAGTGGGAGGAATCACTCTTTCTTTCTTCTTTTCTTTTTTAAAAAACGTTGACCCACACTAGGAATTTCTCCTGTATCGTGGGTGCGTTCACAAACATATAAACTCACATACACAAACACACCCAGACCCGAAACAACTATCTGTAGGTCATACAAATATTTGTTCCGTGCGGGGATCGAACCCGCGACACCCAGCGCAGCAGTCCAATCACTCAGCCACTGCGCCAACCGTGCCGTCAAAATAAAAAAAAAAAACAAAATCATCAATCATCAATCGTCATTGATGAATTTGCATCCTTAAAAAAAGCCTAACCGTATTCATCAGAATACCAGTATTATACATGGAGCGACTGCCTATCTGACCTCCACAACCCAGTTAATACTAGGTAATACAATACCCTTTCGTAAGACTGGATGTCAGAATTTCAGGTCACTGACTACCTGTAACGACTGCCAAAGATCTATATATATGGCAGCCGGGACCAACAGCTTAACGTGCGCACCGAGGCACGGAGGAAACTCGCTGATGTAATGGGTCCCATCCAAATCCATCCACCAACCTACACAAGCGCTGCTTAACCTAAAGATCCAGCAGAGTGGCAGTTATTTCACAGCACGGTTGGTGCAGTGGTTCAAACAGTTGACTGCTGCGCTGCGTGTCGCGGGTTCGATCCCCGCACGGAACAAATATTTGTATGGCCTACAGATAGTTGTTCCGGGTCTGGGTATTTGTGTATGTGACTTTAAATGTCTGTGAACGCACCCACGATACAGGAGAAATTCCTAGTGTGGAGCTAAGTAAAAAAAAAAGTTATTAATCGCATTATTATTACACGAGGTCCTAATAAGGACCTCTTTAATTACCTTACAACGCCAGAATCGATGTTTTTCCGGATAGTGGTGAGGTCCATGGGTCTCTTGACGACCTGACTGTACCCGGGTGCTTCCTCATCACTGATGGGGCGTTGGAACAGTGACGCGTACTTGTGAGCGCATAATCTGTAGAAGAAAAAACAATTATTATTAAAAAAGCAGTCATTCTTGACAGTTACATGAACTTGGAGGGTTGTAATGATGATTTTGATGATTATAATTCTGTAACTGCATACGTCTTACAGCCGCGAATCATATTTGCACTAACATACAACCTAGCACTGGCCTGCAAATCACTAAAAACGTAAGAAAAATTGAATTTCGCGGGCTACCCTGGAACATCCACCTTAATATTAGAAAGTCATTGAGACAAGCTCCTCTGATTTTTGTATTCATTTGTGTATTGTATAAATCACTGGCTTCGGTGAACTAAAACATCGTAAGGAAGCCATCATGCTTGAGAGATAATTTTTGACGGCATGTAAAGCCAAGTTACAGGCTCATGGGCGACACCAGCCGGCTTAGCATGACCACCGAAGAAACAGATTTTGTCGACGGAAGAATCGACAAAATGACAGATTGTAGCAAAGTTTCATGCCAAATTGTATGGAAAAATATTTGTCTTTTCTTGGTAGAATAGAGATAGAATCGCCATGCTACGGCCCGGGGTTCCGGGTTTGGTTACATTATAGACACAACCCACACGACAAAGAAGAAGTCAATGATTCATGACTTCTGCTTCTAGAGAAATTTCTCAGACATGCTATTTTCTTTACGATGTTTGACTTCTTAGATATTGCGAAAATGGTACGTTTATTTGTGTGTTGAGAAAAATGAGTTTTACACTATTGAGCTTTAGGGTAAGCCTGTCATTAGCATGGTCATCATGGTGTACATGATACGTAGTATTTTTAAACGACTTCCAAAAAAAAAAAATTTTTTTGCTAAAAAAACCGTTTCAAAAAACACTAGTCTAAAATAACTTTACTTTCGGAAGTCGGTGACTTTTTTGTTTCACGACTATTTGGAAATTAGTTTCTTTATTGCAAAAAGTTTGTTTTACGTTTTTGAGTTTATTTTAATTAGAAGTTATTATGCACCATCAAGATTTATATTTATTTATATTTATATATACTTTATTGTACACCACAAAAATACATAACAAAAGAAAACATTATATACACTACAAAACATACAATGGGCGGCTTTATCGCTTTCCGCGATCTCTTCCAGGCAACCTTAGGATGGACAGTGAAAAAAGAAGTAAGATTATCGTCTTTATGGTTGATGTTCCAGGGTAGCCCGCGAAATTCAAATTTTCTTATCTTTTTAGCGATTTGCAGGCCAGTGCTAGGTTGTATGTTAGTAAAAATATGATTCGCGGCTGTAAGACGTATGCAGTTACAGAATTATAATCATCAAAATCATCAATACAACCCTCCAAGTTCATGTAACTGTCAAGAATGAGATTAATTCTGTAACTGCATACGTCTTACAGCCGCGAATCATATTTTCACTAACATACAACCTAGCACTGGCCTGCAAATCGCTAAACCGTAAGAAATTTTGAATTTCGCGGGCTACCCTAGAACATCCACCTTAATAATTTCTTCGTCTTTGTGGGTTAACTTAAAATTGATATTTGTTAGTGATTTGTGTGAGATATTATTTTTGTTCAGATGCTATTTTTGTAGTAAATAACTAACCTGCTATAGACAAGCATGACGGACTTTTTCCACAGTCGATGTTGTCTCTCCGCGTCGTTAGCGCTCGGGGACTCGGGAGCGCTAGCCTCGGCCGCGCTCTCTGAGCCCGAACAGGCTGCGAAGTGAGGGTTATCACTACATAGTATAAAACAAAGTCGCTTTCTCTGTCCCTATGTCCCTTTGTATGCTTAAATCTTTAACGCCCGAATACTCGAACGTCACTCAATTTTAAGTTGCACTTAAATCTCGTGCTGTCTTTGTTACTTTAACGCAGAGTGACAGAGATAGCACGAGTTTTGAGGGCTACTTATAATTGAGTGGCGTTCGAGTATTCGGGCGTAAAACTATGCAACGGATTTTGATGCGGTTTTTTTAATAGATAGAGTGATTCAAGAGGAAGGTTTTAATACCTTTTTTGCACCCGTGCGAAGCCGGGGCGGGTCAGTAGTTTGTTAATAAAAAATTAATAATGAAGAATGTACTCCTAGACTAGGCACGCATATAGAAGTGCTCTCTGTGGAGCGACCACCGGTAGCTTGGACCTTGTTCCTGATGTCGATGTTTATTTTGAATACACAAACGGTCAGACTCGGAACAACTACCTGTAGGTCATACAACTACTTGTTTTGAGCAAGAATCGAACCCACGACAAACAGCGCAGAAGTCAATCGCTCAACCACAGGTAACCTTATCGCCACCGTGTACAATCGCCTGCTTTTTAAACTCAGTTAGAAAGTTATGATTAAAATTTAAACGGTACTATAATTTAATGACGTCACAGTTGGCGCAGTGGCTTAAGCAGTTGACGTGTCGCGGGTTCGATCCCACACGGAACAAATACTTGTATGGCCTACAGATAGTTGTTTCGTGTCTAGGTATTTGTGTATGTGAGTTTAAATGCCAGTCAACGCACCCACGATACAGGAGAAATTCCTAGTGTGGGGCAACGTTTAAAAAAACCGGCCAAGTGCGAGTCGGACTCGCGCACCGAGGGTTCCGTAAAAAAAATATATTTTGTGATGTAACTAAAAATTTATGGTTTTCGTAATTTTTCCTTTATCTATGCTATAAGACGTTGCTTCGTACCAAATTTCAAGATTCTGAGTTCACGGGAAGCACCCTGTAGGTTTTTCCCTTGCAAGTGTCGAAAATTTGCGGCATAAACGGCTGTATCTTTTGATTGCGTTGGCTTAGAAGTTTGATTTTTTCACAGCTTCAAGGGACAGTAGACCTGAGTAATTGATATAAATTTCAGCTTCATACCTCCACGCGTTCCTGAGAAAAAGGGTCTTGACAGACGGACGGACGGACGGACAGACGGACAACAAAGTGATCCTATAAGGGTTCCGTTTTTTCCTTTTGAGGTACGGAACCCTAAAAAATATATATATGCGATTAAAACCAAATAGAACTTACTTCTTGAATCGGACTTCTTCTTTCGAGAGTAGTCCCTCTTCTTTTTGCCGTCCTTTTCTTCTTCTCGGCTTAACTGTAAGAAGAAAGTACTTTTAGACAGAATGGTGTTTGGGGGTATGAGGAACAGGGTGTAAAGTTCCTCATCCCCCGTAGAAAAGGGAGGATCCTCCGACCGGACGGGTGTTGTGTCCGGCGGGCTAACTGCCCTTTTCTAGTTAGAAAAGGGCAGTTAGTTGTTGTTTTTTGTCTTTTTTAGTTTGGGGGTATGAGGAACAGGGTGTAAAGTTCCTCATCCCCCGTAGAAAAGGGAGGATCCTCCGACCGGACGGGTGTTGTGTCCGGCGGGCTAACTGCCCTTTTCTAGTTAGAAAAGGGCAGTTAGTTGTTGTATTTTGTCTTTTTTAGTTTGGGGGTATGAGGAACAGGGTGTAAAGTTCCTCATCCCCCGTAGAAAAGGGAGGATCCTCCGACCGGACGGGTGTTGTGTCCGGCGGGCTAACTGCCCTTTTCTAGTTAGAAAAGGGCAGTTAGTTGTTGTTTTTTGTCTTTTTTAGTTTGGGGGTATGAGGAACAGGGTGTAAAGTTCCTCATCCCCCGTAGAAAAGGGAGGATCCTCCGACCGGACGGGTGTTGTGTCCGGCGGGCTAACTGCCCTTTTCTAGTTAGAAAAGGGCAGTTAGTTGTTGTATTTTGTCTTTTTTAGTTTGGGGGTATGAGGAACAGGGTGTAAAGTTCCTCATCCCCCGTAGAAAAGGGAGGATCCTCCGACCGGACGGGTGTTGTGTCCGGCGGGCTAACTGCCCTTTTCTAGTTAGAAAAGGGCAGTTAGTTGTTGTATTTTGTCTTTTTTAGTTTGGGGGTATGAGGAACAGGGTGTAAAGTTCCTCATCCCCCGTAGAAAAGGGAGGATCCTCCGACCGGACGGGTGTTGTGTCCGGCGGGCTAACTGCCCTTTTCTAGTTAGAAAAGGGCAGTTAGTTGTTGTTTTTTGTCTTTTTTAGTTTGGGGGTATGAGGAACAGGGTGTAAAGTTCCTCATCCCCCGTAGAAAAGGGAGGATCCTCCGACCGGACGGGTGTTGTGTCCGGCGGGCTAACTGCCCTTTTCTAGTTAGAAAAGGGCAGTTAGTTGTTGTATTTTGTCTTTTTTAGTTTGGGGGTATGAGGAACAGGGTGTAAAGTTCCTCATCCCCCGTAGAAAAGGGAGGATCCTCCGACCGGACGGGTGTTGTGTCCGGCGGGCTAACTGCCCTTTTCTAGTTAGAAAAGGGCAGTTAGTTGTTGTTTTTTGTCTTTTTTAGTTTGGGGGTATGAGGAACAGGGTGTAAAGTTCCTCATCCCCCGTAGAAAAGGGAGGATCCTCCGACCGGACGGGTGTTGTGTCCGGCGGGCTAACTGCCCTTTTCTAGTTAGAAAAGGGCAGTTAGTTGTTGTTTTTTGTCTTTTTTAGTTTGGGGGTATGAGGAACAGGGTGTAAAGTTCCTCATCCCCCGTAGAAAAGGGAGGATCCTCCGACCGGACGGGTGTTGTGTCCGGCGGGCTAACTGCCCTTTTCTAGTTAGAAAAGGGCAGTTAGTTGTTGTTTTTTGTCTTTTTTAGTTTGGGGGTATGAGGAACAGGGTGTAAAGTTCCTCATCCCCCGTAGAAAAGGGAGGATCCTCCGACCGGACGGGTGTTGTGTCCGGCGGGCTAACTGCCCTTTTCTAGTTAGAAAAGGGCAGTTAGTTGTTGTTTTTTGTCTTTTTTAGTTTGGGGGTATGAGGAACAGGGTGTAAAGTTCCTCATCCCCCGTAGAAAAGGGAGGATCCTCCGACCGGACGGGTGTTGTGTCCGGCGGGCTAACTGCCCTTTTCTAGTTAGAAAAGGGCAGTTAGTTGTTGTTTTTTGTCTTTTTTAGTTTGGGGGTATGAGGAACAGGGTGTAAAGTTCCTCATCCCCCGTAGAAAAGGGAGGATCCTCCGACCGGACGGGTGTTGTGTCCGGCGGGCTAACTGCCCTTTTCTAGTTAGAAAAGGGCAGTTAGTTGTTGTTTTTTGTCTTTTTTAGTTTGGGGGTATGAGGAACAGGGTGTAAAGTTCCTCATCCCCCGTAGAAAAGGGAGGATCCTCCGACCGGACGGGTGTTGTGTCCGGCGGGCTAACTGCCCTTTTCTAGTTAGAAAAGGGCAGTTAGTTGTTGTTTTTTGTCTTTTTTAGTTTGGGGGTATGAGGAACAGGGTGTAAAGTTCCTCATCCCCCATAGGTGTTTTAAACAATATTAGCGCTATACACAGGAATTTTCTAGTAACAGCCACGGAATCTAGATTTGTGCTCGGTTGGTAATAGCCTCGCCCCCTTTTACATGGAACTTAAAAATGGTTACAATTTGAACCATCAAGGGGCAATCATTTAATCACGTGAGTCTTTTAGGCTACTTTTATGAGTATAGGCCTGCCTACCCTTTGGTGATACGTCTTGAGGGTTTTCGTTGACGCCCCTCCTCCCACCTTCTAGCTTCACATGTATTTTTATTTAATAATTGAAAAGATCAGATAGTTTTAGAATATGTTTAATCTATATTAATAAAAAGAGAAGTCCTGACTGACGGACTCATCAACGCCCAGCCCAAACCCTTGGACCTAGAAAGCTGAAATTTTGCACAGAGATTCCCTTTATAATGTAGACAAGGAATAAGGAAGGATTTTTCGAAATTCAACCCCTAAGGGAGTTAAATAGGGGTTTGTATGGAAAGAAGTCGTTTCTTTTCACGCGGGCGAAGCCGCTGGCAAGAGCTAGTAAAAAAATACTTTCTACCAAATTAAAAAAAAAACAACAACGCCTTCAAACCCCGAAAGATTAAGCAGAGGTTTACCTAATAGTATAACATTTTTTTTTTTAATGGTCCCAGGCTCTGTAGTTGCGCATGCAACAACTAGAACAACGAATCTTTATATCAATAACTAGCGGACGTCCCGCGGTTTCACCCGCGTTGTACCCGTTCCCGTGGGAATACAGGGATAAAAAGTAGCCTATGACACTCAGCAATAATGTGGCTTTCTATTGGTGAAAGAATTTTTAAAATCGGTTCAGTAGATCCCGAGATTACCCCTTATAACTTAACAAACACACATACTTTACTTCTTTATAATATTAGTATAGATAAATTAAAGTTTGCCTCATCATCATCATCATTTCAGCCGATACACGTCCACTGCTGGACATAGGCCTCCCCTAGGTCCCGCCACATCTCCCGGTCCCATACGTCTCTCACCCAGCGCATCCCCACAACCTTGACCAGTAGCACGCTCCACCTAGTGTGACGCCGCGCAACGCAACGTCTTCCAGTTCGCGGTCGCCATTCCACAACTTTTCGCCCCATCGGCCATCCGTTCTGCGAGCAATGTGCCCTGCCCACTGCCACTTAAGTCTGGCGATTCTTCGGGCTACGTCGGTAACCTTGGTTCTCATGCGGATGTCCTCATTTCTGATTCGATCACGCAAGGAAACTCCGAGCATAGCCATCTCCATTGCTCTTTGGAAAAGTTTGCCTATCTTAAATTAAAATTATTGGTAAAACAACATTATTATATGTCACACATTTAATTCATAGGTTTTGGCATATTATACCCCCCCCCCTCCCAAATCGTAATTTTTTCGATCCCCCTATTCAACCCTTACAAGATTAAAGGCGGACCCCTCAATATTATTTTTAAGCTGACTAGAATATATGGCTATTTATGGCATTGACTGGTAGAAAATGGGTAAGGCTTAATGCTTTAGTAACCCGCCATAGTTTAGTGCAGAGATTACCAAACTTATTTTTTTACCGCCCCCTTTGAAAAACAATTCTTTTTCAGCGCCCCCTATTTTTATACACTCCTAAAACTTAAAAACCACAAGTATTTTTAATAATAATAATAATTTCCTCATTCGTTGTCTGTTCTATGTTCTTCTTCCAGCTGGGGTGTTGTCATTTGAAAAAGGCCAAACACCCAGTCTGGTATTTCCAATTTCAAAATGTCCTGGAATCTTTCAATGAAATCACTGTGGAGATTTTCCAAATGTTGGCAGTATACAAGTCGTCGTTGTTGCAGCGCAGGACACTGATAAATTGAGAAAATAATGGAACCTGCCGATATTCTTTTTGAGTAAGATTTTTTCTGGGGCCCTTAATGCCCCCCTCTACATCTCCAACGCCCACAAGGGGGCGCTATCGCCCACTTTGGGAAAGGCTGGTTTAGTGCATAATATTTAGTGTAAATAAATAACTAAAAAAGTGAAAACAAAAATGTCTACTCGCCTTACTAACCTCCATAGGAGTATCGTCATCAGTCTCAGTGTGCGCGTCTTCTACGTCTGTCTTCTCCCTCTCTTCTTTTAACTCTTGAGGTTCCTGTGCTTGTACGGGAAGAGTCTCTTCTCTGAGCATCTCTTTTAGAGGGATGTCCTGTAACAGAAAAATGTATATTGTATAAAATTTGCGCACCTTTTTAGAATATGACAAATATTTGTAGCATTTCCTTGACTGCTTTTGTAGAATATCCCTTTAGGGTCCGTTCACACAGACTGGCTCGGAGAGGAGAGCACATTTTTTATAACGTTTAAAAAAAGAGTTTTGTAACATTGTAATAAGGTTTATTTTTACATGTCATTTCTTTTGTTATTGAGAATTCTTGACAGCAAACCTAAGGCGTAGTGACATGTTAAAATAAATCTTATTACAATGATTCAAAACTCTGTTTTAAACGTTATAGAAAATCTGCTGTACTCTCTGAGCCGGTATGTGTGAACGGACCCTTATTCCTACTTGCAAGCTGGACTCTACACAAAGCCGTAAACTAAGCATTGAATACATCAAACAAATTTAGTAATTGTACGTGGTTACGCCAACACGGTGTTGGCGTGTAATAAATAAATATAATGCTTGACGTTGGACATTTGAACTGACTGGGACGCCAGGTTGGTTTTGCCGTGTTGAAAATGTCCAGCAATCGCTTCTTGGACTTTGCACCTGCCGCGGCTAAGGAAACTCAACCAGTATGAAGTTCCACTGGTCGCTGCGCATCTCGTGACTATGTTCATGTCATGAGAAAGGTAGAAGAAAAATAAGACCAAGATGGCGACTCCGTGAATATTCGCCTAGCGTGCGGTCCGTTGACAACTCTTCGGAAAAGATCTTTCTCTGATCTTCTGTGCACCGCGTCATCGCATCTCCAGCTAAATTATTGCTGAGATCTTCGCCATAAATAAAACCCGCGGGTCCATTGGCCCACCGCACCTGCAGGGCTAACATGCGCAAGTCGACATAATGTCTTAAACGAGATGACAAATTTTGTCGTTCTCGATTCGTTTGTCACTTTTCCTAACATGCGCACCACGCTCGAGAAGATATGTCGTCGTGACTTCTCCTTCTCGACGCGAGATAACTGATGTTGCCATTTCATGAAAACATACCATAGTCTAGTTCATTAACGCCGGTTTCATTCGGTCAATATTGGTGGGAATTGCGTGAACGCTGCCATATTTGTGAACGCGACCTTAAAACTGTCTCTGACATTTTGTCAATTCAAAAATTTTGAATTTCAAAATTTGTTGTGATAGTTGTGGTTCACGCTAGATTAAATAATTATTTTCAATACTATTTGAAAAATTGTTGGTATGTTAGAAAGAAGATGGCTTTGGCATCAAAGAGATTGTAAGTATTAGATCAAAATCCCGGCACAGATGGCGGAGATGCATATTATAGTTTATTAGCAACTCTTTATTCAATGTTCTTTATTGACTTCCAAAATAAACCGTGTGAAGAATGCATTTTTCTACGAGATAGAAGATAATTGTAATCATAATATTATGTTACATTATTTATCTCGATGAAATGTATTAACTGTAATGTACAAAATACAACACACTATGCCATAAGTAAATCAATAGGTAAGTACTTAGTGAATGTTCACATTCAGCAAGTACCTACCAATGTTCTGCCATTGCTGTGAAACATTATTCGTTTCGTAATACGAACGAAAGTTTACTTGTCATGTGTGTACTGTACAATAATAGCGCCCTTAATAATTTGAAAGAGAGATTCATAGTTACAAATTGAACTGTAATGTTTCAGAATACGCAGTACAAAAGGCCATGCGAATATATGCATGAGCATGCAAACTTTGCGGCAGGAGATTTGAAAACTCCACAGGGTGCCGCTGAATATGAGCGGCAGTGGGAACATAATAATATAAATAAAACTAGCTGACCCGGCAAACGTTGTTTTGCCATATAAAAAATTTCAAAAAAAAAAAATAGATGTTGGCCTATTCTCATAGATACCGGATACGCACAAAAAATTTCATCAAAATCGGTCAAGCCGTTTCGGAGGAGTTTGGCATCGAAAACTGTGACACGAGAATTTTATATAAATAAAATAAAATATATAAATAGCCATAGGCTTTGTAATTCGCCAGAGAGACTGGAACTCGTTATCCCGTAAGTCGAATGGGTTGCAGACGTCTCGAATCACCTTCCGCTGTATTTTTCTTGCTTCCCTTTCCTCATACACAGTTAATAGATAATTATAGTACGGCACCGCCATTATACATAAATTGTTTAATTTCACAGAACACTGTTACCCCCCCTTTTCAGTTTTTTCTCTGTTTGTCGCGGTTTCTCGTCTACGAAAACCATCCACGAGAAACTTGTCATAGGAAAATGTCAAAATTCGACTAAATAAAGCGCGCATGTTAGAGCCTGACGACAAAAAAAGGTTTGACAGAACGACATGAGTTCTTTAACAGAACGACACGAGAAAAAAGTGTCGCCATGTTAGCTCCAATCGACAAACAGACATATGTCGTCTCAGCACGACATAATGCGTCGACAAAATTTTGTCGACTTGCGCATGTTAGCCCTGCTGGACTAACATTTTCGAACTATAAACTTTGGTGTGTGTAGTGAGCTTGAGTGCAGTTGAAGCAGTCCCTCTGGAGCTGATCGCAGACGTGGACAGCAAGGTAAGCCTTCCTGAGTGTCTGTAGGTTTTCTAACTGTTCACCGTCAGGCTGTTGCAATTTCTGGAATATATTTCGACTCAGCGTCCCTCCATTTGAGGCTACCGCAACGTATAGTTTTTGACCAGTAATATCAAATCGAACGTCGAACTATACGATCCAGTACGTAAATAAAAATATTATTTCGTGAATAATCAAGGTTTTACGATAAGACTAGCGTTGAAAAAAGCAGCTTTGTTTTTGGTTTTATTGGAAAACAACATGAAATATATACTGGCCAATGTTCTTGAAACTTTCGAACGAAACATTGAAAAGATTGAAAAAAAATCACAATTTGTTTTTTTTTCGTGAAAAAAAAAAAAGAATTGGTTTTTTACGGCATTTTCAACGCTAGATAGGACTCAATGTAATGCCCTCAAAAAATGTCCTGATTGATACATAGAATTTAGAATATAATATTAAAAACTAGTCTTTAAAACTATGACTGCCAATATCTCCGTAATCGGAAGATATTTAAAACATTTTCATACAAAGAGAATAGGGTAGTTGACCGACTAAAAAAAATATGATTCTGTTTAGGTCATCAATTAGATTATCGAAAAATATTGGATACGTGTTTTTTGTTTTATCAAATTAATAAAAATTGACGAAAATAAAGCTCGTCAAAGACCATGGAGAGGGAGCTTTTGACGTCATAGTGCGGTAAAAATGGACCAACCTGTGACGTTTCAAGACTTTTCAAAGCACTGTATCGTCTTAAATTTTTTGTATACGTGAAAAAAGAAAAAATACGTGTTCAATATTTTTTGGAAATCTATCTGACGGACTAATTAGTTTTTTTTGTCAACTACCCTATTACACATACATTGTCATAACAATTACAAATTTACACATACCTCATTTTCATTCTCCTTCTTTTCTTCTTCCTTTATCACCTTCTCTTCCTCTTCCTTCACTGGATCCGGTCCCGACTCCATCATCTCTAGCTCCTGCTCTATGGTTATGCTCGTTTCTACTGGTTCCGGTAGTGTTGGCACTTCCGGTTCCGGCTGGGGTTGTGGCTCTGGTTCTGGTGGAGAGAAATAAGGAGTAGAGTGTGCGGATGATATTCTAACGTTTGGTTAGTATGAAGTTAGTTTTATTTGAAATGTTATCCTTATTTTTAAGACTTAAGGTTAAGGCGACGAGGAGACCCGAGAAATTTGTTTTTTTTTTTAATTGGATTCGCGGCAGTAAAAACTATCTAGTTATGGAGTAATAATAATTAAAATCACTAATAGTCACTCAAAAGACCTTAATGAACAGTAGGGCTATTGCGTATCTTCTAATGACAGTGGATAACTTCTAATGTCTATCAAATAACTGTCAAATGGTGAGTTTTTAAGAAAAAAATGTACCAAAACCATAACCAATTTACAGTTAATCTATGGACATTTCTGATAGCCACTGACGTTAAAAAGATACGCAATAGGGGGGCTGAAACGGCTGGTTTCAGTTCATTAAGGTCTTTTGAGTGACTATTTGATGAAAAGACCGGCAAATTGCAAAAAAACGTAAGAAAATTCGAATTTCGCGGGCTACTTTGTCGCATCAACCTTAAAGTTAAGTTTTAATCTTTTAAAATTACGGTGCTTTGAAATACGCGATGGAAGGGACATCGACGATAAAATGGTTACCACGCAGCTCATAGGACATTGTACATCGGTCATTTTGGGTCCTTAAAATTCGGCTTTATTAATTAGGGTATTATTAATAAAATACCTAAAGTAAAATAATTAATATATTTAATAAAATACCTAAAGTAATTAGAGAAGTACCAATTAATTATTTCAAAAGAAAACTAAAGAAATGGCTTCGTAACAACGTTTTCTATACAATTAATGAGTTTTTGACATATAAGCCCATTTCTACTCGTTAACTAACATAAGTTCCTATTTTATTTTATTGATGTTTTTTGATGTTTTGTTATTTGTTTTTGTTAGGTATTTTTTCATTTTATTAGTTGTGTTATTTGTTTTTCAAATTTTATGACTTTTATTCATTTAAATTCCCAGAATATGATTGATAATAAGAGGATAATAATGATATTTTAATATTCTTAAATGTTTTATGTAACAAGGTAATACCTAAGTGTACTAGGTGCTACCCGTGTACTAGGTGTTTTAATTTAATTTTAAGTTTGCATGCTGAATGTAGTAGGCGAAATATGTGAAACCTTTTATATTTAAGACCTTAATTGTACCATATGTCATGCAAATAAAGAATCTTGAATCTTACACTCTTTATATTATGTCACAGTCAAAACTACTTTTAACCGGATAAAACTATTAAAATGATATCTAACCTCGATTTTGTTGTACTTGTCTATTTTCGTAACAATATTACGTACATCAATAAATAAAAATAACCTAAAGGTCATTACGTATACAAACATTTAGCTTGATACGTTTTTTGTGACCCTTTGGATAACGTCGTGCTACAGCTAACATAATAGGGGATCGGAGTATCGGACTGACTCAAAAAAATATGCTTCTGTTTAGTCCGTCAGTTAGATTATCAAAAAATATTGGAAACGTGTTTTTTGTTTTATCAAATTAATAAAAAATGACGAAGCTATAGCGCGTCAAAGATCATGGGGCTTGAAACGTCACTTGAACGTACAAAATGTACTATCATATGACGTCACACGAGTTTTCGAAGCACTGTATCGTCTTCATTTTTTATGTGAAAAAAGAAAAAATATTTGGTCAATATGTTTTGGAAATCTATCTGATGGACTTATTAGTTTTTTTTTGACCGATCCCCTATTATAGTTAATATAATATGTTAGCTGTAGCACGAAGTTATCCCATAGATATGTATATGTTTCAGTCAAAACCGTCAAGTCTAGCTTATTATAGTCAAAACTGTTAAGTTTTGACAGTAATAGGCAAAATTCCTATAAAATAAATGAATATTGTTATTATAACTAACCTTCAACCACAGTCGGTTCCGGTTCTGGTGGTTCCACCGCAGGAGGTTCAGGCGGCAAGGGTATAGCTTCCGGCAGTATTTCCACTGCGGGCTCAGGAGCTACCTCCTCTTCAGGAGTCTGTGACTCCACTAACGCCGGTTCCTCTTTTGTGTCTATTTCTATGGCTTGGGGTTCCTCTTGGGTGACGCTAGAGAAGAAAGATAGGGGTTTCATTTGATTTCAGTGTGGGGGTAGTATGTGTTTTTAAAAATATTTAAAAGAGAAAATCTATATAAATAAATAAAATTGTAGTCTATTTCAAAATAACACCTTTTTAGAGAATGCATACGAAAGAATATATAGAACAAAAAACAATTTGTCTGTCAGTTTGTTGGTCCCCGAAACGGCTAGACCAATTTTGACGGGACTTTTATTGGCAGATAGCTAATTTCATAAGGAGTAATAGGTTACTCTTTGTAAAAAAGCCTAGCATTTTTTTATTTTAAATTTTAGAAAAATGATGCAACAGAATATATTAAAATCGTTGAAATTATTAACAAAATCCGATTCAAATAGGGATAAGTAATTGACTTTTTGCTACAAACTTCCAAAAGTAAAGTTAATTTCAACTCTTCAGTGTTTTCTTCGGAAGTCGGTTATTTTATTGCAATCCATACTTCCATACTTATAATATTATAAATGCGAAAGTAACTCTGTCTGTCTGTCTGTCTGTTACTCTTTCACGCCTAAACGGCTGAACGGATTTTGATGAAATTTGGTACAGACATAGTTTGGTACTTGAGAAAGGACATAGGATTTTTTTTTAAAAATATAAACCAAAAATCTGCCGGAAGTCACTATTCCACGCGAACGAAGTCGCGGGCAAAAGCTAGTAAAGTTATAAAGCAGTACAAATTCAGATATTTACTCACTTCTCTTCTTCAACGACTACTGGAGTTACTTCTACAACCTCTTCTTCTACTGCTTCCGGTTCCGGCTCCAATTGAGATTCCGTTGGAGTGTCCGGTTCCTTGATTTCTTCTTTTATCTATTAATAACAAAAATGCAATTTATTTTGTATAATACACACATCAACACGGTCTAGGGATATTTCATACTCAATTAAATAACTCGAAAAGTACTGGCCCCATTGGAATCTTTAATACACCGATTTGTTTGTAATTTATCTCAGACTAATTCCAAATTCAATTTTTTGAAAATTCTTTTGTTTCGGTGGCATAAAAATGTCTTGATGTATAGGAGAGGGAATTTTCATTTGTGCGAAATTTAAAAAACAATACGAATTACGTTTAGTTACAGTTTTTTTTCATTTTTAAACGTAAGATAAAGTTAAAATTGAGGTATTGTAGCCATGCAACGCCGACATTTGACGAGGGCGGAGATGTTACGAGCTGTGGGAATGCTGGAAGCTGGATCTGTTCAGCGTAATGTTGCTGAGGCCATAGGGACCCATCAAAATGTAATTTCAAGATTGTGGACACGCTATCGTGCCACAGGTGAAGTAGCGGAGAGGCACCGGGGGCCAAGTCGCATCACTACCCCCAGACAAGACCGATTTTTGCAAATTACTGCGCGAGCTCAACCAAATGCAACGGCGACTCAATTGGTCCAAAGGCTGCGAGTGGAACACCAAGTGCTTGTGAGTGACCAAACTGTAAGAAGGCGACTGCATGAAAGCAATCTACGCTCTCGTAGACCACTCCGGGTCCCACCTTTACGGAGAGGCAATCGTGGACGACGATTAGAATGGGTTCGGAACCACGTGGACTAGGGCCGTGAGCAGTGGTCCAATGTGCTGTTCACGGATGAATCCAAGTTTGGCTTCCATCCAGATTCACGAAGGACGCGTGTTTGGCGAGTTCCTGGACGATGGAGCCGTCTCCAGAACCCTCAGGAAGTTCACCCATACCAAGGAGGAACAATTATGGTTTGGGCAGGAATTCGTCTTGGAGGACGGACGGATCACGTTTGGGTGCGGGGCAATATGACGGAAGAACGATACGTCCAACAGGTGCTGGGGCCCGTAATCTTGCCTCACAGAACACAAATGGGGCAAGATTTCCTGCTCATGCACGACAATGCCCGGGCACACACGGCGAGAACGGTAGCAGCTTGGTTACATACACATAATGTTAGGGCCTTAGACTGGCCTGCTCAATCGCCAGATCTAAATCCCATTGAGCATGCGTGGGATATGCTGCAAAGAAGAGCTCTGAAGGAAGTTCCCGAAAATTTGGCTACAGAAGATCAACTTTTTGCGCACCTCAGAAGGACATGGGACAATATTCCGCAGCAAGACATTGACAACCTTGTTCTGAGCATGCCGAATCGTTGCCGATGTGTTATGAACATCATGGGCGCTTTCTCAGACTACTAACTTCAAGTTTATAAACACAAATTAAATGATTTTTCTATTTTTTTCAGTTTTTACTCACAAATTAAAAGTTAATTCATATACGGTTTCCGTCTATGCTTCATTTTTTTTCCATAAAATCCTGAAATTTTAATCAGTACCTTAACCATTATTAAAAAATGGTAGAATATTAAATAACGTATATTTTAAATATATACATGTCATATAAATAATTAACACATTGATAGTAATTCGCTTTTTTAAAAATATCCCTAGACCGTGTTGATGTGTGTATTACCTTCATTGAAATAATGAAATTAACAGAATAATAAAAAAAATGACGTCAAAAATCTCCTTCTCAATTTCTCTTGTTAAAAAATCTTTTTTAGTGTTTTTTTCGGAAGTCGAAACTTTTTTTTTGCAAAACAATTTTTATTTATTTTATCCTTTTTAGTTGTAAACCACACAGTCTTGTCATGCATGATCCATCAATTTTATTATTACCTAGAAGTTATTAACGACATAACGACAACAAAGAGTTAAGAAAACTAAAGTACCTCCTGATGGCTCTTCCATGATCATCACCATCATCAGCCTATTAATGTTCCCACTGCTGGGACTCAGGCCTCCTCTCTTTGAGTGGGATGGGCTATAATCTACCACGCGGGCCCAGTGCGGATTGGTAGATCTTACATGTATTCGAATTTTTTGGTTCTAAGACATGCCGGTTTCCTCACGATGTTATCCTTAACCGTTTTGAGAGCAGCGGTGATGAAATAAATTACACAAAGTAATGTGCCTGCCTGGGTTCGAACCCACGACCCACTGTTCGTAGGTCGGGGCTGCCACCACTGGGCCACCGCTGCTCTTATCCTTTCATATAATAAAATATTATTTTCACTTCTCTCGCTCTAAAATTCGTCTTTATGTCGTGCGTAGGCGACATAAAGTCGCGTTTTATGCTCTAGAGCATAAAGAAAAAAAGAAAAAAAAATCGTTTCGTTAGTATTCTAAGAACAAGGGATTACTGCTTTTCATTACGAATACATGGAAAGTTGATGGGAATAGGCTTGCCCCAATTACCTAAATCGCTTGATGGCAATAGGCTTGCCCCCAATTACATCAGTTGATGGCAATAGGCTTGCCCCCAATTACATCAGTTGATGGCAATAGGCTTGCCCCGAATTACATCAGTTGATGACAATAGGATTTTCCTAATTACATCGGTTGATGGCAATAGGCTTGCCCCCAATTACATCAGTTGATAGCAATAGGCTTGCTCCTAATTAGATTGGTTGATGGCAATAGGCTTGCTCAAAATGTTTTTATAACTGAGCAGTATGAGTAACGACCCAAGTCAGGTGTTATGTCACGTTTCCTACCGAAAAAAAGAAAAAAGTTAATTGACGGGAACAATAATTATTATTACAATATTTACAAGTTGCTGTTTCATTTCCTCGCAATCGAAGTGAAAAGTAGAGTGTAAAACTCGTCCATAAAACCCATTTTGCTCTCTACTTTATATCCATCCTCGCTCGCAAGCTCGCATCGGATGGATAAACGTCTCGCGCAAAATGGTGCGTTTTATGCACTTGGTGTACAATCTACTATTTTTTCAACAGTATTATAATAATATGAGACATACCTTCTGAACTTCCGGGTGTATAATCTTAATCTCAGTGGTTGGGAACTTGACTTCCGGGAACGAGATCTGGACTTCCACTTCCGGAGTGGTCTCCTTCGTTATTCTTGCTGCTTGGACCGGCGGGTGTTCCGGCTCCTAATGTGACATCATTGTTACAACGAATCAAATAGTTCAACTGTATAAAAACCAAAAAAGTGGGAAAAAAGTTCGCGAGAACGTTGCGGTTTAAAAGAAGATGTAGTGACATTACCGTATCAATATCTTCTTGTAAAACTTCTTCTTCTTCGATAGGTTCCACTGCCATTTGTTCTGGTTCCACCTGAAACAAAATTTATTTCAAATCACCATTGGCCTACAAAATCAAAGAAACTATACTCGTGTTTTTTTTTTTCATTGATCACAACAATTGCGGAAAAGGTTCAAATTCGTTCAATTGGGTACTTGAAAAAAAACTAATTAGTCCGTCAGATGGATTTCCGAAAAATATTGGACACATGTGTTTTCTTTTTTCACGAAAACAAAAAATTAAGACGATACAGTGCTTCGAAAACTCGTGTGACGTCATATTTCAGTATATTTTTACCGGAAAGTGACGTCACAAGTCTCCATTCAAGATCTTTGACGCTTTGTATCTTCGTCAACTTTTATTAATTTGATAAAACAAAAAAAACTGGCCAAGAGCGAGTCGGACTCGCACATGAAGGGTTCCGTACCAAAACGGTATGCTATAACTTATAGGTACAATTTCTTCTACGGGCCAATGAAACTTGACCTCTGGATTGTATTCGCGCTCATACGATTCAGGGACCAAATTATATTGGTTAACTGCTGTTTCCATCTGTTGTTTCCATCCAAGTTCAAAATAATTTTCCTAAAAAGTCCTTATAAAGTTCTACCTTTCAGATTTTTTTCATATTTTCTAAACTTATGGTTCAAAAGTTAGAGGGGGGGGGGGACACATTATTTTTTACTTTTGGAGCGATTATTTCCGAAATTATTGACATTATCAAAAAATTACTTTAGTAAACCCCTTTTCACTTTTAAATAGCTTTCCAACAATATATCACACGTTAGGGTTGAAATTAAAAAAAAAACACTCCTCACTTTACATATTCAAACAGCTACCTAAAAACCATGAAGCACATAACCAGTGGAGAGCGCGTGCGGGGGCTACCGCGGGCGCCAAACACACGCTATATCAAGCGTACGCGGCGAAATTTTGCCCAGTCGCAAAAATTGTAGGCTAACGCACGAACGTCACGCGCTCCCGTTTTGAAAGCATTTATTACGAAAAATAATGCCTAGATGTGCAATTAAATGGTGTGGAAAGTGTACTACAACTTCAAGTTACACAAAAGATGGGATAACATTGCACAGTTATGTGGTTTTCTATTCAATTTGATCAAAACAATGAAAAAAGAATCATATAATTGCTGTCTCTTTCTGGTACACTGATTTGCACTAATGCAGTTGTCTCTTTCTTTCATGATAGTGATGTTCGAGTTCGCAGTATCGCGACGGTTTATGGTATCGATATAATTTAAAATATAAGTTCTTAAAATACCTTAAATTTTTTAGTTTCATTATTGCTATATTTTCAAGTATGCTTATTCCCTTGGTTTTACTCGCAAATGTGTATAATACTGGCATAAACTTGTACATAACAGTAAAAAAATTAAGTGTATGATATCTCTGCCTGCCTTTTACACAAAATTTAGACGCGTTGCTTGGAATCTATTTGAATCATTGCAATCCTAGAAAAATATGTTTTTTTAAATGTTTTTATATAGGCCAGTGTAGGTATGGAACAGACGTTATCAATTTTAGTTTTGGAGTAAAGGTGGCCAATACGCGCATCGGCATGTGAACACATTGCTGGCAGGTGGCGTGCGTGCAGAAAAACGGAGGCAAAGGCCTATGAAACTGACACGATAGGGATAAAAAAAATTTGGTTGGATTGCTATGGAACGAGGACTTAATTTTTTTATTACCAATTTTATTGCAGTATCGGGTTAACCTGCACCATATACACCATTTAGGGTCCGATAAGCATGGTCCTACGATGCACCGTTTCCGAGTTATGGGCGTTTTAAATTATTGTACCAAAATAAGTTAAATTTATACAAATAATATCTTGAAAACGGATCGTCCTAGGCAAAAAATGACCGAAATTTTAACCCCCCTTTGCTACCCCCGTGATATCATGATCTTAACACACAAAATTAATTTGAACTAATTTGAGGTCCTTTTACTTTTTTTTTCACCAATTTGACGTAGAATCGACTAACCATTTAATTGATTTAGCTTCATGTGTAGCAAAAAAATATATTGATACTCGACTGACATATAATACGAAAAATAATACAAATTCAAAGGATTATATAAGAAAAACATATTCAAAACTAATCCATTTTAAAAACCAGTAAATATATTATATTTTTTTAAATACAGTCTTCTAAGTTTAATAATTACCTGTTTTATTTCAAAATCGAACCCGTAATCTCTCTATTGCAAACAAATCGTTATAATACTAATAAGTCAAACAATTATCGATATCGATACTTTTTCAATTACTTTTTTGGAATCCCTAGAGAATGAGTTGTCATTTGGTTGTCAGTTCGTCAACCAATCACAGAGTCCGAAACGTACCTCTCCCCCCGCAGTATATTAGTGACTTTGATTTAGAACAAAAACGTGCCCATACTTTCTCCACTGGTTATTTTGCTCCATGCTAAAAACAGAATCCTGTTATGACGGTTCGTCTGACCACACGCCAGTTATACTAACTATAAGCACGAAGGTCATTGAAATAACAACTCCAGAAACGCTACATAATAAACATACCGACTGGAACTACTTCAGAGAGTATATAGATAAAAATATAGAATTGAAGGTAGCACTTAAAACTAGTGATGATGTGGACGACTCGGCAAAATATATAACTACGCTTATACAGAGGGCTTGTTGGATTAGTACCCCGGAAAACAACCAATGCAAAACCAAAACCACAAATTATCCGTTAGAAATAAAATCTGCATTGTTAGAAAAGAGGCGTCTACGCAGAGTGTGGCATCTAACTAGACTAGGGAGAGATAAAACTAATTTCAATAGAGCCGCGGAAGATCTGAAATTTAAACTAAAAGAATGGCGTGATAGCACATTGCAGATACAACTAGAATCATTGTCTGCATCGGAGGCAACGAATTACTCCCTATGGAAGCTCACCAAATCCTTCAGAAGACCCCAAGTTGCAAAACCTCCTTTGAAGCATGGTTCTGGCTGGGCAAGAACACCACAAGAGAAAGCAACCGCATTTTCAGAACATCTCTCCAAAGTATTCGTCCCAAATGACACATCTGACAAAGAGTTCGATAAAAAAGTGGAACTAATCCTTAAACAAGATTACCAAATGTCCCTTCCACCGAAACCCGTAACTACACGAGAGGTCTGGAGAGTGGCAGTGGGACTCAAAGATAAAAAAGCGCCAGGATTTGATTTAATCACGAAGGAAATCATAAAACAACTACCGAAGAAAGCATTCATCTTCCTGACAATGCTATATAATGGTATCCTGAGAGTACAATACTTTCCAAAATTATGGAAAGTGTCGCAAATTACTATGGTACACAAAGATGGCAAACGACCCAATGAAGTCAGTTCATATAGGCCTATAAGCTTACTCCCAATACTGTCGAAGATCTTTGAAAAGTTGTTACTGCGCAGAATACTCCCCTTCCTGGAAGAAAATCAAGTCATACCGGCTCACCAGTTTGGGTTTAGACAACAGCACTCCACAGTAGAGCAGGTCCACAGAGTATACGAAAGAGTGAGAAAAACTCTTGAAGAAAGAGAGTACTGCTCTGCTGTATTCTTGGATATTCAGCAAGCTTTTGACAGAGTGTGGCATGAAGGCCTCCTCTGCAAAATTAAAAATTACCTCCCACACAGCTATCATCAAATTCTGGCTTCATATCTAACTGAACGACTGTTCCAGGTTAAGGAAGGAGATAAAATGTCGAAATTCGCAGAAATACACGCTGGTGTTCCTCAGGGATCTGTTCTGGGACCTCTGCTGTATACCATATACACAGCTGACTTGCCTGAAGCAGATAATACCACAATTGCAACGTTTGCGGACGATACCGCCATACTTGCTAGCGACAAAGATCCGAGCACGGCATCAAAGCTCCTACAGAATGCACTGAATAAAACTACTAAGTGGCTGCAGGACTGGCGAATCAAAGCAAATGCTACAAAATCTGTCCACGTAACCTTCTCTCTTCGAAAAGGCAACTGCCCCCCTGTCCAACTGGAAGATACCACCCTACCACACCAGAGCAGTGTCCGATATCTTGGACTACATCTCGATCGGCGCCTGACATGGAACCAACATGTAAAAAAAAAGAGAGATGAACTTAACATTCGCTTCAAGCACCTACTTTGGCTCCTGGGTCGTAACAGCAAATTGTCGATGGATAATAAGTTACTTATCTATAAAGTAATTTTGAAACCGGTATGGATGTACGGCGTCCAACTCTGGGGTAGCGCCAGCAATTCAAACATCTCATGCTTGCAGAGAATGCAAAACATAATACTGCGAACAATTAGCAACGTACCATGGTACATCACAAACCAAGAAATTCATGACCATCTGAATATGCCCACTATAAAGGACGAAATCCAAAACGTCACCTTAAAATACCGGGAGAAGCTAGTGAAACACCCCAATACATTGGCAACACAGCTTACGATACGTGGTTACGTAAAGCGCCTCAAGCGGAAGGACATCATATAAAATGAATAATGTACTATGAGGAGACGCCCCCACTGGGGGACGCACTCTAACCGACATAACGCACTCACCAAATTTGCTTATAGTGCCAAGCACTGATTGCAGATAAAAAAAAAAAAAACTTTACATATAGGGGGCTACCCTAATAAAACATTTTTTTCCAATTTTTATTTTACCACTTTGTCGGCGTGATTGATACACATATTGGTACCAAATTTCAGCTTTCTAGTGCTAACGGTCACAGAGATTAAGCGAGGACGGACGGACGGACAGACAGACATGGCGAAACTATAAGGGTTCCTAGTTGACTACGGAACCCTAAAAACACGTACCCAATATTTTTCGGTAATCTAACTGACGGACTAAACAGAATCATATTTTATTAGTCAGGCAAGTAGCCAATTCAGGCTGTTTAGTGACTTCATACCTTTACTTTTACTCCATCCTGGCGAAAGCAAAGTGGAAAAAAATTAAATTAAACCATAGTTTTCTAATAATTCGTGTCAAAAATACTTTTCGTTCTATTATTTTATTTTATATTACTGCAGTTCTTGGCTCCATAACAACCACTGCGGCTCGGGTGTGAATTCCACCACGAATACAATAAAAGCTTTCCCCACTCAATAATATCAAAATATATTGCTTTTTTATTTCTTTTTCCAGATACTGAATCACGTTTTGATAATTCCCATTATTCAGTAATTGCTTTTAATTACTAAATCTCGACTAGAAAATAATAAATTATGCGTCTTCAAGACGCATTTCATTTTATTGAATTTTGAAATTGTGTTTATAAATGAAAAATATCATAATACTAACTATGATATTTTGTGACAAATTATCATTAATTTGTATTCTAAATTAAAAATTATTATAACTTTTTATTTACACTGTTTAGCGACTTCATACCTGTGGTTCTTCTCCATTCTGGTGAAAGCAAAGCGGGCAAAAAAAGGAAATTAAATAAAAAATTAATAGTTTCCTAATCGAAGGAGACCGCGGCAAAAGTAGTGTGACAATAGGGTACTAGAGAAGATTGGAAGGAGAAACTGGAGGTCTTTGCCCAGTAGTGGACACATGATAGAAAAAGAAAAAAAGCTATTTAGCGGTTTCATACCTGAACTTTTTTTCCATCCTGGTGAAAGCAAAGAGGAAAAAAAAGCGAATTAAATCAGTATCCTAACAATTCATGCCAAGAATATTTTTCTTTCTATAATTTACTGCAGTTTTCGGCTCCTTAACAACCTCAAGGAAGAGGTTAATTATGTTTCTCACTAGTATGGTTTTTTTTCATTTGTGTCCACCGATTACTGCGTAATTATTTTGCCCCCCCGCCCGGACGTTGTGTCGAGCAGACGTGCTTCTTGTACTCGCGAACATTTTAATTCGAAAAATAAGTTTAAAGCGCGGTAAATCTATCTAAAAGTACATAAATACGTGCATAACAATAGTGGGAACATACTGTGAAAAAACCGAATCAGTGCATAAACAATTGAAGGAGAAATAAGCAAAAACATTTCTAAGTTTTGAAGTGATCGTTAAATTTCTTTGTCTCAGTGCTGTGAGGTAAACGACCTTTGAACGGACCAATCACACGATTTATAACCAGTAGTAGTTAGCACTGGGAACATATCGCCTAATTCGCAACGCCTGCTATAGTCACCGTGGTCGAGAGGCGTAAGGCGCTCGCCCGCTGTCGCCGGCGCGTGGAGTCGAGAGTTCGAGCCCCGCAAACTGCAACACTTTTTGGGACATCTTCATCATTATTTATTTCTCTTGAAACGCGACAACGTGTAACGTGTCAGTTAGTGGAAGGTAATCGAAAATAATTTAACAAAATGAGACCACGTCGTACACCACCTTCAACGCCTACACAGGTTGAACCAAACTTACTACAGGTTGTCAACGCAACACAAAGTGATACCCAGATTCAAACACCTCCATCAACGCCTATAATCGTGGAATCGCACTCGCAATCTACAACGTTGCTGACACAAAAAATTACCCAAAGTGGGTCAGCACCAAATTTAACTGCTATTCCACCTAATGAATTATATGTTCCTGCCAGAAAACGTAAACACGACGATGAAAACGAGCGCTTTATGAAAGACATGCAAAAATTGATCGATTCTCACTGCAAGAACTCGGAATCACGTAGTAACAGAACAGATGCTTCTCTAAGTGTTTTGCATCATATGATGACGGAACTGTTGAAGCAAAACTCCGAAATCAAAGATTCCATTGCCTTTGTTTCGAACCAATACGAGGATATGAGGAGCAGACTGGACCTGTTAGAATCTGAGAAGAAAATGGACCTCGAGTATATCCACCAGCTTGAAGAAAGAGTTGACAACCTAGAGCGGATGCTATACACCAAAAAATTGGAAATTAAAAATATTCCATTATCTCTAAAAGAAAGTGAAGAAGAGCTCAGTTTGATAGTTTTAAATACAGCCAGTGCTGTCGGCGCTCCACTCCAAAGATCGGAAATAAAAGAGGTCTATAGCATTAGCAAAAAGGACAAAGCATCAAAAATTATCGTCGATTTGGCTAGCACTGTTGCTAAAGACATCATAATCAGGAAGGTGAGGCAGTTCAACACAAACAACAAGCAAAACAAACTTAGCTCTGTACACTTAAATATGAGCGGCCCAGCCACACCAATCTACGTGTCCGACTTTTTGCCTCCTCAAACCCAGCACCTCTTTTTCTTAGCAAGAAAATTTGCAAAAGAACAAAACTATGCATACTGTTGGACCTCAGGTGGCAGAGTTTTCATACGGAAAAGTGAACCAGAAAAGCCTATAATGGTTAAATGTGAAGCTGATCTTAAAAAACTGGTACCGATATCGATAGCTTGACTATATATTAATCTGTGCTGTAATTTTATAACTTTAACCATTTGTTTTTTGCATGTTTTACTTGTTTCTTTACATAAAATTTGTATCAACTCACACACATTTCCACACCATTATACACATTTAATTTCCACATCTCAATACATTAACTCACATATCATTATAACACAATTATACATAAATACTCGTAAGAGTCCCAATATTACAATTCATCACACACACCCAAACAGGAAAACGCTCATCATACAATTACTTCGCAATCACAAACCCATACACCAACCATTTTCTAAAAAACAACATTCGCTGACTTTAACAATATAAGTAATTTGGACAATCTGGTTCTGACGGAATTATACAACTGTGAACCTGAATCTTGTAAAGCTACAATAACAAAGCCCAATTCATACTTAAAAATTTTGCAGCAAAATATTAGAAGTATTAACAAAAATTATCTTAGCCTAAACACTTTACTAAAAAGGATACAATTAAGCTGTGACATTTTGATTATGTCGGAATGTTGGCTTTCATCCGTTACTAACTTACCACTTATACCAGGCTACTCCAGTTTCTCAACTACACACAGCTATAACCAAAACGACGGTGTAGTCGTTTATATAAATAACGAGATTAATTTTAATATAGACGAACCAGATATCTCAGAAGCGAACTGCCTACTCATTACAATAAATAAAAATACGGCCATAATTGCAATATACAGACCTCCAAGCTTTCATACATTAGATAATTTTTTACGCTCTCTACAGAATCTGTTACTAAAACTCTCCGGTTTCAAAAATCTAATTTTGATGGGAGACATAAATATAAATATCAGAGAGTCAAATGTAACTACATCAAGCTACCTCGACCTACTTTCTTTCTTTGGTATGATACCTGCTCATTATGAACAAACTCGGGGATCTAGTTGTCTGGACCATGTGATAATTAAAACCAAGGCTTCTTCTCTTACATTTGTTCTTCAATCTTCAATTACCGATCACGAGGCTACCCTTTTCTGTTTGCGTTTAAGTGGACAAAACCACAAAGCAAAATCGGTGAATAAAATTAACTTTGAGAATCTGAACAATGACTGCAAAAATATTGATTTTAATAATATATACGATAATAACACAAATCCTAATGACCTAATGACATATTTAATTCACACTTTACAAAAAATCATAATAAACAACACAATAAATATTAAAATTCCAAGAAATAAAATAACAATAAAACCTTGGATTACTCCTGGCCTCCTGAGGTGCATAAGAACAAGAGACAGAATGCATTACAAACTAAAACACAATCCTGACAATAACATCTTGACAATATCCTACAAAAGGTATAGAAATTTTTGTAATGACATAATTAAAAAATGTAAGAGGCAATATGACAGAAATATGCTTGATTCGGCTGGAAGTGATAATAAAAAACTTTGGTCCGCTATTAAAACTATTACAAATCTCAAAAATTCAAACGCACCACCGTTGGAACTTTTACACATTAAATCATCCCCACAAGATTCCGTTAACGCAATAAATTCATATTTTGCAAACGTAGGCATGGAGTTGAAAAATAAAATCCCAACTGGTCTTCCTCCACTCCCAGCGGATGCGGTAAATGTCAAATCCTCTTGTAACTCTTTTGTGCTTTTGGAGGCATCTGAAGAGGAAGTAGAAGGGGCCATCAGCAATCTTCGCCCGGATTGTGGAGCAGGGTGGGACAATATAATGTCAACAGTACTTAAGAATTTGAAAAACTATATAGTCCCTCCCCTCACGTATATCCTAAATAGATGTTTAGCGGAAGGCATTTTTCCAGAAACCCTTAAAAAATCAATTATAATCCCTATTTTTAAAAGCGGTGGCAAGGCGGAAGTGGTAAACTATCGACCGATTTCTTTGCTCACCTCTATTTCAAAGGTATTTGAAAGGATTATAAATAGCAGATTCGTAAAATTTTTAGAAAACAAAAATATTTTATCACCTAACCAGTATGGCTTCAGAAGGGGAAAATCTACAACTGACTGTATTCATACATTCACTGATCTTATTGTAAATAAATTAGATAATAAAAAAAAATGCTTGACCATCTTTTTAGACCTTCAGAAGGCTTTTGATACAGTGTGCCCCCGTATATTGATGTCCAAATTAGAACACATTGGAATAAGGGACACACAATTGAAACTATTCCAAAACTATTTAGAAGATCGATATCAGTCGGTTCGGATAGGTAATACGCTGAGTGAAGAAATACCGATAAACATTGGAATCCCACAAGGCAGTATTTTAGGCCCCCCCCCTCTTCCTTTGCTATATTAATGAGTTATGCCAGCTAAACATCACAAACTGTCATGTAATGTCTTATGCCGATGACACTACCTTAACGTTTTATGGTAACTCATGGGACGAAACTTTTGTTGCGGCCCAAGAAGGATTCAATATAGTAACTCGTTGGCTTGCACATAACAAACTGACCTTAAATGCCAGTAAAACGAAATACATACAGTTTACAATACATAATGTAGCATCTAATCCTATTAATTTCAATTTATATGCACACACATGTAATCCTTTAACCGCAAACTGTGACAAATGCCCAGTGATATCAAAAGCAGAATCAATAAAATACTTAGGGATAATAATTGATAAAAACTTATCTTTTAAACATCACATCTCTCATCTGGTCCAGAGAACAAGAAAGCTCGTTCATGTTTTTAAAAACCTTAGGCATGTGTCGAGTTGGAAACTGATTAAAACTGTGTACGAATCCCTTTGTCAATCTATCCTATCGTATGGTATTTCCACCTGGGGCGGCTCGTATAAAACGAATATCTTAAACGTTGAAAGAGCTCAACGACTTCTCCTAAAAGTCGCTCTTTTTAAACCACGTTTATACGCCACAAAAGCCCTTTACAACGATGCAAATGTACTAACAATCAGACAGCTTTATATACTACTAACAGTTATGAAAAAACACTCCTCTATAGACATTTCTAAGGTTAAACAAAAGGCTAATTCTAGGCGATACTATGAAGTCTGTGAAACAACCCCTGTAAAAACGTCTTTTGCCTCAAATTTCTTCATTTCCAGAGCAAGCAGACTATACAATAAGATTAACAAAGTTCTAGCAATTGTTAATCTGTCTAGGATGGAATGTAAGAGGAAGCTCACACAGTGGCTTCTAGGACTAGACTATGAAGAAACGGAAAAATTGCTTACAGTATTATCCTAGTCTAGCGTTTTTCATAACCCCTCACTCACACATTTATATCACATTCATCATCTAATGTAACTACACACACATAACTCACGCACACACATACACAAACACACATTACTCACGCACACACATACACACACACACACATACACACACACACACACATACACACACACAACACAATCACACTTCACGCACTAACAAACACATCCATTTAATTTTTTATTTTTGTTTAGTTAGAACTTGTTTTGGTGTTAAATTATTTATTTTTTCTTACAATAGTCCTACATGTTCTACAATAATGATAAGTCAGTCTCGGCGAGGGGGGCCAGGAGTCCATAGCACAGGGTATCCTAGTTTGGGTTCCTGACTCCCACAATCCTCTGTACCTCCAATAATATTGTTACACCTCTATATTGTATTTTGTACTTTGTGGGAGAAATAAAAATGTTATTATTATATAAACATCTAACTAAAAAAAAAAAAAAAAAAAAAAAAAAAAAAAATTATTGGGCAGATTTACATAACTTCACATACGTCATCCCCGAAGGAAGTGTTAGGCAGGGGAGTACCTAATAGTAGTATCCACATTCCGCCAATAGGGAATATTCATGTTTTTCTTTTTTGTCTTAAATTAATAGTTTACTATTTTATAACGTAGAAAAAAATATTAATGGGCTTCAAAATACTCTAGATATTTTTAAAAATGAAATTTAAAACTTTAAAAAAATTTAAGCAGTTCAAACGCCGCCATTTTGCGCGCGCTTTGCGTGACGTCACATGACACGTCCAGTGGGTGTTTCACAGAACATTTATATACCCTAAGGGCGCGTACACATATAGGTCCGTTTTTACTGGATCCGTTTTAACGGATCAGAATTGGACCGGAGCGACATGATTACTGAATCCGGAATACTGTTTTGTGTGTGAACTCGCTCATGCAACTCCATACGCCATCAAATAACGGACCTGTAAAACGGATCGCTATGTGTACGAGCCCTAACGGGATACAATGTCGTGTCAGATGACGTCACATTTCATTCGAGCAATGGTGGCGCGTTTTGGAAGTTTGAATTTCGCTCCCTTATTTTGCACTTTTTGAATATTATTTTAGGGGTTTAAATAATAAGTAAATAAAAAAAATCCTTTTCATTATAATATTACGATAATAAGTATTCGAGAAAAAAATATTTTAGGCCATTTCAAATTTTATGCATATTCCCTATTATGTTTAAGTTCCATGTAATAGGGGGCGAGCGTATTGCCGGGCCGATTTACGCGATTCAGTTTTCATTTGGCAAAGAAAGCCCGCGTGCAGGTCTCATTTAAATTTTATTAACTACTAGCTTTTGCCCGCGACTTCGTTCGCGTGGAATAGTGACTTCCGGCAGATTTTTGGTTTATCTCGCGAAAAAAAAAAAACTATCCTATGTCCTTTCTCAAGTTCCAAACTATGTCTGTACCAAATTTCATCAAAATCCGTTCAGCCGTTTAGGCGTGAAAGAGTAACAGACAGACAGACAGAGTTACTTTCGCATTTATAATATTATATAGTATGGAAGTATGGATGCTAGGGTAGTTTATGGGTAATTAATTCGCTTTATTGATGTCATAATAGTCTCTTATTAATAACATCGCAACTCCATGTCCAAAGAGCGTAGTTTGCGTACGGTAAGACCCAATAACACTATGGTCGATCCGGGAATAGAACCCAGGGCCGTATGCATAGCAGTCGCGCTTGCGACCACTGGACCGACGCGACAGTCTATCATCTATACTCCATTTACTATAAGATTAGAATTTTAATTTAACCGTTTTTACAGTCCGTTCAACCGATTGTGAACTCTATTAGGTTGACAGCAAGACAAAATGCAGCTGCAGTAAATAGTCGGTATTGTAACATTCTTTTTGCTTTTAATGCCATCCTTATGCCTACGGTATAGAAGTCAAAATCGGTTGAACGGACTGTAAAAACGGTCAACTTATAATTCTAATCTTATAGTAAATGGAGTATATGTGTGTTCAAAAGTCAAAAATAATTAGAAAAATATGTCTCATATAAGGCTGTTTAGCGGCTTCTTACCTGTTCTTCACATTCATCCTGACGAAAGCAATAGTGGAAAAAAGCAAATTAAATCATAGTTTCCTTAATAATAATTTAAGCCAAAAATACTTCTCGTAGATTTTTTTTTCTTTATTGGAAAATATTGTTTCTTACACGTGGGCATGTGCTACTGCAATAGGGGATCGGACTGGGTCAAAATAATATGATTCTGTTTAGTCCGTAAGTTAGATTATCGAAAAATATTGAATACGTGTTTTTTGTTTTATCAAATCAATAAAAAATGACAAAGATAAAACGTGTCAAAGATCCTGGAGTGGGGCTTGAAACGTCACTTGTGTCGTCAAAATGTACTATCATATGACGTCACACGAGTTTTCGAAGCACTGTATCGTCTTCATTTTAAGTTTACGTGAAAAAAGAAAAAATACGTGTCCAATAATTTTTGGAAATCTATCTGACGGACTAATTAGTTTTTTTTGTCCGATCCCCTATTCTCGGCTCCATTACAACTCGCATTCGGCTCGGGTGTGAATTTCGCCTCGAATGTAATAACAAAGTTTCCCCCTTATATCAAATTGTGTGTTACCTTACTTATTTCACCTAAATAGGGTAGTTGACTGACTGAAAAAAATATGATTCTGTTTAGTCCGTCAGTTAGATTATCGAAAAATATTGGATACCTACGTGTTTTTTGTTTTATCAAATTAATAAAAAAAAAAAAAAAAATACATACACACGAACATATAACCTCCTCCTTTTTTGAAGTCGGTTAAAAATGGACGAAAATAAAGCTTGTCAAAGACCACGGAGAGGGGGCTTTTGACGTCATAGTCTGGTAAAAATGGACCGCCCTGTGACGTTTCACGACTTTTCGAAGCACTGTATCGTCTTAATTTTTTGTTTACGTGAAAAAAGAAAAAATACGTGTTCAATATTTTTTGGAAATCTATCTGACGGACTAAATAGTTTTTTTTTGTCAACTACCCTATTCAAAAATATTTGAATGATTTATTTTTCATATTAGTCTGTTTAAGGTTGAACAAGCCAGACATTCTTCCATACAAACTTATGAAGGTGATTACTCCTCTGTTTGACGGTGTAGGTTCAAAATTAAAAATGGTATCAACTGGTCTTATCATTATCTAGGTCTGTATGGAAGCAGAATTGGAAAAAAAATATTGATTTGGAAGTTATGAACGTCAAAACTTTCATATTTTAGCACTAATTTTAACTCATCTTTGGGCGTAAATAAGTAACGTATATAGTATGAAAAAGAAAAAAGTGAGACCATACGGACATAGATCAGTTATTAAAAACTTTAAATAATTTGATTTTGAACAGATACATTCAATAGATTTTTCATGAAACCAAATATACCAAAGGTCTGCATAGAAACAATCGCGCGCCCGTTTTAGTTGTGTCTCTTTCGCTATATGCATTTCGCTCGTGATGTCGGATGAAATAGCATGCATTTTAGCCCCGCCCATCAACTAGTTCGTGCCGTTGGCTTGTTTACCCTTAATCGTTACATACCTGTGCTTTTCTTTCAACCTGGCGAAAGCAAAGTGAGAAAAGAAAGAACAAATTAAATCATAGTTTCTTGATTTTGATACACGTGGGCATTTGTTATCACACTAATATTATAAAGGCGAAAGTTTGTGAGTGTGTATGTTACTTACTTCTTCACGTCTAAACGGCTGGAGCTATTTTAATAAAATTTGGTATGGAGTTAGCTGACATCCTGGATTAACACATAGGATAGTTTTTATCCCGATTTTATCTTCCCGTGGGATAATTTTCGAGTTGTAGCGGGTGAAGCCGCTGGCAACAGCTAGTTGCAGATACGCTGCCATTCAGTGGATGATGTCGGGCTGTGGGTGATGATGATTATGTTAGTGAGGTATACCTTGATGACTTGTTCATCGACTATGATAGGCGTTTCCTCAGGGACGGAAGCGGGTGTGACGTCGGCATCCTCTTTGCTAACCGCCGGAAGCACTGGTTTCTCTGCGGTCCTGTGAACAAATAATAACATAACATAACGCTTGTAATTCTCGAAGGGTTAGGCAGAGGAGTACCTAATAGTACACGAAAATTTGGCTAATTATGTTTTGTTTTTTAAACGTTGCCCCACACTAGGAATTTCTCCTGTATCGTGGGTGCGTTCACAAACATTTAAAGTCACGTACACAAATACTCAGACCCGGAACAACTATCTCTAGGTCATACAAATATTTGTACCGTGCGGAGATCGACTCCGCTACACGCAGCGCAGCAGACTAATCGCTCAGCCACTGCGCCAACCGTGCCATCAAAGTCGTAATAATACTTTGTCCAAAGAAACTAAAAAAAAATGTAAAGTTATAACTTGATGAACGAGTTTTAAAAAAAAAACTGGCCAAGTGCAAGTCGGACTTACACACGAAGGGTTCCGTACCATGACTTCTTATAGGTTTTCCTGTAATCTATACGTGTTGAACTAATTTCTGTATTTTTTTCAGAATTTTAGGTTCAGTAGTTTCGGAGATAAGGGGGGGGGGGGATGGTCGGACAGACACACGAGTGATCCTATAAGGGTTCCGTTTTTTTCCTTTTGAGGTACGAAACCCTAAAAACTTGTGAAAAAGTAGGAACGCCCCCTATTAATGTCTAGAATTCTAGACATTCTAAGTTCAAAACCGTCTATTTTATGTAATAACTTGCTTGTATAGTAACTTGTTTGTATAGTAACTTGTTTGTATAGTAACTTATTTGTATAGTAACTTGTTTGTATAGTAACTTGTTTGTATAGTAACTTGTTTGTATAGTAACTTGTTTGTATAGTAACTTGCTTGTATAGTAACTTGCTTGTATATTAACTTGCTTGTATAGTAACATGCTTGTATAGTAACTTGCTTGTATTGTATAGTAACATGCTTGTATAGTAACGTTGCTTGTACATTATAACTATATAATACTAACCTGTTAACCTGCTTATGCATGGTAGCGACGGGCGGTATGTGTATGTCGATGTCTCTGAACGCGTACACATCCTCCGCCTTTATCTCGATGTCATCTAGGTCTAGAGATGGCGCCTGTGTCTGTGGTTGCGATGACGTTGAGAGGACGGGAGGTGTGTTAGCTGTAATAGAAAAAGTTTTGGGATAAATTAATATTTGATAGAATAGGGGATCGGACATAAAAAAACTAATTAGTCCGTCAGATAGATTTCCAAAAATTATTAGACACGTATTTTTTCTTTTTTCACGTAAACAAAAAATGAAGACGATACAGTGCTTCGAAAACTCGTGTGACGTCATATGATAGTACATTTTGTACCTTCAATTGACGTTTCAAGCCCCACTCCATGATCTTTGACGCGTTTTATCTTCGTTATTTTTTATTGATTTGATAAAACAAAAAATACGTATTCATAATTTTTTAAACAGAATCATATTATTTTGACCCAGTCCGATCCCCTATTGGTGGAGAATCTGTGGTCATTATTTGTTAAATTTTAACAGGCCTACTTTTTTTTTTGTAGGATGCGATATCATCAAATTGCTCTTCCCGCTCTGGACAGAGCGATAGGCCGTGTCAGACTTGTACTGACTAAAAACCACCCATGTCCCTTCTTAGACCTTTGTGCCGAGGCCGCGGTGTCTCTTTTGAACAACCCTCAACGGGTCAACCCCGACGGCCCGACGGGAACGAAATTAAACCTTATATCGTTAACCTTTAAGCTGCCCTAAACCGTATCGGCTACCTTTAAACGCGAAGGAATAGGCCTATCCTACCTCAATCTTGTCCCGAGGAAACGAACTAACATAAACTTAAATCGATTGGGATTAAGGCGATGACAATAGCTATTGACTTCTGATGTTTCAGTATTTTTGGTCACGCCCACAATTTTTCCGATACCCTAGCGCCATACTACCAAGTAAGAAACAAATAGTCCAGGATCCGCGGTCCATTTTTGCACTTGATTACTATCAAGCTAATTTTGATGAGACGGCGAGACGCCCAACAATTTCCTGCACGAAACTCTCGAATTCTCGATTGTGGTAAGTAATAGGGGTAGCAGGGATAAAATATGTTGGTTTGATGATTCTCAAAAGTGTTAAGTACAAACACTTTTGAGAATCATCAGCTGGGTTTTTTTTGTTAAATCTGATGATAATTATCTAAATTATTTGAAAAAATATTTGTCCTACAAAATGTATGGTTTGATCAAAGAGTCCCCTTCCTTCCTTCCAATAGGTATCGATAACGAAGTCATTAAAAATGATTACTTACTAACTGGGTTTTGGGGATTGGATATTTTCTATTAAACCCACTCTTTACAAGTTGCCTACAAGATTCTAAAAATTATATTAAGTGTTTGGCACTTACTCCACGCACCATCAATACTCCTGTACATCATAAACAACAGGCTAATACACTTTCTGGAGCCACAAATTCCAGAAGAGCAAGCAGGTTTTGTTAAAGGCAAAGACACGCGGGAACAAATCCTGAACGTTCGCCAAATTATAGAGAAAAGCCGGGAATTTAACAGCCCTGTATTGATATGTTTCATAGATTATACCAAAGCATTTGATTGCGTGGAGTGGGGCAAGCTGTGGGGGGTTCTTAAAGACATGGGAACGCCTCAACATCTTATTGACATAGTCCGATGCCTCTACCTACACATCAACAACCGCTCTTTCGTCAAAATAGACACCGACTGTTCAAATGCGTTAGGCAGGGATGCATCCTCTCACCTCTGCTCTTCAATATGTATGAAGATTAATATCATTCAAGACTCTTGAGGGCTGGGACAAGGGGTTTACTGTTGGTGGAAAGTGGATTTCCAATCTGAGGTACACTGATGACACCGTTCTACTTGCTACAACATTTGGCAACATGAAAGAGATACGGCACAGATTGGAAGTGGAAAGTGGCAAAGTAGGGTTTGCAATAAATAGGCAGAAAACCAAGCTTATGGTGGTAGATCGTGCGGGAAAGCTATCGGGCGCCTATAACATCTAAGGCATCTATACTGTGGACAGCTTCGATTAACTGGGCTCCAATATAATTAATGAAGGTAGCTGCGTCACAGAAATAAAACGGCGGATAGCCATGGCTAAAGATGCTATATTACGCCCCCGGAACATCTGGGAAAAACGTGGTATAAGTTTTAAAACGAAGGTCAGAGCACTAGTTTTCCTGATTTTCCTCCATAGAGTTAATAATAATAATATTTATTTATTTTCAAGCTACTTTGGCCCATAGATAAATACCTTACAGACTAACATACATACGATATAATTGACAGCTTGTGTTAGTAAACAAAACCTTAAAACTATATTAGTATCACTACACTTGCACTACGTCACTGTGCGATCATGTGGCACTTGCCCGCGGAAGCGTCGAAACACCACCCCCTGCGGCCAAAAGTCCTCTTCCAAGACGAGGTGCAGGTAGCATGTCGGTACTCGCACCACAAACGCCTTAAAGTTGACGTTGCGGCGCGACTCGAGCAGCTGCACTCTCGCCACGTACTTGATCTTCTGGCGCACGTACTCCACGATGTCCTCCGTCGTAGTGGTGTAATGTAGACGGGAGAGGTACACAGTGTTCGGCTTTGCGGCACGAATATGCACATTGGGCTCCGATGGAGCCGTGCCGCAGCGGTTCTTGATGGTTCGCTGACGGCGCTTCCTCCTCAACACCGTCACGAAACCATCATCAGCCTGGATCGGTTCCTTTTCAGGCACAGGCTTCTCGGAAGGAGCATTTTTCCCCACAAGTTAAGACATGGACAATCCAAACAAGAGTAAGACAGAGGATAGGACGCATTCGAAATGTGGTGTTTTAGGCGGATTCTCCGAATTCCATGGACGGCCAAACGCACAAAATGTGTCTATCCTTTACCAACTCCATATCAAGACTCGATTGTCAACAGTTTGCCTACAGCGTATTTTGTCTTATTTCGGCCACATAATGCAAAGAGGAGATAGCAGCCTTGAAAAGCTGGTCATTGTTGGCAATACCGAAGGCAAGCGACCGCGAGGCCGGTCGCCATTTTACAAATTTGGAAGTGTCTGTCTTCCAAACGATTGGCTTTGAGAAAAAATTGTTTGTGGAACCTCAATGTCATTTTTAAAGACCTGTCTAATGTCTATAGACACCCCACACGTAGGTATAGGTTTAATGAAAAAAAAAAAATAGTTTCAGTTCCATGTACCCCCCTAAATCCTTTTTTTTATTTTTGTATAAAAATCGTAAAGCGGTTCACAGAATACATCTACCTACCGAGTTTCAACTGTGTAGTCTCAATAGTTTCCGAATGAAGTGGCTGTGACATACGGGTGGACAGACGGACAAACAGACATGACGAATCTATAAGGGTTCCGTTTTTTGCCATTCGGCTACGGACCCCTAAAAAACAGCTGGTTTGGTAATTTTTGATGAGCTCGTTTCAATACATGTTGGATTTAGATAATGATCATCAGATAAAAATAAAATAGTTAGTAATAGATTTTTGAAAATCATCAAATAAATAATTATAATAATATATAATCAATATATATTTTATCCCTGCTGCCCCTATTACCTACCACAATCGAGAGTTTTCGTATAGGGTAATGTTGGCGTCTTATCAAAATGCAGCTGCTCACGGAAAATTAGCTTGATAGTAATCAAGTGAAAAAATGTACCGTGGATCCTGGACTAACATTGTGACGCGGTCAATAATAATTTATAGATGAACGGATAGCTGTCAGTGGGGCGCAAAGTGACATACGTCCGTCTAGCACCGCGCCTAAGCGCTCACTGTCGGATTGCTTAGGTAAGAAAGAGAGCGCGATGACGCAACGCTCGAACTTCTTACAAACCATATAATAATTAATTACATCAAAATAATTTATTAAATAATCAAAAATTAAAAACAACCAAATTTTGTATTTAAATATGATACGTTATTGTTATAAATTTTACGAACGTACGTTGATAATTAATTCAGATATTTTTGTTGGAAGATCATTTTAAGAGGTATGTTTACCATTTTTTTGTATCGAGAAAACTTTTCAGAAACATGTTTTGAAAACAACGAAATTTTCAGAAATATGTTCAAGATTAACATATATTTTTTCCGCCGTGTTAAACTGTATAGATTTGGCTAAAAAGTTGTTCGAGACAAGCCTATTTGGCTCTTGTCATCGTCTTAAGGTTATATGCACGTATAAGCCGGTGGTCCCGGCCGCCAAATGGCGGTCGTCAAACCATGTCAGAGGCCCTTGCGGCGGTTTAGAAACTCTGACACTAGGGTGTGTGGGGTCGTTAGACCTTATATTTGGTTTGGGGCCAGTAGGTAGCCACGTTTATTGCAGCGGCAGAGGCGCTGTTCAGGTCACCAAGGGTGCATGTATACGGACATCTGGGACACTCCAGCAGGTGAGGCATTGTTTGGTCCGTAGCGCCGCACTCGCACTCACACCCGTATTTATAAACAAGTCATTACTATTACTTGAGTAAATGTCATTGTTTAAGATACAATTTTTTCTCTGTAGTTTAGTAATTCCTTAATGTTAGAACTATCAAACGTTAGAATTCTTAGTTTTGCTTTCATTGACGGTTCTAACTTCGTTTAAATTCTTTTTTTTTTATTTATTTTTATTATAAATGGGCTTGCTCTTGACTTCAATCTTGCCCTAAGGGCAGAGATGATGTCAACGATGGAACGAGCTTACCCAGTCTTGCCCATAATATTGCATAAAAATATTTGCATAAGTAATTACTTAAGTCCAAGTAATTACTTTGACTTGACTATAAATACGGGGGTCAGTGTTGGAGGAACCAATGATACCCCAATTTGCCAGGTTATGTTTGTAGCGGCCCACTTGGGTGCGCAATCTATTGAGGGCTTTCTAAATAGGCCACTGCAGTTCACTGCCGGGACCCAGGTGTTCTTGGGGCTTCAAGAAGTCGTGAGGTGGTGGGCATCTCTCTTGCCATAGCTTGCTGCGTACTTTAGGTGGCCTGTCTTGAATAGGGGATCGGACAAAAAAAAACTAATTAGTCCGTCAGATAGATTTCCAAAAATTATTGGACACGTATTTTTTCTTTTTTCACGTAAACTTAAAATGAAGACGATACAGTGCTTCGAAAACTCGTGTGACGTCATATATGATAGTACATTTTGACGACACAAGTGACGTTTCAAGCCCCTCTCCAAGATCTTTGACGCGTTTTATCTTCGTAATTTTTTATTGATTTGATAAAACAAAAAACACGTATTCAATATTTTTCGATAATCTAACTTACGGACTAAACAGAATCATATTATTTTGACCCAGTCCGATCCCCTATTGCCTGGGTAGTCCGAAGGAACACACACACTACACTACACTCTCGTGCTTATAGCTTTACCAATATCAACCTTATAGTAATTGCTATAGATACTATTTCCCATTTTTATGCAGCTTTTTTTAAGTTGCTGTTATTTTTGTACTAGGTGTTACTTGTCAATTGTTACTGTCGAACCAATATCAACTTTAAATCCATTGAAATAGGCATAATTTACCTTGTCTATGTCAGAAATAATGATGGGAAATAGTGTCGAACTAATTTGATCCTTACGCGTCTTACCTTTAAGCTGTTGTTCGATCTGCACCAGCTGGCTCTTGATGTGTTCTATGGCTGCATGTTTGCTCTCGTGTTGACTCGTACCGGAAGCGGATTTCTCTAGCAGCATCGAGAGGGTGGGGGCAGTTACTGATGGGGATTGCGTTTCTGGGGAGGATAAAAAAAATATTAAGAAAATAAACAAATACTACGCCTTTTGTACAAATTACTGGGAAAATATCCTTGTCGTATCAGCTATCTAAAAAGGTGTGAAGCTTAAAACCAAGTAATGGACTAAACTATGTTTTTTTTTTGACTTAGTACTGAAAAGCGTAAATCTCATAGGAGGTGATAGTTCGGAAAATCTAATTAGGGTCACAAAATATTTTGGGTTTTTAATCGACTTCAAAACAGGAAAAGGTTCCATATTCGGCTGTATTTCCTTTTTATGTACGTTCATCATTTTGAAAAAACTGTTTGTAAGAATAATGACTATTTCTCTTTCGTTCTTTTAGTGTCTTGGTGGTCTACTTACCCACACAGTTGGCGGGGTGCGAGATATGCTGCGGAGTTGTGACGACTGGCGAAGACTTGAGCAGAGACGTCAGCAGAGGGGAGGCGGGCGGCGCGGGGATCGCAGCTGTAGGAGATATAAGACTGTAGATATACTATGCAGGTTTCATTGATATAGGGACACAATAAAATAGCTAATGAATGTTGGAACTCCCACTGGGTAGTTTAGCCAGCGGAAGAATTCAGTATTTTGAAGCCCATTCTGTGACGCAAACGCGTACAAGCGTCGTAAGCTGATTCAGTCAGTTTTACTGCATAGGGTATTTTTGTTTTTGGCACAAGCCCGCCTCACTATTCCCAAACCACTGTAACTCCTGTGCGCCAGAATCAACAGTGGCAACCACTAGAAAAGCGTCGAGGCAACGAAGCTCGACGAGGTCCCAGCGAAACGATTTAACTGTCTTGGATCCCGCAACGAAATTTATCAGAAAAGAATAGCGGAGGAGTAGGAAAAACATAATATCCACTTCCCTCCAGAGACAGAACCAATGAATCCATACTTAATATTATAAATGCGAAAGTAACTCTGTCTGTCTGTCTGTTACTCTTTCACGCCTAAACGGCTGAACGGATTTTGATGAAATTTGGTACAGACATAGTTTGGAACTTGAGAAAGGACATAGGATAGTTTTTTTTTTTTTTCGCGAGATAAACCAAAAATCTGCCGGAAGTCACTATTCCACGCGAACGAAGTCGCAGGCAAAAGCTAGTGGGTATATAAAGGTTTCTCAATTCATGAAAACATACCAGCCACCGGTTGCGCCTGACTAGGGCTATTCGGAATCGGTTTCCACGCCCGATCGGCCCTCGCCCGTCTTTCATCCCTTTCCTTCAGCCAGGCGGCCCGCCTAGCTGCCTCTCGCTCCCTCGCTCTGTTCCTTGCTTCTATAGCGGTCCATACTTCTCGGAGACGGTCTTCTGAAGTTGATGGGTTACGTACTTCTGTTATTTCGGTCTGTAGGAGAGGAAAGGGAAAAGATATTAATTAAAAAAATAAGTGCAAGAGTTGGACTCACGCATGAAAGGTTCTGTACCATCGTTGTAAGATTCCTTTAATTTATTATTTATTTCGATTGTTATAGTAGCAAACTGGCAAACCAAATACACATTCTACTAAAATTTTAACTGTCTACCTATTGAGGTTTACAACATAACATACAGCTCTGCGATAGACAGACAGAAGAGCCTTAGTAATAAATGATAAAATAATAGGTGTCTATTTGCACCCTTAGGCATCGTTCACACCAAACGTATTGTCCGCCGCTGACTGTGAGCACGCGTTACGCAGTTTATCGCTTTTCAATATATATTTAACTTCTTGTTCACACCGAACCGACTATACGCTATTACGTAGATCCATAGAGACAGTGAACATAATCACAGTCGGCGGGGAACAATATGTTTGGCGCCGTTTGGTGTGAATGATGCCTTAGGTTATAGAAATTCTAAAGCTCATAATGTAAATAGCAGTGATAGCCTAGTCAAAGGTCATAGGTGTCAAGTTTGAACCCAAAGCACGCACCTCTGATTATAAATTACAATTTGGACTCATGTGCATATTGTATAACTAGCACTTTGCCCACGGCTTCGCCCGCGTGGATGTCGGTTCAACTACAAAAATGTCAATTTTCCATACAAAATTTCATCCCCCTTTTCACCCCCTTAAAGGTTAAATTTCCAAAAAACCCCTTCAGTGCTCCCCTACATTATAATAGGAAGCCGTGTGCAAAATTTCACATTCCTAGCCCCAGTATAGGGATGGGTCTTAAATTAATAAGCTGCTAAATTAACACTGCTAAATTTTTTTAGTGTCAACACCTGTTAAATAATTTCTGATTTAACTGTTAAATATAGCAGTCACAACTGACAGTGACAAGTTCCGTCTCTATTGAATTGGTTTCAACATAACGAGTTATTTAGCAACTAGCGAGCGAGTTGATTTAACTCACTGCTAAGTGCTAACTGCTGAATTCGGAAATATTACATTTAACGAGAGTTAAATAAAGACTGATCTTCGTTCCGAAGGTTTACGCGGGATAAGATAAGAAAAGATTAGAAGAAAATTACAAATACAAAAAAAACAGACATGAAAAAAAAGAAATCGTTGTAAATAAATTGATTCTCATTACAAATACGCCAACAGAAAAAGTTAACAGTCCTAAGCCTGTGAAAAATATGAAGGAAATGAGAATTAATTATGTTAAAAATCTGTCGGTGACTAAATTTAACAGTTGCTAAAAACAACTGCTAATTTTAAGTGTTAATTATTTTTAGCATTAGCATTTAGCAGTGTTATTATTTTTTAACGTTTAAGCCCATCTCTACCCCAGTAATTTCGGCTGTACGTTGATATGTCACCCAGTCAGTTCTCCTTTTATATAGATTATCATATCACTGACTGCAATTAAGGAAAACATTGTGAGGAAACCAGCATGCCAAAGTGTTATTGCTTAAGGCGGGGTTGCAGTAATTTTAAGATTTTTGAACGTATAAAAATCGAACTAAATACGAGTTTTTCAATAAATAAAAATCATTACATAAAAATTGAACATACTCTCTAATAAATCGTAAAGATAGAATCGCGATTTAGAATGATCGGCTCGATACTTTTTTTGAAGTGAAAACTTCTTTAGCGGCGTTGAGCACTTTGGGAAATTGTTCTGTGATGGGTATAAAATCTTAAACTCGCGTCAGGACACGTGACCACGTGACCCTGATCGAAAATTCGTCAGGACACGTGATCACGTGACCCTGATCGAAAAAGCGTAAGACGGATGGAGAGTAGACAGCTATCCCCTCTCTACGGCGCGGCGAAAATGTATGCCTGGACCTACTGTTTCGTTTAGGCAGCGCAGGGCGCTTAATAATAATAATTATTATTATTAATAATAATATAATTAATAATAATAATAATAAAATTATTAATTATTATTATTTATATTTTCTATTTGTAAGGAATATTTAAAAATGTATCAAATTTGTTAAAAACTAAATAAAGGGAATAAATTATTAATAATAATAATATAATTAATAATAATAATAATAATTAATAATAATTTATTTATTTATTTATTTCTCCATTTTACGACTATCTTTACAGTTACCTAATTCGATAGTGTACACAATAACAATATTAATTCATATTTTATAACAAATTACAAACATAGCATTTTTTGTGAACTCACTCAGAGAACAACCAAATATATCAATGTCACAAGCTATGAGGTTAAGAGTGCGGAGTGCCCGCGTCAGTGGCGCCTCGCCCAATAGATTGGTCCGCGCGCGCCGCACCGCCAGCAAGCGTGGCTGTCGACGTCGCCCCACGTACCTGTCCGGAACACACAAACCTATCTGCCCTAAAATATCCGCATGATGTACCTTCCCTCTAAGTACCTTGAATATGTACGAGGTGAGTGTGAGATGCCTCCTGACCCCCAGCTCGTTATACCCAACCATACCCAAAATAAATAAAGTCGGGTACATAAGCGGATAAAATGGGTATACGCCATATAATTTTAAATATAAATATCTAACAAACTTGTTTTGTATTTTCTCCAGCATGATTCTATATTTAGATTCATGTGGAGCCCAGATAATTGCGTTACACTCTAATTGGCTTCTAACCAAAGCATTATATAAAGCTACCACCGCTTTTATGTTAGTAAACTCACGTACCATACGGAGCATAAAACCCAAATTTCGGTAAGCTTTTTTGCAGCAGCTTATGATGTGATCACGGAACGTCAGCCCAGTGTTGAATTTCACTCCCAAATCCTTAACTTCTGTAGCCCTAGCTATTTGTGACCCGTCAAGATTATAATTATACAGGATAGGAGCACGCGCACGAGAGAAAGTGATGGTCACACACTTTGCAGTGTTGAACTGCAAGAGGTTGTCCTTGCTCCAGGTCACCACCCTGTCTATGTCTCTCTGAAGCCTCTCGCAGTCATCCACTCCACTTATCTCTAGCGATAACTTGAGGTCATCAGCGAACAGCAAACACTTGGCGTCTTTTACAACTTCTGGCAGGTCATTAATCACGAGAATGAACTGCAAAGGCCCAAGGTTACTGCCCTGACTCACCCCAGACCTGGTAAAATATGGCTCTGATGTGTGCCCCGCATATTCCACGTATTGTTGCCTACCACTTAAATAATTTGCAAAAAACTTAAGCAGATGTGGAGTGAAACCAAACGCTGCTAACTTTTTGAGCAATACATCATTATTGACTAGATCGAATGCTTTCTTAAAATCGAAGTAAGCAGCATCAGTTTGCCCCCCACTGTCCACCGATGGCACAAGACTGGACATATGGCTCAAGAGATTGCTAGTGGTGCTTTTTGCCGGTCGAAATCCGTGCTGAGCGTCTGACAACTGACCGCGGACCTGTTGGAATATGCTCTTATGAATAGCAGCTTCAAAAACCTAATAATAATTAATAATAATAATAATAATGACAGCTGTCAAAATTGAAACAGCTATATCTCGGAAACTATCGACCTTAGACTAGTTGTGTGTAGGGACAATTGATAGGTCTTAATGAGATCTACATTTCGGATGACAGCTGTCAAAATTGAAACGGCTATATCTCGGAAACTATCGACCTTAGACTAGTTGTGTGTAGGGACAAGTGATAGGTCTCAATGAGATCTACATTTCAGATGACAGCTGTCAAAATTGAAACGGCTATATCTCGGAAACTATCGACCTTAGACTAGTTGTGTGTAGGGACAAGTGATAGGTCTCAATGAGATCTACATTTCGGATGACAGCTGTCAAAATTGAAACAGCTATATCTCGGAAACTATCGACCTTAGACTAGTTGTGTGTAGGGACAAGTGATAGGTCTCAATGAGATCTACATTTCGGATGACAGCTGTCAAAATTGAAACGGCTATATCTCGGAAACTATCGACCTAAGACTAGTTGTGTGTAGGGACAAGTGATAGGTCTCAATGAGATCTACATTTCGGATGACAGCTGTCAAAATTGAAACGGCTATATCTCGGAAACTATCGACCTTAGACTAGTTGTGTGTAGGGACAAGTGATAGGTCTCAATGAGATCTACATTTCAGATGACAGCTGTCAAAATTGAAACGGCTATATCTCGGAAACTATCGACCTTAGACTAGTTGTGTGTAGGGACAAGTGATAGGTCTCAATGAGATCTACATTTCGGATGACAGCTGTCAAAATTGAAACAGCTATATCTCGGAAACTATCGACCTTAGACTAGTTGTGTGTAGGGACAAGTGATAGATCTCAATGAGATCTACATTTCGGATGACAGCTGTCAAAATTGAAACGGCTATATCTCGGAAACTATCGATCTTAGACTAGTCGTGTGGGAGTTGGACATTTTGACCCTGAACGTTAACGATGTCGACTGTACAGTCAATAAAATACAAAAATAATTTATTTTGAACTAGACTGTACAATGTTTTTATGATGCTTAATCGGAGGCATGGGAAAAAATATTCCCGCTCCTCCTACCAATCGGAGTTCCGATCGGAGGACAGGGAAAGACAAAATAAATGGGTTAGCATAGTTATGGCGGAATAATTGAATTTTTAAATAATGAATTTGGTTTAACTATGTCGAATGATCGCAATCTTAGCACAACGAAATACAAAACTACTATTGATGCGGTCTTTATTAGACATTTAAATAGGTTCGAATCAAAACTGTTCGTTTCTTACTTCAGCTACCATAAACCTATCGTATCAGTTTTAGAGATTGGCGATGATAGTTCTGGTAATGATGATGGTGAAAAAGTCGTTGAAATTATGGATGAAAGTTGATTTTTCGGAGAGATAAACTTTTTAATGTAAAATAATTGTAATAGTTTTATAGTGTAAAATTTTTAATGTAATATAAATTGTCATGTTTGTGTACGATAGCGCAATAAATCAATATTGTATTCTACCACATAAATGATAGTACTTTTATACTGTTAAAGCAATTGGTGCAAAATTATTCCCTAACCATTCCAAAATATCAAACATGCTCAACGTTAATAATCAAGTTTTCACTTCTGCCGGCACTCCCGGAGTGCAACCCGTCTTTTTTTATCAAACATGACTCTAAATCACAATTTCAAACGTGTACTGCTAAGACATTTCATCATGAATTTATATAAAAGTTATATCAATAGATAGAACTTTTTATTTTGAAGTAAATGTTGAAAACATATTGTATAATTTCTTTACAGTTTTTCTCCAAGAAGCAAAAAACAGTCAAAATTTAGGCATTATATCGCTCGTGCGGCAGGGCGGGGGGCGAGGTTGTGCGTACATAAAAACAAAGGACTGCAACCTCGCCTTAAAGGTATGTAAAGCCAGAGGGAAGTTAGAGGACTATAGGCAACATGAAGACTTTGATACCAGGTGAGGCACAATATTGGATGAAAACTGGCCAAGTGCAAGTCAGACTTGCACATTAAGGGTTCTGTAGGTTTTCCTGTAATCTATACGTGTTGAACTCATTTCTGTATTTTTTTCAGAATTTTAGGTTCAGTAGTTTTGGAGATAAGGGGAGGGGAATGGTCCGACAGACAGACAGACACACGAGTGATCCTATAAGGGTTCCATTCTTCCTTTTGAGGTACGGAACTCTAAAAACCACACAACACAAAATAAAAAGGTTCAAAGAGAAATAGTATAATTTAAACCTTCCAACCTTCAACTGTTCATATTGCTGGTTCATTTCAACGAGCGTCTTCTGTATTTCCCCTATACGTTCCTGAGTCAACCGTTTAAGTATACTCTCTTGTGGTGTTTCCACCGCTCCTTCAGAACTCCGCTTTTTACGCTTTGGCGTCTCCACATGTTCAAGTAAGGCTCCATATTGAGCTGCACAACTGGAAAAGAGATTAATTAAACCGTTGTATGAATTATTATTCGTATGAAGTGATGTATGAAAAGATGATCAAGACACATACGGCGAGGCTGGTTCAAGGGGGAGGCCTCTTTTGGACGGTGGGAAATCATCAAATGACTCCTCCCGCTCCAGGGAGTGTCAGACTTCTACTAACTTAAAACCATCCATGTTCCTTCTTAGCCCTTTGTGTTGAGGCCGCTGTATCTCTTTGAACAACCCTCAACCCCGATGGGCAGGGGGGGGCTTTGGCCAACAGTGGGACAGTACAAGCTTTTTAGTGACGAAAGAAATTGGAGTTAATGATAGAGTAAAGGTAGACAGGGAAGAACGGGGGTGAAAAAATTACTTGGCAACCTACTGGGCTGAATAATATAGCAGCAACATTGATACAACAAGAAGGAAAAGATTTTATCTTTTCCTTCTTGTTGTATCAATGTTAGACAATGACAACATTAGAAAGCAAAACACACTGTTTAGAGCTAACACTGGGCTCAGAAAATCATTCTTTACAGTAAATATGTGAAATACAATTTGTACACAGTTTTTTTTTATGAGAAATTAACCTTATGACGTCACTAAAAGGTCCCTGAAGACAAAATTGGAGGTACAATGACGACTAAAAGACAATAGAACCTCATTCAAATATAAACATAACAAAAGATACACTCATACTCAGACGATTTTTTGGTTATGACAAAAAAATCGTTAAAAAACACCAACCTCTTTTGAGAATACCAGTCTGGTGGTCTATTTGGTTCTCCAATAGTCTTTAGAGCTCGAGAAACTGACATCCAGTTCTGATCTCCACTCCGAACCACAGCAGAAGCAAGACATAGTTGCTCCCGTACATTCCAAGTGTCTAACGGTACTCTTTTTAGCTGTAAACGCTCCTGTATCGAACTCATGTCTATGTTATTTTGCACTTACACGATAAATAAAACTATAACGTATATTTTTTGCTTAATATTAGTGGTTTTTTGTTTGTTTTTGGTAGAATTTTGATCGAATTATCACAAAGATGCAATGCAAGCTTTGTTGTGTACACAATTTGACATTGACAATGACAACAATGCGGTTACAGATAAAAATAGCGTTGTTATGTTGCCAGATTAAATATTTTTTATTTTTCTTACAGGAGAGATTTTAGTATAATGCAATAAATATTTCTTTTCCTGTGCCCCACAGGGTCCATGATTGTCATTTGTCACTTTTTACCCGACTGCGGCGAAGCCCAAAAGGAGGGTTATGTGTTTGACGTGTATGTATGTAAGTATGTATGTCCGTTTCTTTGTTCCCTCATAACTCCAAAACGGATGAAGGGATTTGAATGAAATATATGTCGTTAGATTCGTCTTGATGGCGCGAGTGTTATAGGCTACATTAAAATTAAAAAACAAAAAAAAAAATGCGGATTTTGGGGGCCAAATCGCGGAGTTCAAAAAAAATATTTTTTCCAATACCATCGAGTAGGGTATCAAAATAAAGAGTTTTAAAAGGAGATTACAAAAATATAAAACACTTCTATGTTTAAAAGAAATTCAAAGTGAAAAATCCTATAGACAAACATAAAAGTTAAATCATCTGCGAAGAATTTTACGCGACCAACGAAAGAACAAACACAAAATAACTAAAAAGTTGGAAATAAAAATAGTAGTAAAAAAACTAAAAAACCCGACTGAAAAAACTGAAAAGTAAAAAAACAAGCACATTTTAAATTAAACAAAAGTTAGAAGCAGGCGGGGTTCATTTGAATATTAAATTATGAAATGAAAGAAAATGGAATGAACCCCGCCTGCTTCTAACTTTTGTTTAATTTAAAATGTGCTTGTTTTTTTACTTTTCAGTTTTTTCAGTCGGGTTTTTTAGTTTTTTTTAAATGTTTACCATCTAAGCCTTCATTGTGGAATGCAATATAGAATGAAAAAGTCCGCGACAGCAGCAGCAGGGCCGATGAGTTATCTGAGGAGTACAGGTTGGAATGCGGGGTGAGGCAGGGGGGATTGACCTCGCCAGCGCTTTTCAACCTGTACATTAACCAACTGATTGTTGAGCTCAGTAGCACTCGTGTTGGCTGTTCTATTGACGGTCTCAGGAAGTTGTTGGCGGTCTGTGAGGCCTATGCAGAAGCGCACGGACTTGTGTACAATGTACAGAAAAGTAAATTGCTGGTGTTTAGGGCAAAGCATAAAAAACCAGCACATAATATGCCACCGGTTATGTTGGAAGGCGTGGCCCTTGAAAGAGTGCTAGATTTTAAGTACCTGGGGCACATAGTTACTGAGGACTTAAAGGATGACGCCGACATGGAAAGAGAACGGAGGGCGTTGGCTGTCCGATGCAATATGTTGGCCCGCAGGTTTGCACGTTGTACACCGGAAGTAAAAGTAACTCTTTTTAAGGCTTTCTGTCAGTCGTTGTACACGTGCACTCTGTGGGTTCGATATACGCAGAGGGCATACAACGCCCTCAGGGTTCAATATAACAACACTTTCAGGATGTTGTTGGGGCTCCCACGTTACTGTAGCGCATCAGGAATGTTTGCAGATGCACATACTGATGGTTTCAGTGCCATCATTCGGAAAAAGACTGCTTCCATGATGCGCAGAGTGCGTGGGAGCGGCAATGACATCCTGAAGGTCATTGGTGATAAACCGTGCTGAACCATTATGGCGCATTGGGTACGTGTCCATGTATGTACATATACCCAGTGCGTCAAGAGAAGGCGGCCGGTATATGAACTGAACTATTATGTACTTATTATAGTTATTCCATTCCCATTTGTTACTAACATAGTTTATAAGTTATATGGATCAAGGTCTGAAATAAAGTATTTTTATTTTATTTTATTTTTTATTGACAATACCTACCTAGTTATTTTTTTTTACCAAGTTATTTATTTAAAGTAAGTACATAAAACAGACTGCCTCGTTTTTTTAGTCCTCGCAAGCGCGACTGCCTAACATAAGGCCCAGGGTTCGATTCCCGGGTCTGGCAAATTGTGCCAAGTTAATGGAAATCTAAGGCTCGCAGAGGCATTACATACAGGGGCGGGCGCAAGGGCCGACACCCGTCGGGGCTGCGGGTTGTTCGAAATAGATACTGCGGCCTCGACGTAAAGGGCTAAGAAGGAACATGGGTGGTTTTTAGTCAGTAGAAGTCTGACACTCCCTCTCGCTCTGCCCAAGAGCGGAAGGAGACATTTGAAACTTCGAAAAAATATGGATACATGGGAGGGAGTTCATGGGACTCAAATACCTATAACTGATGAAATGTCACCCACATTTAGGTACTATTAAGTAGGTACCTACACCTCTGCCTAACCCCTCGGGGATTACAGGCGTGATGTATTGTTATATGAGCTTCTTAAACACTCAAGAGTACTCAAGACATTTCAAGGAAACTGTCTTACCAACCGGCTTAGCATGATGACCTGCCCCCCTATTGCGTATCTTTTAAACGTCAGTGGCTATCAGAAATGTCCATAGATTACGCAATAGCTCTGCTGGTCATCATGCTAAGCCGGTTGGTAAGACAGTTTCCTTGAAATGTCTTGAGTACTCTTGAGTGTTTATTAAGCACATATAAATAAAACAATACATTGACCACCGAAGAAACGGGTTTTGTCGACGGAAGAATCGACAAAATGACAGATTGTAGCAAGGTTTCATGCCAAATTGTATGGCAAAATCTTTGTCTATTCTTGGTAGAATAGAGATAGAATCGCCATGCTACGGGGGCAAGTCTGCTATCAGTTTATAGGTATTTACAACCGCGAGAATTTGCTTTATTTGCCTATTCACATACCATTCCATTGTCAATTCACCGGAGATATCCGTTTAGATTTGTAAAGGATGCTCAACGACTTGTGGTCGTCTTTATTATATTGTAAGTCAGATTATACACCCGTCGGGACTGCGGGTTGTTCACAAGAGATACCGCGGCCTCGACATAAAGGGCTAAGAAGGAACATGGGTGGTTTTTAGTCAGTACTTACAATGGGATACTAGATGTCCAAGGGGTAACAACACATATTGAGGAGTTACAAGACTTTTCAAGGGTAACACAATATGCGGGCCTGTGGACGGTGAGTAATGGGCTAGCTCCGTCCGTCCGTCCCATGACGATGACACGCAGAGTGGACGGCGCGTTCGTGTTCCACGCGCGCCTCAAAGAGATATCAGCAACATTGCAGGGGCCCGCAAGGGCCACCGCCTGTCAGGTCTGAAGGTTGTTCGAAAGAAATACCGCGACGCTGGACACAAAGGGCTAAGAAGAAGAATAAAAAAAGGTTGATTACACAGCTACCTACCATTTAGTTAGAAATTTAGAATAGTGGGTTGTTTGTTTTTAAGATGACTTGCTGCTTAATCACATAAAACTAAAACACAGTTGAGAACAACAATAACATTATTAATATCAGGCATCTTTGGCCCATAACCCATAGAATATAGTACAACGTGACCACGTGACTTCTGGAGACTGCCCGTGGCGTTAGGAGGAGGCTCCTCTCTCTTATACCTACGAAAGGCGATTTTTTATTTTATGAAAACGTTGCCCCACACTAGGAATTTCTCCTATGTCGTGGACGTGGCTGAATTTACAAACATTTAAACTCACATACCAAACAGTCAGACCCAAAACAACTATCTGTGTGCCATACAAATATATATTTGATCCGTGCGGGCATCGAACCCGCAACACGCAGCGCAGCAGTCGAATGTCTCCGCCACTTTCACAAATTCTGCAGAATTTCAAGTATTATAAGTATATAATAAGAAGTTCTTCAGTCGCATCAAGAAAACAGAGAAAAGCATAGACTAGAACAAGTAGAAGGTTTAGACTACGGATAGTACCTACCTAATTAGATCTAGGTTTTTGGTAGTCGTTACGGATAATGACGTTTGAAGTTGAATGAATGAAGTTTTTATCTTTCACTTTTTAGTGGTTCACAGTCATGTTCATGGGTCATAATGTGGACAACGGACAAAGTACCTAGTATTTTTTTTGAGTTTTGTTGATTTTTCAAAAACCGTTTGTCCGATTTCGATAAAAAACCACGGACCATTTGGGAAGTATACCCTTTCCAACAAAAAAAGATTTTTTCAAATCGGTTAGCAAGTGACGGAGTTATGCTCGAACAAACAAAAAAAAAACATCCGAATTGAGAACCTCCTTTTTTTAGAAGTCGGTTAAAAATAAGGGAGCAACGGCCTAACTTGTTTGCTCGGAGGTAACGAGGTAACTAACAAACCCAGAAACCTACTGACCTAAGAAAGAAAACTGTTTTTCCTCGTAAAAGTAAATAAGTAAACTACAGGTCCGAATACGAACCAACAACCTCGTGCTCAAACAGCTGATCTCTTAACCCCCGAGCCATCACGCCATATCAATATTAATCGTGTAGGTAGCAACGAATACATTGTATACATTATTTAATATAGGCTTTATCTTCATAATGAATCGCACGATGCTCTTATCAAGAACACTTGTGTTTTGGCATATTCACTAGCTGCTTATCAGTCAACGCTATACTTATAATTTGAGGAAGATACATTTATTATAAAATACAGATCGTGTACGTACAGTAACCTGCGGAAATGCATGGACAATTCAGAAATAAAATCATTTGAAGCATCATGTGAAGCGAGAAATGACGCGACCTAACGTAGACTCCTGTGAGCGTTTATAGTCGACTAGCTGATGCCCGCGGCTTCACCCGCGTGGATGTCGTTCAAATTATATACTAAAACCTTCCTCTTGAATCACTCTATCTATTAAAAAAAACCGCATCAAAATCCGTTGCGTAGTTTTAAAGATTTAAGCATACAGACAAACAAACAGACAAAAATAGCGACTTTGTTTTATACTATGTAAGGATAACGGACTATAAACGCTCACAGGAGTCACAGGAAAATAAATACACACAAACTATCCATGCAATTTTGCAGGTGACTGTAGTCACTGTACATACAAGTATATACGGAGTTTATTTGTGCGCAATAAAATCCGGAACGAGGAAATTCGCTGAAGAACCAGGGTCACCAGTTGAAGTGGCAATGTGCAGGCTCTTCAAAACCTTTTCCCAACAATGTTGGGGTCAACTTTCATTCTAGCAGCTAGAGTCAGCTGCATCCAGCTAGAATCTAGCTGGATGCAGCTGAAACAGCTGAGACCAACAGGTTAACGTGCTTTCCGAGGCACGGAGGAAACTCGGTATGTAATGGGCGGTCACCCATCCACAGTCCAACCTAGGTACGCGTGACTTATCCTAAAGATCGACCCGAGTGGCAGTTATTATTAAGCCACGAGCTCCTCTACTACAGACTACGGAAAGAAAAAACCAAGTGATAAAATGGTCCTAAAAGGTATAATTATTATGCAAATAAATGGCAGGATTCTTGATAAAAAAACATCTGCGCAAGCAAAGACTCGAGATTTTATAATTAGATAAAAAAGTTTAACGACCTCGATAGCTATTGGATCTTATGTATTAAAAATATAATAGGTAGGTACCTGTTTTACGAAATCACGTGTTATGCTCAGATACATAATAAGTAAGTATATGGCGAAATTCTATAACTAGAACGATTCTAAATTAAGCACATTTTTATACAAACAGTATTTTTCCCATGATTTTCCAGAGCTTGTCTATAGATACTAATATCATAAAAGAAGTTTGTGTTTGGTTTTAAGAGCATAGACGGGCTGCATTTTTCCATACAAATGTATTCCCCTATTCTCTTCCTGGATAATGCCTCTAGAGTAATCGTTTTTATTTATAAAAATCCAGGTCTATTGAAGGCATGCCCCTGTCATTTTTTTTTTTCAAAAAATTTATTACAAAAATAAATATGACTTACCAAAAACCTAAAAAAATACCCCGTTTTTACCTACGTAATCAGATGACTACCAAAGAAAATTGAAAAGTTTTTAAAATAAAAACAAGTAATAGGGGCATAGATCTATTCTTCCTTTAAATTTTGATACCAAATATAATTTAATTGGCTTAGGTTTCGAGGAGAAAACAGGAGAATACGAAACGTCGATCGGTCAAGGTTTTTTATAGGTAAAATCGTTCTGAGCTGCAGTTGTCTCTATCGCACTCACATATTGATACCGCCCGGTTGCTAGAGCGCAGCGCGACGGCAATAGTTATATATACGTACTAGCTGACCCGCGCAACTTCGTCTGCGTCACATAAATATAGCTATAACCTTTCTCGATATATCGACTATCCGACATTAGTAGGGTATTATTGGGCATTCTATACCACTTTCGACAAGTCGCTCGGCGAGTGCGCCTCGCTGCCGAAAGTGGTATAGAATGTCCAATAATCGATAATCGACCCTGCGAGCGGGGGGTCATTACATCTACCGTAGGTGCGTCGGAGTCGGCGCTTTAGTCGCGGGTCATTCCTGCTGGGATTCCCCTCAGGGTTCCACCTGACAGGGTCAGGGACAGACTGCCTAAGCGCTGTGAAGAAGGCAGCGCTGTAACACAGCGCTGTAGGGCTCGCCTATGGAAACTCATTAGCAATCATTCATAGATGTGTGACATAGCTGCTCGCACATCAACAGGCAACTACCTATATCAGCAACTTAAGAATGGGTCTGTTTTGACAGACTAAGAATTGCATCCGCAGCCAGTGGGACGAAACGACGATCGCGAAGAAGACAGTGTAGCGGCAAATCGCTTCGTAAAATAACATTAGATAAACATATTTGAGAGTTAGAGCGGAGAGCAGTGGTGGTCTAGTGGTAACGGTTGCGACTTACAAGTTGTAGATCGTGGGTTCGAACCTAGGCTAGCGCGTTACTTTGTGTAAATTATTTCACCACCACTGTTCTCTGTGAGAGAAGCCTTTGTGCCAGTAGTGGGGGAAAAAAATGAGAAATTGAAATCTTATACGTAATCATAAATTAATGTAATCATATTAGCCAATGTGACCGCCTTGGGATCTGGATCAACCAGAATCCGCTCATGCAAGCTTGTGAGCATATTGATATAAACACATTTTTTATGACGACCAGACGGTTCTTTTATAGTCTTACGACGCGGAAAACTTTGCTTGCGCGATGTAGGATTTGTTGTTTTTAGTTCATCAGATGTGTCATAGATGGTGCTGTAGTACTTTTTGGGGTATATACTCAACAAGGAATCAGCCACGCCAATGCGCTTGAATTTTATTACCTACATGTCTAGAGTTGACAGTGCGCCTAGCCTAACGATAGATGGCGTTGACAGCGAATTAGATCTCACTATGGTTTCGTTACCGTTGTTAGAATATCTCATTTTTCAGTGTAAATAATTAAAAAATAAATACTTTTATTCATTGTTAATCAGTTTGTTGACCACAGTAATCATGAAATTTGTTAAACAACCACAATCGCTGCAAGTAAACACAGTTTGCGATGATTTTTGTAAAACTAGTTCGCGTCATGGAGAATTGTTACCTAATTCAGTACGATGTATCATTTGTGGACCATCGAATTGTGGCAAAACAAATTTACTTATTGGACTTCTTATACATGAAAACGGTTTAAGGTTTCAAAATGTTTATGTCTACTCAAAAACCTTACACCAACCTAAGTACATTTTTTTAGAAAGAGTTTTACAACGGGTACCAATTATCTCACTCCACAAATATCAAGGGAATGAGGAAGTTATAAACGTTCAGGACGCGAAACCCTTCTCTGTGTTTATATTTGATGACGTTGCTTGCGAGAATCAAACTAACATGCGTGATTATTTTGCAATGGGAAGGCACAAATACATCGACTGTTTTTATCTAAATCAAACCTATAGCAAAATCCCTAAACAGTTAGTAAGAGATAATGCTAACTTAATTATATTATTCAAACAAGATAATATTAACTTGAGACATGTTTATGAAGAACATGTTAACACTGATATGACATGGATTGAATTTTGTGAAATGTGTTCAAAAATATGGAGTGAACCCTTTAATTATGTTGTAATTAATAAAGATTGCAACAAAAATAACGGATGTTATAGAAATAAATTTGACACTTTTGTAGTCTTTGATTAGAACTATAAATATTTAAGGCTACGGTTCTTACATGATATCATTATTCCATGACCGACTCTTAATCGAAAACTATCTTATTCTACTGTAATGGAAAAATCACTGAAAAGGCAAATTGTGGACGCTGCAGAAGCCGTAAAGAAAAAAGTACGAAAGATGCGAGATTTTGAGAGTGAAAATAAGCAAGCATTGGAATCAGTTTTTAGACCTGTAACAGAGTCTCTCAATTGCTTAGCTAATATCAATAAACAAACTGACCTCTTGCAATCTAAAGAAGTTGAAGAAACAAAAGTTCCGTTAAGAAACGATATTTTGCAGAAAGAACGTTCCAGTAACGATGGAGACAGTAGCGCGGAAGAAAATGAATGTGATACCGACAGTAACGAGTCGTACCAATCATTAGTAGAGAACAATCAAGACCGCGATACATCATCCTGGTCAATATCTTCAGAAGCATTGACAGATAATCCATTTGGTGTTCGAGCGGAGCGAGGACAATTGATGTTAGGTTCTGCTTTCATAACGATCGGGGATGATTATATTACCGTTGCTGGACAGAAATATCGAAGCACTCCCGGACTGAAACAATTGTTATTGAAAAAGGATGTAGATTTAAGCACGGTTACAGAGTCTGATATGCAGTATTATAAGATGATGTTGATTGCCACAAACGCACATCGTCGAGACTTTGACTCAAACAAACCAATAAAAAGTAATAAGGGACAAAAATATTTGCAAGTTATAAAACCTCTTTTCAAACAGTCAACTACTATTCAAAGCAGTCAGTCAAAGGGGAAAGGAGTATCCTTGAACAAAATGTGGAAAAAAAATGTTGATTTTGTTTATTGGAATGATCCTAATGAACTTGTGGATAGGTTAAAATTATTAATTGCATCTCGAGACGCTGGTAACACAGGATTAGACAACGAAATTATATCTATTATTGAAGAACTGCGTGAGAGTAAATTGATTAAGTAATAAATAAATGATATACAATTTTCATTGTTCATTTTATTATCAACCTCTAAACATAATACACCTTAAATATGAATGTAGATAAATTCGGGCACAATGTTCATAAGAGAATGCGTTTCTCTGAATTATTAGAGTTCAATGAAAATGCACTGCTAAAATCCGAAAGTGGAGATTTTGACTTGAATAAATCTAGATTGAGAGGAATTAGATCTCCTGTAGAAACAGACGATGCTGTGAATAAGGATTACGTTGATCGATTGTGCGATCATACAATAAAGGAACTAAATAAACTGATTGGGTTGTTGCGTACTCAAATCATAAAAGATGCACAAATAACAATCCAAACCACTTTAAAAGCGAAGATACCTGAAGTTTTAGTTCAGTTGGAAGATAAGTTTTATAACAAAGAGGAAGTACAACAATTACTTAAAAAAACTCCGTGATGGCAAAACAACAAATTGTTAATGAACTACACAAGGCAGCACGAAGAAACTTTGTTAGACGATCAGTTATTTTAAAAGGCATAGATGACTTATGGCAAGCTGATCTAATAGATATGCAAAATCTAAAAAGGTTTAATAAAGGTTATAATTACATTTTAGTGGTGATTGATTGTTTCTCAAAGTATACCTGGACAGAACCAATAAAATCCAAAAGTAAACTTGATGTTACTCATGCATTTGAGCGAATACTAACTACCAGCAATCGAAAACCTAATCATTTACAAACTGATGCAGGAACAGAATTCTACAACGTAACATTCCAAAAGCTTATGAAGAGCTACAATATTAACCACTACTCTTCGTTTTCTACCAAGAAAGCTTCGATTGTAGAACGGGTGATTAAAACAATTAAAAATAAAATGTATAAATATTTTAGTCTCATTGGGAACTACAAATGGTTAGGTCCACCATTAGAAGTTATTCTAAAAACATACAATATTACAAAACATCATACCACCAAATTGAAACCAGTCGAGGTAAATAAGATGAATGAGTCAAAGATAAGAGAAAATATTCAAAAAACTCAAAAACATACATCAAGCCGATGTCAACCTAAATTCAAAGTAGGTGAAAATGTTCGGATCAGTAAATACAAACATATTTTCGATAAAGGTTACACTCCTAATTGGTCGACAGAATTATTTACTGTAAAAAGGATTAATAATACCATACCAGTAACATATCATATAGAAGATCATAGAAAGCAGCCTATTAGAGGATCTTTCTACGAACAAGAACTTCAAAAAACTAGCTATCCTGGCGTTTATTTGATAGAAAAGGTTCTTAAAAGAAAAGGGAAGAAACTTTACGTGAAATGGTTAGGCTTAAGTAACGATGAAAATAGTTGGATTGATAAAGATGAAATTGTAGGTTAATATATAACCATGTTTGGAAGAAATATTTCATTCATTACACTTTCTACTATGCAAGAGAATGGATGGACTAGTTAATAGTGTAATTAATAATCTGCCATTCGAACTTCATTTACCTGGTTATAACTATTGCGGACCGGGAACAAAACTCGAGAAGCGATTGCGGCGAGGTGATCGAGGTGTGAATAAGCTAGACGAAGCTTGTATGCATCACGATATTGCATATGCAAACCATACAGACTTACCCAATCGTCACAAAGCTGATTTACAACTACTAAATATGGCAAAACAAAGACTTAAATCGAACGATGCTGGGAAAGGTGAAAAACTTAGTTCATGGTTAGTGAGCAAAGTTATGAAAACCAAACTAAAATGTGGTTCCGGTGTTAAAACGTTTAAAAGTTTCGTGTCAAAAATAAGAGCGAAAATAAAAAAACTGAAACCAAAGGACAGTAAAACTTTAATTAACGCTGCTTACTTGGCCGCAAAAAAAATATTTCCAAATGTTCAGAAAATTCGAGTACCGCGAGTGATTCCCTTACCAAAGACTGGAGGTATTTTACCTTTAATCCCAATTTTTGCGGGTTTATCAGCTTTAGGAACTTTAGCTGGTGGTGCGGCTGGTATTGCAAAAACTGTTAACGATTACAAAGCAGGTCAGCAAAATTTGCGAGAAACACAACGACATAATAAGGTTATGGAGTCTTTAAAGTTAGGCCAGGGTTTATACATTAAGTCACATAAAAATGGTAAAGGTTTATTCATAAAATCTTCAAAAAACTGAAAAATAAGCTACCTAATCGTGCTCTAACTAATGTAGACATAAAAAGACATGCACGCGATATCCCTCACTTTCGAGGAGTCTACATGAAGGATCAGTTACCAAGGACGCCAAAACGGATTGAATGTGGTATCGTAAACTTGGACGATTATAAGAACGAAGGTACGCATTGGGTAGCTTATGTTAAAATAAACAAATATTGTGAATACTTTGATAGCTTTGGAGATTTGAAACCTCCAAGGGAATTAATGCAGTACTTTAAAAATTGTGATGTTTTTTATAACTATACTAGATTTCAACAATTTAATACAGTAAACTGTGGACACTTATGTCTAGAATATCTATGGAAATTTTGGAATAAATACGTATAAATTTTATGTATTTCTTTTATTTAAATCATTTTCATCATGTCACTCACCCTATCGATAACTGGAAACACGTCCGATTTATGTACATATTATCCTAATACATTACAACTTCACGGTCATTATGAATGTGCCTTATTGCATTTCTCAACATTTAATTCAATTCCAAACATTGAAAAAACAAATAATAAATTATATTATGGGTCTAATGAAGTCCTTGAATTACCTGAAGGTACTTATGAATTACAAGATATCAACGATTATTTAAAATCGGAAATAAAAGACTGTTCAATAAAAGTACGATGTAATAACAATACTCTAAAAACTTTGGTATACTGTACTAAAGATATCGATTTTACTAAAGAAGGGACTTTTAGGAAATTATTAGGGTTTAAGAAACAGATCTTGAAAGCAAATAAATGGCATGTGTCCGAGTTACCAGTCAACATTTTACCTACGACAGTGATCAGGATAGAATGTGATATTGTAAGTGGTTCGTACATAAACGGAAATCCCAGTCATATTGTACACGAATTCGCCCTAAACGTGCCCCCAGGATATAGAATCATAGAAATTCCGAAAAACGCTATATACTTTCCAATCAACCAAAACAACATAAGTAGTATACATATCAGGTTATTAGATATAAACAATCGCTTAATAAACTTACGTGGTGAAGAAGTGCAACTATATTTACATCTTAGAAAAAATGATTGACTACAATAAATATGTGCATCAACAAATTGGAAATGTCAGTTCTACTAAAGTGATCAAGCAAATAAGACCTCGGTCAAAGAAAAAAATAAAATTAACACGAGACAATAAGGAATTTCTTAAAACAATCGGTTTGCTATAATGAATATCTTAGAGATTTTATCTGCTCCAACTTACGACAACACTGTTGAGGGAATCGAATTTCATTCTTACAAACCCTACATAACAAGCTTCAACAGGAACGATGAAATCCGCATACCTATTAATCAACAGGATCTGTATATACTACCTTCAGCGAGCACTTTGTATTTGGAAGGAACTATAATCGTTAGCAAAAAAGATTCAAAAGAAAAAGCAAGCAGCGTTTTTTTAACAAATAATTTTCTACTCTACTTGTTTCAAGATATACGTTACGAACTAAATGGAGTAGAAATAGATAAAATAAAAAACGCTGGTGTGACTACTACGATGAAATCATTAGTGTCAATGAATGAGAGTGAGTCAAAGATATCTTATGCATGGGGTTGGAATATAGATGGCACAAAAAATATTAATGGAGGTAGTTTTTCTGCTTCTATACCACTTTGTAATATTCTCGGGTTTGCAGAAGATTTTAAGAAAGTAGTGATAAATAGCAGACATGAATTGATATTGTTACGAAGCAATACAAACCTGAACGCTGTAAAACTGAATACTGGTGAAGTTGTAGAGGATGTTCTGATAAATAAAATTGTTTGGCGTGTACCGCACGTTAAAGTGTCAGACAAAGAGAAAATAAGTTTGCTAAAATTGTTAGAGAAAGACCGTCCGCTCCAGATGATTTTTAGAAATTGGGATCTGTACGAATATCCTACTTTACCTAAAACAACGAAACATACTTGGTCTATTAAAACATCATCACAAATAGAGAAGCCTAGATATGTCATTATTGGTTTACAGACAAATAGAAAAAACAATGCAAGCTCTGATATGTCTCTGTTCGATCACTGTCATATTCGTGACGTTAGAGTATACCTCAATTCAAACTACTTCCCATATGAAAATCTAAATGTGAATTTTGCTAATAGCAGAATTGCTTTATTATACGAACAATATACTAGATTTCAACAGTCATATTACGGACGTCGCGCTGAGCCTTTATTAAGCGAAAAACAATTTAAAGACTTGGCGCCGCTCTTTGTTATTGACTGCTCTAGGCAAGCGGACAACTTGAAGACAGGTTCGGTTGTGGATGTAAGAGTGGAAATTGAAACGGATTTGGATATACCCGATCAAACTTCAGCATACTGCCTTATATTAAACGACTGTATAATCGAGTATAAACCGTTGAGCAATACCGTAAGGAAAATATCATGAATCCTGGAACTATATTATTAGACGTTCAAGGATTTAAGGACCTCTACAACAATTTTATAGTAAAAGAATTAGCATTGGCTACTCGTGATTACACCCAAACCTTCTTAGTTAAGTCTCCATACTTGTTCAGATACTTAACAAACAATGAACAGAAGCAAGTTAAATGGTTAGAAAAAAACAGAGGCATTTATTGGAATGAAGGATATGTTGACTATAGAGAATTCCATCGTATAATCGTTCCATACTTACAAAATAAAGAAATAATAGTAAAAGGTTTTGAGAAAGTGCAATGGATAAAGGATCTATGTGTAAATTGTAAGGTATCAGAACTTGATGAAAAACAATGTCCTAATTTATCTGTTTTACATAAAAAATACTGTAATGTAGATTCGAACTTAAATTGTAATAACCATCTAAAGCAATGTGCACTTAAAAATGTGTTGTGTATTAAAAAGTATTTAGAGTGGTAATAAAATGCATAGGTAATTATGTTTTATAAATAAAAAGCTTTTATTTCTAAAATAATCTTTTATTTCGTTATACTAAACCTAACCAAATAGCTTAAAACATACCTAAGAAAATAAAATAAAACAACACAATAAAATATGTATTCCAAAAATGATATTAATAAAAATCACTGTCTATTAAAGATTTTGATATTTTCTTAACTAATGACTCAGTTTCGTCCATAACACTATCGATAGCGTCTTTTACAATATATTGCGCATTTATAATAACATTCTCACTATCACTTTCACTGTCACTGGTTTGAAGATTGTTAGAGAGATCTATGACTGAAATTTTTATTAGCCTTATACCTCGTTGCTGTATTCGGCTCATAACGAAAGATTTTGTTGGTTTTTGTTTCTTTAACTTTTCTCTGCGCTGTTGTTTCGATTTCTTATCTTTCGTAATTCGTTTGCAATGCTCAGGTTCGGTGCGAAACATCTCGGAGAACCCTTCATAAGGATCTTGAGCGTACTGGCTGAAGACAATCTCTGATTCAGACATCTGGAACAAAAATATTAACAAAAATGTTAACGCTGTTGTGAACACAAGTGTATACCTAATTAGTTACGTCTTAATAACAGAATAAATGTACTTAATAGTTTACTTACCGTTGACATAATTATGATGCGCTTTAATTTTAAACAAGGACTCTGAACGAGTAATATTTGTTAAATGACAACAATTAGATACAATTATAGACAGAAAAATATTACGCAATAACGTAAAGGTTGTCAGTCACTGAGTGAATAATTCAAACATTAAATCAGTGAATGCGTCCGAGCTAGTGTTACAAGGTGCGAATGCTTCCTAGTAAGTGCATCGAACTGGTACAATAGTTGTGCATGCTTCCAGTCAGTGACTATCTTTAACTATAAAATGTTCACAGTAAGCATTTTTGTCTCTAACATAAGGTTAATGAACTGATGTGTGTTTGTTTTTAAATAGTTATAATTATATCGATACGGATGTTGTGATCATATTACAAATGATAGTTAATTAATTCTTACTTATGATATGGCGAAACTTCAAGAGTCTAGATTTACTTTTTACATATAATTTAACCGACTTCATAAAAGAGGGATGATGTGTTTGAATAAGTCTAGTCTCTGATAAATAAAACAAGTAGTACACATGGTTTCACATTTTATTTATATTTCTACAAAACAGTTACTTATATCCACACAATGAGTAATATTAAATAATAACTAGCCATTACACATACAGTACCTACTTATATTGCTTAATCTAAACCACCTCATTTTTTAGAATAAACGCATGACCCCAGGCTTGCGTTGATATTTTCCCTACAGATATCGATCGTTTATCGTCATTGCTAGACAATACAATCTTGTTGACACTCTGAGTAAATATTACGTGTTTAATTGATTTAAACATTATATTTTTTCTACGTATAACTCCACCTTTAAATAAAATATTTTCATAATCTGTGATGTATAAGTCTCTTACTACACATGATTTCACGCCCTTCGCTTTTTTAATTATTTCATCAAATGTTTTTATAGAGTAAAGTTTTGATCTCAAACCAACAAAATCAGATATACATTTCCCTGCCATTTCATCTTTGAACAGGCCTGGTACTTTTTTGTTCATTAAGGGTAACTTAAAATCATTGTTATTGTCATAGTTACTGGTGTCAAAATACTTCAAAAAATTGTACTTTAAGTCATGATAAAAATCATTAGTATATATTTTATAGACAAAAGAATCTGTATCTGTATAACATAGCTGCACTCGATCTTCATAAAATGGTTTTACAATATTGTAATGAAAGTCATACATGTATGACTTAGAAAGTTCTAATACAGTGAATCCAATATAAATAGGTTTATCTAAAATAATTTGATCAGGTTTCATTTGTATTGCAACTAAATTTTCTGAGAGGATAGAGGCACTATGGAAATAGGGGCTGGCTACAAGTCTCTCGGCGGATATTGATTTCTTGGTTCGGTTAAATTTGTCGTACCATTGATTGACTAAATGAACAGTCACTCTATTTTCAGTATTTTCTAATGTCTTACCAAATACACTGTTGTTTAACAACTTAAAAAAATCTTGTTCGAAGGAACTCTTTGCCTTTTGTCTCAATTGAGTGTTTAATTCTATATATTGTTTCAAATAAGGACTCTGTCTAAACGTAATTACTCTATGAACTTTTCGTAATATTAAGCCATGTTCTAGACACTTTTTTAAATGAACGTAATGTATAACATAATTATACTTGTTATATAAATTTGCAATTAGTTTTTTTGTTTTACCGCCTGGAGGTATACATTTCTCGGGACAAAAAGGTAAATCATTATGGTGATTGTGTAAATTTTCAGGGTACAAGAGATCGACTTCTAAAATAAAGCCCCACTCAGCGTTATCTTCAACATTTTCAACGTGTAAATTATCTATTTCATCTTCACTAAGAAATCTAAAACCTGAATACGGTAAATACTGACACATGCTGAAACCGTAAAGATTATTACAATCTAGATATACAATATAACTCTGAGGCTTTGATGTATTATATTCAGGCATGTATTTATTATTGGCTTTTGCATACCTATGGGAACACATGCACAAACCTCCTCGTATACCACTTTGAATCATTCTGATGATAAACAAGTCCGACACGAGTTCTAACTGAACGCCTGTTTTAAGCAACATTGCGTCGAAGGACAAACTAGGTGCGGTAATGTAAAACGCAGGATCTAAATTATAATGTTGCTTGCATGTTTTTCGAAACTTTTGAAATATATCTGTCAATAAAAGTACATCTGTTTTTAAGTATAAATCCGTATACTCGCCTAAATCCTTTATTTTAAATTCGCTCCACACAGTCTTAACGTGATTATAATCTTCATCGCTAATATCTTCGTTAGTTAAAGAATTATGAAAACAAGATTTGGACGGTAAAGATTTTTGATCGTAACATTTCCAATCTGTCATATAGTCATACGGATATATACCTTTCCGTGTTAACAAACTAAATTTTCTTTCATCAGAAAAGTTAGATAGAAGATTGACAAAATCTTCTGTCTGCATTGTTTTAGCAAGTTTGTCTAAACTAGTTCCTAAAAAGTTAAAGGAATCTAAAAACCTTATTTGTATATACTCATTATCAGCAATATGAATAAACTTTGTGAATGTAATATATTTTTCCTTGTTACGTGGTATTATTTTAATTTGTCCAGGAATTTCGCCTAACTTTTTTATAAATAAATGGCAGTCGTATCCAGATAAATTATGAAAAAATATTGGAACGAACTTTGGTATTTTATTTTGTAGATTACAATGACTGTGTGCTGCGCCTCGGTATCGTCCTGTAATATGACAATGATCTCTAACTCTATCGGTTAACAGTAAATTTTCACATATATGACACTTAACAGCGAGCTTAAAATTAAGAGCATCTTCTTCTGTGAATATCATAGGTTCGCATTTGGATAGAATTCTATATATTGATTTAACATCTTCAGTCAAAAAGTTTACAAATTTTGTAACACAGTTATTACCGCGATAACTTCTATAACCTTTAACAGTATCATTAAATGATGATACTATATTATAGGCAAACGCGGCTGGCACGTGTCGTTGTGAGTAGGACGTATTAGCAGAGTCAAATTCATCGCAGGAAATAGGTTCCAGCAATGTTTCGAAATCTGCGTAAATAACGAATGGAATATCTTGTTTTCTATTATAATTTTTAAATTTTAAATAAGACCCTTGTTCTGGTAACACTGTCACAACCCCTCCACATAAATGTGTTTCAAATTGATTGAGAGTTGGAAAGAACAAAAAGCAAGTTTCGCAGAAGTATAGTTTACCATGATGTTTAGTCAACTGATTTCTGACTAGTCGAGGCAAATCTTTGATTAGACAATAATGAGAATTTGCGTTGCTTTCTAAAAACAAGAGATGGATGCTCTTAGATTTATTATTCATTGATGTATACAAAGGTCCGATGATTGTCTTATCATTTTTTAATCCGTACACAAAAATATTCAGAAGTGGATTATTTTTCTCAAAAACAGCTATGTCCGAAAATGTAATCGGAAATGACAAATCATCAACATTTAAAATATCACCAAAGTGAGGATACGATGAGACTCTATCAGGATGTTGCGTTGTAGGGTATAAAGCTGCCACAACACACCATAGAAAGCAATACTCGTCTTTGTTTTTAATATTCAAGCAAGCTTTTTTATTTTTTATCATTTTTGGTAAAGGTATAAATTTCGATCCACCGAGAGGCTGATATTTATTAATGTTTATTTCTAAATGTGAATTGCACAAAAATGTCCAACCGCTATCTCTTTCCTCGAACTCTTCAATTTTCTTTAAGAGTAACTGAACTGTTGATTTATAAATTGAATCAAAATCGTAATTAAAATTAATGATATAGTTTTTTGTAGCAAATGACTTTAATTCTTGTTGGTCACTTTTAAACATAAGAAAAAATGAAAAAAAATCAAAATTAATTTTCACTGAGGTATGTTTCAGTACTGACTGATCTATTAGATTTTTTACTTGCTGACTAATATTATTGAGAAACATTTCTGGAAAAATATTTATCTGTTCCTTAGTTGCAATGATTCTGTAACTTACGATTCGTCCTTTAAACGAAGTATTAATAATTTCAATGTTATCGTGTATAAGGATAGTGCTATTTTTTTTATGAACATTGCTACGTAAATGACCTGACCATCGACGATTATCTACCAATACGTTGCAAACTGAACAATGAGGCATTATTGATTAATTTAGATTCAATACTAACTACTTAACGTTTGATTAACAGAATAAAGTCTCTAAGTTTAACGTATAAAGGATAATTCTAACAACTAAAATTAATGATCTTATTAAAGTCTTATAAGTACCTATACAGTAATAACCGAAGAAAGTATTAGGACGACTAGCCCGCTATTGACGTCCAAATAGAAACTGTTTGCTGTAGATCTCTAGTTGGCAAGATTCGAGGCGCTTATCAAAATATTTCTGGAAAGAGAAATGCATAATATTATTATTAATTTAGCGCTCAGTTCTAAGAGTTTAAAAATTTATTTCAGTAAAACAGTATATAAAAAGTATCTGCAATATATAGATATTGATATCACATATCCAGACAAAAACATAAAAAAAACAGACAGATAAAGGATTTGCTGTAATGAATAATCACTTCTTCATGAACTATGCAAGATTTTATTTCTGAGAAAAGAAATGCTCAATAGTTATTTTGCCCCTCAGTTCTAAGAAATTAAAAAAATATTACAGTAAAAATAGTGTATAAAATTACCTGTAATATAAAGATAATTATATCAATTATCCAGAGTAATGATTTGCTGTAGTTCTCTATTTGAATAGGTAATTATTTCTTCATAAATTAGTTGAAACGCTTATCAAAATATTTCTGGAAAGAGAAATGCATATATTAATTAGGCACTCGGATCTTAATATTATAAAAAAAATATTAAAGTAAAAATAACAGTATAAAAATTACCTGCAACTTGTAGATATCTATATCAATTATCCAGAGGTCAATTATCCAGACGCGTAAATATTTATTTTCATACGAAAATATTAAATTCCATGTAAATACAATATCGTCTTTTGAACAGGTTTCACACTCCGTCGTTGATTTTAGTAAATTATTGAAAATGTTGTTCGTAAAACTAATACCTAAATCATAACAGGATGTTATTACGATATTTCTCCAATAAAGCAGTAAAATATTTCATCATAATACTTGTTATTGCACAAATATTTGTTTTTAGGTCGACTAAGTTACATTTGCATCAATTATCTATTTTAGGTAAGGTTGACACGCATTCAACATTATTTTATGTTACTCGGATAATTTCTGCTGCGCAGCGTGTTGCGGGTTCGATTCCCGCACGGAATAAATATTTGTATGAACTACAAGTAGTTTTCCGGGTCTAGGTGTTTGAGTATGTGAGTTTAAATGTTTGTAAACGCACCTCACGATACAGGAGAAATTCCTAGTGTGAGGCAAAGTTCTTACAAAAAAAAATGTAATATACTTAATTATGTTGTTAGGGTTCCATTCAACCAAATGTTATCATAGAATGTCATTGCTAAGTCTGTCCATCCTAGTCAAAAAAAAAAAAAATTAAAAAAAACGAAAAATAAAAAAACGATAAATATCGAGGTAGTTAATGTTATGGATACTACTATACTACCTACGAATGACAAAAACAAAAAAATAAAAACGGTTTCAAATTGAAAAAAAAAAAAAAAAAAAAAAACTCTTTTTCAATAAACTTAGTCGTTATGTTAAACATTGCTTACTAATCAACTAAAGGTATTAACTATTTACAGAACTCACACTTGATCACTTTTTATTTGTTATTAAAGTACTGTATCGTTTTGTCAGCCCTACGTTATTTCGCGACATCGACATTCGTTGCTATACGAATAACTCCTTAGTCATTATTTTTCAACCGGTATTATACGTCCAAGGAAAAAAGATGATTCATACTAACATAGTTGACCGAAAGTGATAATTTTTAAAATAGTGAATTATTACGCGTTTCCGATTTTATAAGCTACGTGTTTCTGGAGTACACTATACAATCTAATTGAAGTCTGCAAGTGTGGAAGTTATCTTCAAGAAGTACTCTACCATCGGTCATAATTAGTGTGAATCGCGAGTTGCTGTCAGTAGCGGTATTGATAACCATCAAACCAAATCAGTAAAATTCTAACTGCAGATTGAAAAATGTAAGTACCTATAACATATTCTGAGTGTTTCATACTAGAGGTCCGTGATCCGCTTGTTTATTTATAGACTGATTTTAACAAAAAACTTTTCATGTCTTTGTTTCAGGTCTGATACTGAGTATGATTATTATCAAACAGCTCCATTCCCTGACCAGAAAACTAAACCAACCCGCAAGCCATCTACAAAACTCAGTGGGAAACGCAAGTCGGATTCATCATCAACTAACAGAACTCGAACGAGGTAAACAATACCTTGAATTAACAATTTTTCCTCATCATCATCATCATTTCAGCCAAAAGACGTCCACTGCTGGACATAGGCCTCCCCCAGGCATTTTTTGGGGGGTTTGCCATAATCGCCACGCTTGGCAGGCGGGTTGGCGATCGCAGTATGGTTGTCAATTTTTCCTGCATTCAATTAATTAAAACTTGTAACATAAAGGTTTTAGGCAAAAAAAAAATACTTCAGTTTTTTACTAATTTGTGTGTCAATAATGTGTTTCTCTTATTATTCTAACTATTGTGTGAACGAAGATAACGTCATATTAACACCCAGTTTTATTTTCAGTAAATTAACAAATACTGGTGCCGATATATTCGGTATCAGTCGCAGCCATGAAAGTGACACGGAGCTCGACACGGGTTCATCATGTCTACCATCATTCTTCGTAAACCGTGTGGCCAACGGTTGCGAGCGTCGAACAGCAAGTACAGACGGAGAGTACTACATCGACTGCAAGGTGTACAAGGCTAGCGACGCGCGCCTCACCGACTCCCAAGAGCTGTGGAAGAAGGCGCTCATTCGTGTTAAGCTCCAGAGCAACGTGGATTCTCCTCAATGGAGAAAACTACAAGAGTTCGTCCGTTCGGCTGACGAGTTGTTCCCAGAACAACCAAAATTTTACGACAAATGACTGTTGTTTCACACGAACGCTAATACCGAACACTAATGTAAACTTGTAACGTTATTGTGTGCAAATAAAGAGTATTGAACGGTCTGTTGTTTTTATTATTAATTATATTTATTCTGTTTATTACAACGAAGTGAACGCACGACATGCAGCGCAGTAGTCTTATCGCTCAACCACTGCGACAACCATGCCGTCAAATGATTCGCTTCGTCGAGCGACAGTCATGGGTCAAGTGGATCGAGTCGAGTTGATTGTCGATTATTGGGCGTTCTATACCACTTTCGGCAGCGAGGCGCACTCGCCGAGCGACTTGTCGAAAGTGGTATAGAATGCCCAATAATACCCTACTGACATTAATTAAGCTAAATCGTAACAAACAAAAAATCTTATCTTTCCTCTTTATTACAATAGTTTAGATGGTTTAGATTAGCTTAGATTATATTAAAGTCTGAATTACTATAAAATCTATCTCTTACTTTTAAATATATGTACTATAACACTCTGTACTTGTAAACATTTTGATGCAGTAAATATTTTGAATTTGAATTTCCCGGAGGCCAGCCAGAATCCCCCGTACCTACATTGCGACGCAACCCGCGTAATTATTTTTCCGCGCGGGTATTTTTACATTGCGATATCTTCTAAGATATTTGTTTAAACTGTATAGAGTAAAGAGCACAAATATTCTACATTAAATTTCCGTTCTAACGAACACATTTATTTAGATATAGATTAATACCATATGGGTTAAATAAGCTTCGCAAAAAATAATTCTTTTTAACCTTACATTTTAATAGTAAAAAATGGTTACAGTAAGTCAATCTTAAAAGATAGACAGATGCTGTCGCGGACTTTTTTTTAGAACTTTTAAAGGCGAATAATTACTTCATACATGATATTCTCGTAACTTAAACCGTTTTCGCAGCGCACGCAACGGAAGCTCTCAGAAAGGAATTTTCTTTTCCCGTTTTTGCAACATTTCTCATTTATGCTCCGCTCCTATTGGTAGTAGCGTGATGTTATATAGCCTATAACCTTCCTCGATAAATGAACTATCCAACACAAAAAGAATTTTTCAAATCAAACCAGTAGTTCCAGAGTTTATCGCGTTCAAACAAACAAACAAACAAACAAACAAACAAACAAACTCTTCAGCTTTATAATATTAGTATAGATATTATACGCAGCCCGTCTATGCTCTTAAGGGGTAATCTCTAGCCCGCCGGGGCCGCGGACTTTAGAACGAGATGACGTGGCCTCGGCGCAAGGGCAAAGAAGGAACATGGGTTCGGTTTTTAGTCAGTAGAAGTCTGACACTCCCCTTCGCTCTGCCCAAGAGCGGGGGGGGGGGGGTCATTTGATGATTTTCCACTCAACAAAAAAAAAGGGGTAGGTAATCTCTAGAACTATACTGAACCGATTGCGACATTTTTATTCCAATAGAAAGCCACATTGATTGTGAGTGTCATAGACATTTTAAAACGTTCCCGTGACATAATTTCCGATCAAAACGCGAGCGGAGCTGCGGGGAAAAGCTAGTGGCTAAATAATAACAGGCGCACGGCTTGATCTTTTTATAAAGCTGCGCTTCCTGAAGTTAGCAGGGATGGCGAACCAATGGCACGCGTGCTATTGATGGCACGTTACACAATATTTTAGAAACACCACTGAATTTTTGACCATATTTTCATCTATCATCATCATCATCATCAACAGCCTATTAATGTTCCCACTGCTGGGACACAGGCCTCCTCTCTTTGAGAGGGAATGGGCTATAATCTACCACGCGGGCCCAATGCGTATTGGTAGATGTCACATGTCTTCGAATTTTGTGGTTCTAAGACATGCCGGTTTCCTCACGATGTTTTCCTTCACCGTTTTGAGAGCAGCGGTGATGAAATAAATTACACAAAGTAATGTGCCTACGTGGGTTCGAACCCACGACCTACTGTTCGTAAACTGCCGGGGCCGTCACCACTGGGCCAACGCTACATTCCACAAATCCCTTTTTACCCACGACGGAACGGAGACGGTATATGCGTTTGGGGTGAGAGGTTGTTTGTTTGTTTGTGTGTTTGTTTGTTTGTGTGTTTGTGCAAATATATGTTGCCATTTTTCTCCAAAACTACTAGTCCGATTTTGATGCAGTTTTCAATTATGGGTTCGGGTTTGATTGGTGCATGTTCTTAGATAGATGTTACGGTGACAACTCACCAGGGGGCGCTGCAGCAAACATTTTTTGTGCAAATCAAAGTTGCCATTTTTCTCCAAAACTACAAGTCCGATTTTGATTCAGTTTTCAGTTATGGGTTCGGGTTTGATTGGTGCATGTTCTTAGATAGGTGTTATTTATGGAAATCAATCAAATGACTAAGGAGTCATTTGATGATTTATTTTTTATTTATTTGTCTGCGGAAGGCCGCAGAAGGGAGCGACAGACTTAGCCCTTTGGATCCGGGGCCGCGGACGGCCGCGGTATTTCTTAGGCGGCGTCCTAATTGGCAACGCTCGTACGATCGAATGCGTGACCGTCGTATGACGAGATTAAACACACTAGTTTCTTGAGTGTGTCCTAAAGTCCAAGTCCTAATAGAGCTTGCAAGTGATCGTGCGAATTGCGATCACAGTGAAATGCTTAAGTTAAGTTAATGCTTGCAGTGAAAAACGAACGTACGATCGTCCAATCAAAGCTACAAATCTCTTCTGATTGGTCAAGCGTCATCGCGCGAGCAGAATGTGGGGTCGGGGGACGACACAGGTGAGTCGAGATGCGAGGGAACGCTTATATCGTTCGGTCGTACGTTGCCAATTAGGGCACAGCATCAGTTGCATCAGTTGGTCATCAGTTGGACCATCGTACGATCATTTTCATCGCACGACGATGAACGCATCATTTGATCATACAACCGCTGCCAATTAGGACGCCGCCTTACGAACGAACAACCCACAGCCCCGGCAGGCGTCAGCCCTTGCGGGCCCCTGCAATGTTGGTGACATCACTTTGAGGCGCGCGTAGAACACGAACGCGCCGCCACCGCCGTCGACGCGGCCTGTCATGTTATAAGACGGATGAGAGGTTCTCTCGCTCTCACGTTCCGCCACCTCCTTTGCTAGCATTTCCACAACTCCCTTGGTCCCGGATGCCATCTAGATCTTTCAATGCAGTACCTACTCAAGTCGATGAGCAAGAGTAACATATGTACTATTTCCGGAAAGAGATAACTTGGATAAGTGACGTAAATACATTAAATAACCCTTATCGTGGTGTTAACTATCAGTAGATAAAAATTGGCAATATTAGAACGATGACTCAAACGTTTTTGCAAGAATTTTGTTACATGTTTATGATTCTGGGAATGTTTTAAAGCAGGATTTCGAATTTCTTTAATATTAAATGAACCTAGGTACTCTTGACTTAGCCCGATGAATTGCCAGACTTAAGTAGCAATGGGCGGGGCACATCACATTGCTCGCAGAATGGATGGCCGATGGGGCCGAAAAGTTCTAGAGTGGCGAACTGGCGACCGCGAATCGGAAGACGTTGCGTTAGAATGGAAGGCCTCCCACTAGCTGGATCGATGACCTGGTGAAGGTTGCGGGAATCTGCTAGATGCGAGGCGCACGGGACCGGTCAATGTGGCGACACTTAGGGGAGGCCTATGGCCAGCAGTAGACGTCTTTCGGGTAAAATGATGATGATGATTATGACTCTTGACTTCAATCTTATCCTGAGAACGAGAAAGAGAGAATAGGTCGACGATGGAACGACATACATAAATAAAATACAATGCCTAATTTAACCCTTCGAGGATTACCCTCGAAGGGTTAAATTAGGCAGAGGTGTACCCAGTTAGTAGGTACTAGGTACACCCACATTTCGCCAGTTATGTTTAAGTCCCATGTAATAGGGGGCGAGCCTATTGCAATCAACAGGGCACAAATCCAGACTCCGTGGCTGCTACTGAGAAATTCATGATCCAAATCCAAAAACACTTTGCCCGACTCGGCTATCGAACCCAGTAGGTACCTCATGCTCAGCAGTCGCGCTTGCGACCACTATACTCAAATTTTGTTTGAGTGAATTGTAACTTTTGTAATTTTACTGAAATTTTGTTGCAGCTTGCAGCCTGGGTCGCCTCCTTACAAGACAATTCCTCAATGGCTAATAACTCGAACACGAAACTTCTATTATTTGATGCAAAAAGCATTACCTACTTATTATCTTCGGTTTAGCCTCATATGTCCCCACAGCTGGGACTCGGGCCTCCTCTCTACCAGACGCAAGGGAGTGGACTGTGGTCAACCACCCGAGCCCAGTGCGAGTTGCTAAGCATGTCACATGCTCAGACCAAGAAAAAAAGAAAGACGGCGCGCCGCGAACACCAACAGTGAAGCCACAAAACCACACGCCTATAGCAAGTAAACATACAAGCTCACGCACACACCTACACTAAAACCACACGCATTTCTCCTAGTACGTCACGACTTCACGAGACATTGTCTACACACATAGATAAAAAGTTGGCTTCACTTTTGATGTTCGTGGCGCGTCGTCTTCCTTTTTTTGTTGGTCTGAGGTCACATGTCTACAAATTCTAGTACCTACACGACAGTTTTGAAAAACCTTGTCTTTGAGTATTATTGTTATAAATGGGTAATTCAAAGATTGTTATCAGTGCATTGTGTAAACTTATCACTGTGAACTATACGAAATAGTGCGAAAATTGGTTTTACGGCTTTCGCCAAGATAAATCAGCAGAACGGTCGTATTATTTTTAAATACTCGTATAAGTATTAGGTACGCTGGACAATGGTTAAAAAAAAAACAGTATAAGCTGGCCTCTTTTTCTATTGAAACTTCGACCAGTAGCTCGAAGTACTCTTAGTTTTCGTTTTACTAAATATGCCTTTTTTTGTAAGTGAGAAATCATCTAATGACATGACACACACAGCCACGGCAGGGTTACTAAATGCTAAGGCATGCATTTGCAACTGTTCTACGTAATGTAAATGTAACCGATAGGCTGGCATCTTTCTGGGTTTACTTTGATAAGAGCTTCGTTGTCAATGAGCCTTATGGCAGGTCGCGTCTACCAATAGCCCCCCAACGCTTTCGGCTGGTACTTGCCTGATCCATCCGACAGTTCAAACACTCAGGTCCAGCCTGTCCCCTAGCTGATCTCCCCCAGTGACGCCCTAAGCAGAGGCTCGTACCCCACAGACGGTCAGTCACAAAAAAACCACAGTTCAAAAGATACAGGTACAGCCCTATGATAGACAGACGAGCATACAATCCCATTGGCGGGCTGAGTACGGAACCCTCAAAGTATTTAATAGGTAAAAGCGCATTAACAGATTACATTGATCTGTGCATATAATAATTGATAAGATAATATAAAATTTACAAGAATTTGCGTATAGGTAAGAAGTAGATAAGGTATCTCTTATTACTACACCAAAGAAGGAAATTGTTAAAAAAATACGTAAGGAGTTTCTGAATCTCGTAGAAAAGTTTTATTTTCTAACAAAAAATTTAATCTTTTTTTTGTTGGAAATAATTGAAATAGGTATGCGCTTTGCGCCCGCGTCAATGGAAATGCCTTTCGGGGAACACATGTGAAACGTGTCTTACAATTATTTACATAATTACAAATTACAACTCAATGCAACGACCGTCGACCGCTTGCAAGCGCGCTGTCTGACGTTGCAGGCGGGCGACAGAGGGGCGCCTTGCTCCCGCTCCCCGACACGTGCTCGGTCTGTGATGTCGTCCATATAAATACGCCAGTTATTTTTCGTCTCAGATCCAGCCTGTTACTTTGTTTCCCTCCCCAGTGAACAAGCTAAGCTGAGACTCGTATCCGCAGAGGGGGCTCGCAGCGCGCTGTCACTCAATGATATTATAAACTGTCACTCTTATGCGCCTACCACACGCTCAAGCTTCACCACACTTTTGGTTCACACTTCACAGTACATCGCGCGCATGGTTGGTAAAACTGTATTACCATTACCATTTTTAAGGTGGGGAAAGACTGACACTGTTTTCCACTGCTAGGCAAAGGACTCAACGTTTTTGTCGAGTTCGTCTCGCCATTTTCTGCAAGGTCTACCCTCACGCCTTCAGCCTGTGTCAGGGCTCCACATCAGCTTCTTCTTAGCGTGTCGATGACAATTTAAATTGAGTGGGCCCAAAATTTTTGGCGACGAGTTCGGCACTTTCAGTAGCCTCCATCAGCTCCTGATGTGCAAGTAACAGGACAGGCTGGACACGACATCAAGTGCCCTATAGTTTGTAGGGCAAGACCACAGACTCCAGGGCAGAGTCATCTTTAGAAATCTCCACCTGAACAGGTTTAGCTGATCTATACGGCTGAAGTAGACAGTTCTGAAGTTAGCGGTATTTGAACAACGTAAGTACTGTTTTTTTAATTGCAAAATAGGCCAGCTCTCGACCTCGATCACGTTCTCGCCTAATGGAAAGCGATAGATGAGGTCTATGATGGAACGAGCGTGCCCAGAAGATGCCTGATCACTCAAGCTTTGAAGGTTTGTTGTTTTGGCTTGGCACAGTGTAGTAAAACAAAAAGATAATTCAATTTTATTGTTGTTTTTTATTCAATTTTCATTAATTTACAAACACTTAATTGTCGAGTTGAACATCCTTTTTTTCGAGCACAAATACACGAACTATAATTATGTTTATTCGCAATACATGGGCAATTTCGGAGCAAACTATCACTTCACTATGCAGGTATCAAAAAAGTTTTGCACCACTGAAAAGCGGAAAGACTGTTCATTGGTTATCTAGCGACTAGCCTTTTCCCAACTATGTTGGGATCGGTTTCCAGTCTAACCGGATCCAGTTGAATGCCAGAAGTTCCTGGCTACCAGAGGTCCACACTCAACCAATTACAGGGGAACAAAAAATATACTTAATTTTAAAGATAAGTCCATGCGTCCAGCACAATTTGGACATTCAGTCCCACGTCTGGCAACAAAATTCGCCTGTGTCCAAGTTTAATAGCTCTCTCAAAAAATTATAAGATTCTAATACAGCACTGATTTACATATTCAGTGGTGCAAAACTTTTTATCAATTTAATACAAAACTGCACTGTTTTCTCACTAAGGTTGGCCGACAGTTTTTAACTTTCCCTATGGTAACTGCTTGATCAAATAAAAACGCAGAAAGTCTGTCGATCAAATGTACAGACACCACCATGAAGCTAGTACAATCTGCCAAAATTCTTTAATAAGTTTTCAACTTTATGGCTAAAACGATAGGTTCAAGATTGATTGGACAATTTTGACAGTTTCGATGTGCTGAAATATGTCAGGCCATAGGATAAATATAATTTCTTCTGTCACAGATTTACAAAACTGAGATAGAATGCATAATGGTTCTCTCAGTGCTTGAAATATATTGTCAGGGAAGCTCTGTTGATATGATACACATTTGTTTGTAGAGATTGTATTGAAAAAACAAGATGACTATAGCAGTTGAAAACACGCCATTTTGTTTTGCAGGCGCGAAAAGAACCATGCATAACTATAATTACTAATGAGATGTAGTCCCATTTGCTCAAAAGATTTTACGTACATGAACACATCATAATTTAAATCACATGGTTTTTTTTTGATTAAGTAGTTACCTTCTCTCAAACACCAGTCTGCAAGGACTTTACCACGACCGCTTGTAGCAGTATTCATTTCATCACGTTAGAAAGAGATGGGAGTTCTACTGGACGTATAGCCTCATCTCTTTCGCTCAAGTAAAAATAAAATAATACGGGCAGTATTATTTGCATGTGGCCTGCTTTTTGCGGAAAATGCTAAAGCACTGCTTACAATTTATTGTCAAAAGCTTGGTGTTTTGGGCTTCTGTCTTTGCAAATACTGCTATATATATGTCGCAGGTTTTTCATAAAATTAGGTTTTTGATCAAAAACCTAGGTTTTTCATCAAAAACCGGAAGATGACACATTTTAAACTCAATTTCATCATAAACCTGTAACAATCCAGACTAGTTCAGATTTTTTTATGATAAAGTTCTGTGTCGCAGGTTTTTCATAAAATTAGGTTTTTGATCAAAAACCTAGGTTTTTCATAATCCAATATCCTTTATGGGCGGCATGGGCACCGGGCCGTAGGCCGACGAAGGAGGCTGGCGGAGGCCCGGCACTTTGGGGACAGAAGATATTAGTGTTATATAATATGCGAGCGAAGCGAGCGCGCGTCACGGAGTACTACTGGGATTTGTTCAATTCACTAGATTTGTTTAGGGAAATGATAAAACCGTGTTGTTATTTTATCTTCCTCCGTGGTTTGATCAAATCCCTTAGGTTTTTGATCAAAAACCTAATTCTATGAAAAACCTGCGACTTATATACACGAATACAGTCATTTTACAGTTATTTTACCTGTATCTTTACAGCAATGTCAAACATCTGTGATCTTTATCTTATTAGGTTGTCGCTGGGTTGCTTTTGCTACTGAGTAAATAATCTGTAAAAGGACTGTAGGTACGTATAGTGCTTTCGTGCAGCCCATCGAGTTTCAATTGCGGTCCAAAATTAGGAAGCAATTTGCAATTCACAGTAAACTGAAGCCTAAAGTTGCCATCACATAGGCAAAATATTACAAAATAAAAATAACATTTTACATTACCCTTCATAAAATACTTTTGTAAATATTACTCAAAATATTATTAACCCTCAAAAATTGCACTTCACATTTTTTTTTCGACTACTCAGTCGATATTTCCTTGTCTGATACATACACAGCATAAAAACTCATTTGTTCGCATAAAAATCTACAAATAAACTAAGCTAGTTTTAAATCTACGGCAAAAATGGTCGAAAGTCGTATTTAGTTAGCTATCCGACTTCAAAAATGGATTTGGTGACTTCAAAATACCCTATTTTCTAAATCATTAAGCACCCCACTTGATAAAGTCAATACCCGCATATAAATAGTATTTTTTAAGTGCAATAAAGCCTTTAATATGGCAAATCGAGCTTCACACTCCGTCTACACTATCATCTGCCTAGCCTTTTCAAAACTATGTTGGTGTCGAGTTCTAGTCTCCCTGGATGTAACTGAATTTTATATGCCCCATACAAAATTGGAGAGATCCAACCAGTACTGGGCCCGCGGGGTTGATTATAATTCATAACACATTCCCTCTCATACAGATTATTAGAGGAGGCCTGTGCCCCAGCAGTGAGAACAAGGCTGATTATGCTGCACAAAATTCAATTAAATAATTCTAGAACTCGAAATGCCATATTACCTGCTACGTATTATACCATAGAATAATTAAGTTCGAAGAGTGGGGTACTCAATTACAAAATAGTGAAGTACCATTTAGTGAAAATGTGTAGGTACCCTCTTTCAAAAATACTGGTGTACCCAAGTCTGACAGACAGCTAACCTAATTTGCTTGTCGATAAAATACATCGAGATCGAATAGGATATCTCTATTTGCAAGTCGATTAAATTATAATATATTACAATACAATAGCTTTTTAAATATACATAATAATATAGTAGCATTACAAGCTCCTTATGTTTAGAACAGTTACTTACAAAAAAAAAACATTTTGCTACATTTTTCAATCAATGAAAAACATCTAGAAAATCATTTTTAAACTTTTAACCACCTTGATTGTTTATTCGAGACGTAAAAAATGACTATAAATAAATATTTTAAAATAAAGGTTCTAATCATCTACCTGGAATTTTCCCAACTATGTTGGATTCGCCAAAGTAAAAATTGGCCAAAGTCGCGGGAAACTGGTGCCCTGACACAGTGAGACGAGGTCGCGGCAGGCCACGAAGGAGATGGCGGGACGAACTAGACAGGTTCCGTCAAAGCTGGAAGGAAGACGCGCGGGTTCTTGACAAATGGAAGGAGTGGAGGGATGCCTTTGCCCAGGAGTGGGACAGAGCGGGCTAAGGAAAAAAAAATTGGATTAGGCTTCCAATATCATAAGTATTTTACATGGAGCGACTCATTTATAATGATTTTACTTTCGATATTATCATATAAAATAGATCTGGTTCTTTTAACCTATCCGGCAGATGTGTAGGTATCTGGAGAGTGTGTTCCACTACTTTTTCTTCCCAGCTAAAACACTAGGAAGTAGCAAAGTGTGGGCATTTTGGGAAACTATCTTGTGTAATAAAATTGCCGTTCAAAAAATTCTGATGTTCAGGCCAGTTTTACTAAAAGACTTTTGATTTTGTATGTTTCAGGACATTTATGGATCGTATGTTAGACCACGTGTGTTGAAAAACGACCCTGAGAAATGGAAGAGAAAAATATATTTGCTTATACACCAAGAGCCTGTGTGAAGGATGATATGGCTAGAAAGGCGGGGACTGCCTTGTGACCCGGTGGTCGTGGGTTCGACTCCCACGGGAAGCATACTTTATAAAGTTGTTTCCAGTTTGGCTAGGACATTGCAGGCTTGAATCACCTGATAGTCTGACAAAAAGATGATTCCGTGCTTCCGTATAAGCCAGTGGTCCCGGCCGCCAAATGGCGGTCGTCAAACCATGTCAAACCATTGAGGCGGCAGAGGCCCTTGAGGCGGTTTAGCAACTCTGAAACTAGGGTCGTTAGACTTTACTGCCCACACGATAAGAAGAAAAGATGCTGCAACACCAAATAAATTGAGATAAGGGCAGGAGAATGGGGATGATGTACCAACCAACAGACTTTTACGGGAAATCTATACAAATGCTATACTAGACATGTATAGCATGATAAGTCGCGTGTGTGTACTATACAAATTAATACAATTAAATTCAACTTCCTAAGGTCGTTTTCAGATCTTTGATTTTGCAACCAAAACAAAGCCGATAGGTCACAGCTTGACCCGCTCATCTTGACCTACTTTATTCAAGTGAGGCCATAGATATGTCCCGTCGGGGCTGCGGGTTGTTCGCAAGAGATACCGCGGCCTCGACATTAAGGGCTAAGAAGGAACATGGGTGGTTTTTAGTCAGTAGAAGTCTGATACTCCCTTTCGCTCTGCCCAAGAGCGGGAGGGTTTAAAAAGGTCATAGATAAGTATGTGCATATCGTCGCAATTTGATTACTTGTTCTTCATCATCTGCCTAACCTTTTCCCAGGCTTCCAGTTTAACCAGATGGAGCTGAGTACCAGTATTTTACATGGCATGACCGTCTGACTGCCAAGTCGAGTTCGAACGTAAGACTGGCCCGGAAAAACCTGGGTTTTACTATGGAACTGAATCTTAATTAAGTAGTGAAAGCATTTTTAGGAATCAGATCAGGAGTTCGCAAAAATGCCACCTAGATAGGTAGATTCCAACTTACAAACGTGGCCTCTTTTTAATATTCATCATCAGCCTATAATTGTTCCCATTGCAGGGACTCAGGCCTCCTCTCTAGGAGAGGGATGGGCTATAATCCACCACGCGGGCCCAGTGCGGATTGGCAGATGTCACATGTCTTCGAATTTTTTGGTTCTAATTCTAAGACATGCCGGTTTCCTCACGATGTTTTCCTTCACCGTTTTGAGAGCAGTGGTGATGAAATAAATTACACAAAGTAATGCGCCTGCCTGGGTTCGAACCCACGACCAACTGTTCGTAAGTCGGGGCCGCCACCACTGGGCCACCACTGCTCTCGACACTGATTAATCATCATTAATCATGCATGCAAAGGAATACAAGTATTTTACATGCAGCGACTGCCTATCTGACCTCCACAACCCAGTAAGTACTAGGTAATACGATACCCTTTGGTAAGACTAGTTGTCAGACTTTCAGGCCACTGACGACTACCTGTAACGACTGCCAAAGATCTACAAATCAGCCGGGAACAACGGTTTAACGTGCTTTCCGAGGCTCGGAAGAAACTCGGGATATGTAATGGGTGATCAGTGAATTCAGTGATTCATGATAAGTAATTTATCTCAGTTTTAGTTTTGATAGTTGAGAAAAGGGGGTCTGGTTCATAACATCGCCAGTCACTACATCGATGGTCGCTGTATCGAAAACGATCCATCGACGGGTTAATGAATCAACAATACCCCAAATCGATGGTACGCTACATCGGCAGTACACCAAATCGATGGTGCGCTATATCGACAGTACACTACATCGATGCTGCGCTATATCGACAGTACACTACATCGATGGTACGCTACATCGACAGTACACCAAATCGATGGTGCGCTTTATCAACAGTACACTACATCGATGTTACGCTACATCGACAGTACCCCAAATCGATGGTACGCTACATCGACAGTACACCAAATCGATGGTGCGCTATATCGACAGTACACTACATCGATGGTACGCTACATCGACAGTACACCAAATCGATGGTGCGCTATATCGACAGTACACTACATCGATGTTACGCTACATCGACAGTACCCCAAATCGATGGTACGTCGACAGTACACCAAATCGATGGTGCGCTATATCGACAGTACACTACATCGATGGTACGCTACATCGACAGTACCCCAAATCGATGGTACGGTCAGCATCAGAAGTATATTAACATTACTCAAAGTTTCAAAGCTGTTTTTTTTAATAAAAACTTGTTAGATATTACTCGTACCTACATGTTATTGGAGTGTAAGGACTATTTTAACGAATAATCTTCTGAAACATTAAAAATAATAGCTAGAGTCCTGTACATAAAAGAATTAAAATTAAGAAATGTTCAGCTTTTTAATGTGACCGAAAAACATTGTGAGGAAACCTGGACATATCTACATTAATTAGTAACTCTGAAGAGTTGATGTTTTCACTTCAATAAACTACATAAACTCACGCCCTTTCCCATGGGGGTAGGCAGGCACCACTGATCTCTAGATTAACTGCATGTTTTGAAAAATTATTGTCCACTACCTTTTGCCAGCGGCTTCGCCCGCGTGAAAATGACGATTTTCCATACAAACTTTCATCACCTATTTAACTCCTTTAGGGGTTGAATTTCGAAAAATCCTTACTTAATTCCTTGTCTACATTATGAAAGGAACCTCTGTACAAAATTTCAGCTTTCTAGGTCCAAGGGTTTGGGCTGGGCGTTGATGAGTCAGTCAGGGCTACTCTTTTTATTTATATAGATATAGATTTACTACCAGCTGATATGTGGCAATAACATTACTAAATGTAATGTATTGTTTATTAATATTATGTTACACACTATTGCTATAGAATCTGGTTCTTCGAACCTTACAGACAGATGTGTTGTTGGGTAGTTTGTTCTGCCACAACTTCTTTCCAGCTAAAACACTAGGAAATGTCGAAGGGTGGGTGTTTAAGGGGACTGTTTCTAGTTAAAAAAAAAAACTTTGAGGGCAAAACAAGCTGTTTTAATCAGCCTTATATGAATAAATTGCTCTTGATTTCTACTCAATAATGTAGTTAAGTTATAAGCATCTGATTAAGACTCTTAGAAGCTGAGCAGTATGAAAAAAAGGTCAGCCATGGCAGATAAAACTGAGGGGCAGAGCTAGTAAATAATATCTCTGAAAACTAACTAACAACTCTTTAGCAAGCATTGTGGTTAATTCATATCGTCACTGTATGAGAAAAGGCCTTTTCAGTGCCCAGCAGTAGGAGAGTTACTCCCACTGCTGGACTAAAGCCTTAAGTATAAAGGCTATTCTATTTATCTTCGGGGACGCCGGCAGACACCAGACGGGCGATCAGTCCTTTCGTTGTGGATTATTTCGCCCAGTTCCCCAAGTATAAAGGCTGGTATTATAAACAATGGTGGTTAAAAGTTTAAAAATGATAAGTAAACTCAGAGCAAAACCGTCATCATGTACAAAAACATGGCCACTTGGGCTATCTCAACTAAATTGCTAAAAACAGGTCACCTGGCATGTTCCTTAGCGGCTGCCGTCAATGCTTGGCCAACGAGGACCTTGTCTCCGGAAGCCATCTCGAACTGAAACTCTTTCGGAGCTTCAAATAGTAAAATTATCGTACTTCCCATATTAAACTGGCCAAATAACTCTCCCTTCTTCAATGGGACCTCACCTAATTCAATCTCGTTGATACGGTTCCGTCTTCCTTTCGTGTTTGTTCGTAATTCTGGATCGTTATAGATTTCTATGGAGCCAACATTTGTTGCCCCTACAGCCGTCATGCTAAAGAAACCATGTTTCCACTCACCAACGTACACGGCACGTTCGTTGATAGTGAACAAGCCAGGTATTAGTCTTGCTAACCATGGATTCACAGACAGAAGCTTCCCAGAAAAATGTCTCCGGAATGTCGCTGTCCAGTCACACGGTGAATGGAAGCGATGATAGTCTCCGGGAGCCAAGTAAATAATACATTGATGTAGAATATTGTCTTTGTTCGTTAATAAAGATTTATAGTAATTCTCTTCTTTCTTTTTCGACCATTTGTTCTGTCCAAGGAATTCTTCGAGGCTGTATGTCACGCCTTTGACTTGTTCTATTTTGTCTGTGTCTGCTGGACCGCAATTCAAGACTACTCCATCGCAAGGAGACACACACGGCGAAGGTGCAATAAATCTCGCGCCATCTCTTAGCGGCCTCGTAAAGAAAGCAGACAAACTTTTGTACAATTTAAGGTCGGTATACTCAGCCTCATTCAGATTCACATTAAACATTTTAATGTACGTACCATATACGAAGCTCCGTAAAGAAATCGGGAGCTCACAAGCTGCTAACTTCCCCCAAATTCTGCTTGTAACACGGAAGGGAAACATTTCATAAAAGAGAATTTCCACTTTAGACACTTCATAATTAATTGAGGCACGAATATAACACCAGCCTACGTAAATAGCACTGCCTAACGGCACCCATCTAGTAATAATAGAACGAAAACTCATCCATTTATTTTTCTGTAGCGTCTTTGTTTGCTGGGCGTGAAGCGTAGATGTTTGTCTAAAAGGTCTGTGTGGACGCAACTTTTGTCGGAACATAGGATTAATAACAGGAAGACAACTCCTTATACGAGTCGGCGGGAACATTTCGACTGGTAAACGCACACGGCGGCGGCTTAAAAATAAATTGTTTACGTTAAATCACGCGAATTGATTATTTCGCGTGGTGAATGAAGTACTGAAGTACGTACCTACAACGGATAAGAAAAAATCAAATTAGATAAACAGTGGTGACAATGTTATGTAACATTGTATTTTTTGTTGATGCGAATTTAGTCCTTATGTGGTAAGACGAAGTGCTTATAATAGGGTAAAGCTATTTTGGTAAAACATAATAATAAGTAGGGCTATTGTATGGATACGTTCATAAGTACGAACTCAAAACATTTCAATATAAATAAAAAAATTATATACTTTAAAATTATGTACCTAATAGATCTGAAAACTTTAAGAAATAATAATTATACAAAAATATATTATGTACTTTTGTATTTTATACCACAAAAAAAGTAAAACTGTGTTTTCTGTGTCAACTAAAGACATTCGTCAAAAAACTAACATCTTTCAGGAATCCAGGACTAAGGTTTTGAATGCACTTGTCATAGATTATATAAAACTTTGAAAGTAGATTTTCCGGTTTTTGTTTCTTTACAAGTCTATACGCTTGAATTTTTTTATTTGGAAAGGCTAATATTTGTTATACCTACTTTGGAATTTTAATCTCTTGTATAATGTTTTCTGTAGTTCGTTTAATAAATAAATCAAATAGAAATAAAATTCGGTTAATACCGGTTTTGCAACGACGTTGAAGAATGATGGCGGTTGGTTACCTACCTCTGTCTACGTTACCTATACTTACTATACTGATATACTCTAGTCTCTATGGTTGGTTACCTGATTACCTCTGCAATCACAGAACATAATTATATACTCTAATCCACTTACCACTAGCATGACGTATAGCTTTGTTGACGTTAATAGCGTTTTCTATTTTTTTTTCTCTTTACCGCATTATTTTCCCGCGTTTATTATTATTTCTAATGTCCACAAGAAATGGAGATAAACAAGAAATCAACAGATGTGTTGATAAAGTGGTGTTTCGGCGAATATCGGACGAATATAGGTATAATATACCTCCTGGAGGCGGCTTTCGAGGCTTCCAGAAAGTCCCATTGGTTCTTCTGCCTCGTCATGACATAAATCCTTACTTGCGGCAACTGGAAACCCAAGGTACTCGTCGAAAACCTCGTATGAAACCTACGGGCCCTAAAGTATCAACAGAAAACTGGTTTTCAAGAAAATGTTTCGTCGGTTTGGTGAGGCAGGACCTAGCTAAGCTGAAGGAGGATTACCAGAGGGCCCAGGTGTCTGTCAGGCCCTCTGACTTAAGTTCTGACAGCGAAACAGACCCAAGCATGGCTACTATAAAGTGTAACATATGTGAAAAAATGTACTCAAGTGAGAAGAAATTGCTTAAACATCAGGGCAACAAACATATGATGGTCTGCAAGCCACAGAAACGTGTGTCCTTCTCTGATCACATTATTGTCCATGAGCTGAAAGAATATCATAAATGTAGAAAATGTTCTAAATTCTTTGAAGCATACCACCTTTTAAAATCTCATACAAAATTAGAGCATAAGAAACGTAAATGCTATTCATGTAACTATTGCAATAAAACTTTTGCTGATAGAATATTTTTTAAAGTTCATCTCAAGTTACATTGCGATGCCTGCGGTTTATTGCTACCGAATAAAGCCAAATTCTCTGACCATCGTCGCAATGTATGTCGCATAGAAAAACTGCACCCATGCAAGACTTGTGAGGAAGTATACTTCAGTGTCATGGACCTGAAAGATCACAGTTACGAACACACCGCTGCATGCCTTGTTTGTGACATTTGCAAAGATCAGTCCCAAAATAAATGTGCATTAGCTCATCATATTGCATTCCTACATTCAAACGACCGCCCGATATGCTTATATGCTATGCGTAACTTGGGTAATGAGAGATTATACCTATGCAACTTCTGTGAAGAAAGCTCAGTAGATCGAGATGCATTAGAACGCCATGTGCAATTACTGCCTGACTTAACCAATAAAGCCATGAAGGGATATAAAGATTACTATTTCTGTGATCAATGCTTCAAGAAGTTTGATACGGAAAGTGATATGCTGCAACATAAGTGGACCCATTTCCTGAAAACTAGTGACAACTCCCAAGATCGGGAAAAAGTTGAAAAGAAAACAACTAATCAAATTAGTGAGCCGATTCCTGATAACCGGATAACCAATGACAACTCACAAGATCAGGAAAAGGTTGCAGAGAAAACAATGAAAATGACTTATAAGATTGGTGAGCCTATCCCGGAATACATGCAACCTGTGTTAGTATTGGAGAAGTTTGAAATTCAGGAGAAAGTAATAAAGAAGGCGTTAGTGGATCCAAAGAGTAAAAAGACTATTCTATCTAAGCACCAATGCGAGGTTAGTATTTTATTTAACTATTTTTACCTTTATTTTATCCAACTTCGTTTAACGTTCATAACTTCCAAATCAATATTTTTTTTCCAATTCTGCTTCCATACAGACCTAGATAATGATAAGACCAGTTGATACAATTTTTAATTTTGAACCTACACCGTCAAACAGAGGAGTAATCACTTTCGTAAGTTTGTATGGAAGAATGACTGGCTTGTTCAACCTTAAGGCGCATTTATCGCATTGGGGGTTACCCTGTAATGGTAGATGTAAGTTGATAAATAAATAAACTTTTTCTTGTACCGCCATCTACAATGTGCTTTCTGACTGTGTCAGCGTTCCACGTAGTGACCATTTTGGCCAACTACTCATTGAGCATACGGCAAATATATTTGTCCCATATTGTATGGAAACAGCAGAATATTATGAACGTAAAATTAGGTACTAATTCTAATACTTTTTGTACAATATCCTGACAAATGCATTCTATTCTATTCCCTTTTCTGCTTCAGCCTAGTGGTTTTTCAAGAAAATCGGCAATTTCTTTAGCCCTTAATCATGGGGCAGAAGCTAGACAGTGCTATGACTCAGCCTATAGTAAAAGTATTTTTTTCCCTTATCCCTACTAATGTTTTTTGAAAAAAAAAAAAAAAAAAAAACGCAATTTTTGTATATTAAGGGTGTGGTAATTTAATAATACTGCTTGACGGTTCGATAGTGTGTTGCGTTCTTGTTATTTCAAGATAATTATATAAGAAATGTGTACTCCATTTTGTGATCACAAACTAAATATCTACTTACCTAATTCTGATATTATATTACATAATAAATTATTTAATGTTATCAATTTCTTCTATATTTTTAGGTTAAATTCTGTTTCGTTTGTTTTTTAAGGTTAGATTTTACTTTAGGTTTAAACTCATTATAAACCTTTGAACCGTAACAGCATCGGCGTCCCCCACCGGCCACGGCATGTCATAAATAACTACAAAAAAAAGAGGATAGAACTGATGTGGCATCATATCAATCTGCCCGCCATTTTGATTTTTTTTTTGAAGTCGTGGCCCACGATGAAAGTGGTATGTATGGATAGAGGACAAATAGACGAACAAAAAATGTCCTGTAACACGGTACCCCAAAGTGTCACGTTACCGAGATATTTGAAGGTAAAGATCGACAAATGAGTACAACGACAATCATTAAATATTTTTTTAAATAGCCTTATTACGTGTATAGGCGTTAAATTGTATTCATATAATAGTTCCCAGGTTGATTATTATTATACGCACGAGTAAATCGCTTCGCATCGCAATGAAACGCTATGTTATGTCAAAGAATAGTTTTCTCGTGCTCCTAGTGCACCTATGTAATGTACCTACTCTTTCAATAATCAGTAATAATAATAATCAACGCCTATAGACACGTAAAAGGTTAATGTTTTAAGTGGTTTTTTCTCATAAATGTCGATCCCTTCAAATATCTCGATAACGTGACAGTTTGGGGTACACACGGCTACACATCAAGCTATACAAAACCAGTTAATCTTGGCCTCACTTTACTAGATCTTTTCGCACAATGAACGATCAGATTATACTGGTTTTGTATAGCTTGATGTGTAGCCGTGTGTACCATGTTATATGACACTAGCTTTTGCCAGTGGCTACGCCCGCGTGAAAATGTCGATTTTCCATACAAACTTTCATCCCCTATTTAAATCCCTTTGGGGTTGAATTTCGAAAAATCCTTCCTTATTCCTTGTCTACATTATAAAGGGAACCTGTGTGCAAAATTTCAGCTTTCTAGGTCCAAGGGTTTGAGCTGGGCGTTGATGAGTCAGAATCAGTCAGGACTTCTCTTTTTATTTATATAGATTTTTTGTTCGTCTATAATTATGTCGTCTATCCATCCATACATAGGCCGCGTTTTCAAAAAAATGAAATGGCGTTGGGTCGATATGGCCAGCTTCCATACAAAAAAGTACAAAGAACCCTTTTCAACATATTATATAATATAATATAATAATATAATATTCCACAACTATCACACAACGCCATCTAGTCCCAAGCTAAGCAAAGCTTGTGTTATGGGTACTAGACAACTGATAAACATACTTATATATTTCTAAATACATACATATTATAGATAAATTACACCCAGACACAGAACAAATGATCGTGCTCATCACACAAACATTTGTCCTGGGTGGGAATCGAACCCACGACCTCCGGCATAGCAGTTAGGGTCACTAACCACTAGACCAACAGGCCAGTCAAATTAAGTCAATATTATCGATAACCAATTAATTTTTAAATATTGTTTTCCGTGATTCGTCCCATAGTTTTGAAATAAAATTTCACTCGCGACATCATTATTTTATTTGAAACGATTTTGTATTCAAGTTTTAAAAATTACCTACATTTTCTTGTCGGCTGTTAGCCGACAGTGGCGTGTTGGGCACATTTACATTTTTGTCGGCTAAATCAGACTGTTGCGCTCAAAAGGTTTATAACCAAGTCCTATCTGTTCCAGAATTGCGGCAAATACTACTCATCGAGATTCTGTCTGAATCGCCACATTGAGACCCAACATTCAGACTACGAGAACCTTCGCTGCAAAGTCTGCGAAGAAACTTTTGTCTGGCCCTCTCTTCTACGCTCCCACAAGTGCATACGCTTGAAAATACCTGAAATGCCTTTTGAGGATGCTCGACCAGAAATTCACTTTGACAATCTTCATGAGATCTCCCAGAATGGGTTCGATGATTTGAACATCGTGGAGAATGACGATTATTTGAATACTCTAGACTTTGAACTACCGGCTCCTATCGTGGAATTAACGGATATTAACGGTATATGTCAGCCACAGGAAAAATTTACGCCGTTACAGAATTTAGGGTATAAGTTGGTGATGCAAGAAGTACCGATTGAATTTTAAAATGGAGTGAAATAGGTACAGTGGTTTAGTGGATGGTTCAGTGTGTGTAGTGATATCAAGAATTTTATTGAAGTAAGTACTTCTTAGTCATATTTACAGCGACTACTAAAGTTTTAGAAGGTACAGAGAATTAGAAAATCTGTAAGTATTTTGTAAAAAAGTGGGTAGTTGTAATATTTTTCTTATTGCTTCATTCGACATCCGAAAAATGTTGTATTTAGACGTTAAACCCGTTTTCAAGGTAAAATAATATAATAAGGGTTATATTTAAATGCACATCTGTTTAACTTTTCAGCACACTAGGTAACTCCACTAATTAACTGAATGCATACCAAAAAAACCAATTGATTAACTAAACATGTCCTACAAAAAAGTATAAAAAATCACACAAAACGAGATGACCTTTTTTATCGAATTCACATTTCACACCAAAAATGTAGTTAGTACATCGGATATATGATTTGTAAAACAAAAATACTAATTGCTTATCAAAAATACTAACTTGCACTCTAAATTGTACAATCTACCTATGGAATTTCTAAAACTGTTATTTAATACGACCGTCTCGCGACAGTGTCCTTTATGGGCGGCATGGGCACCGGGCCGTAGGCCGACGAAGGAGGCCGGCGGAGGCCCGGCACTTCGGGGACAGAAGATATTAGTGTTATTTAATATGAAAGCGAAGCGAGCGCGCGTCATGGAGTACATGCGTTGCATGTATGAGTGACAGAGAGAACGAGAAAATGGCGCGCGGTGTTGTCAGTTAGCATATACGATGTTCCTAAAAGTAAATCAGATGTAGGTTTTCCTTAAAAAAGTTTTAAAATGTTTGTTAGACTTAAGAATTATTAGAAAGAATTATTAAAGATTTATCTATACATATAATAAAACAGTAAAAAAACTGTGTCTGTACATTGAATATATTAAAAAAATAATAATTGAGGAGGGTTTAGAAACAGTAATAGAGCACGAATCCAAAAAAAAAAAACTGTCTGTTTGTCTGTTTGTTTGTACACGCTAATCTTCGGAACTACTCGACGGATTTGAATGATTTTTTTGTTGTTGTATAGTTATTAAGTCTGGGCAACATATAGGCTATAATTTATCTTGGAAACTTGAACACCTGATGCAGAACTGCAACAGACCAGCTTAACTATAAGAGATACAAAAATGGTACCATAGCAAAAATTGTTCTACGTGATGAGCATTTTCTGCTCAGAGAATAAATTTGAAGATCTGGAACACCTGATGTGGAACTCCACGAGCCCAGCTACACTATAACATATACAGGAATGACGTCTTAGCAAGAATTGTTCAGCCTGATGAGCACTTTCTGTTGTCGTATAAAATTTGAAGATCTGGAACAGCTGATATGGAAGTCCAAGAGCCCAGCTACACTATAACATATATAGGAATGACGTCTTAGCAAGAGTTGTTCAGCCTGATAAGCACTCTCTGTTGTCGTATATTTGAAGATCTGGAACAGCTGCTGTGGAAATCAAAGCTATCACTAATTTCACTGTCACTCAATCAACGAGACAGTCACTCATCAAAATTTCCACGTGAACGAAGTCGCGGGCATCAGTTAGAATATACGATGTTCCTAAAAGTAAATCAGATGTAGGTTTTCCTTAAAAAAGTTTTAAAATGTTTGTTAGACTAAAGAATTATTAGATACTAGCTGATGCCCGTGTTAGAAAGTGTATGTAAATCTATATGTATTAATATCCACCAATTATTAAAGTTGTCAGGATGATTACGAGTTATTTACTGTGTTTGAAAGTACCTCTAAAGAAGTGTGTGTTGGGAACAGGGGTTTTATGAAGTAAAAGCACAAAAGACAAGACTATTCATTTTATTTCTTTTGGTCTTGTCAACTACATCAAGCTCGATTCCATTCGCTAGGTTCCTAGTCTTCGTGGAGAAGAATGGACAAGAAACTCCACGGGAACATATTTTAAAGTATTATGCAAAGACAACCTGACATTGTCTTGGACTGTCTCAAATTACAGCAATTTATCAGTTTACATAAACAACAATCAATAAAAACCATATTATAGTACATATTTCTAACACATTGTAATCAGGAATATTCATAGAATAATATCAAATAACTTACATGAACATTGTAGATTCTTTAGAGTAATACAAATAGGTTTCAGCTTTTACACATTTGGTATATTCACAACTAGGCCACCTTAATCCTCTCTATACACAATTTATATACTACTTTGGGTCTGTCTTTACCCTTCAACAGTTGCAGCGTAACTCTTCCTGAATTGCCGGTCCTTTCACTTTTATAACCGTCCAATCTTAAAAAGTTAATCAACGACTACCGCCATAATACACCAATGGCAAATGGTTATACATTAAAGCTAGTTAACTAATAACATAAATATTATTTAGCAAATCCTATGTAGTGAAACTGTTTTAAAACGTCTTAAGTTAATTTAGCAATATAAAATGTTTTTATTTGTAATCTTTATGACTATCGGATACTAATATGAATATCCACCGATAGTTCAGAGAATTTGATTGAAACTATTTAATTTATTAAAATTGCAAGATAAAATGTAGGAAACATTATAAGTATCTTTTAATAATAACTATATAATTTATTGGCAACTTATAATAAATAAACATTTAACTTGACTTAACTATTCCAAATACCACAATAGTAATTGTGGTTCGGAAACCAAGTCTTTTAAGCTACAATAAAAGTTACTTCTATAAAATACGTCGGTATATAAAATACCATTAGAATAATGTAAATTAGGTTTATTTGAAATTAGAACCTTTGTTTTTAAGATATTTACGATAATTATTAAATCAACAATATACTTGACGCAACGTCGCCCTACGTCATTGTCACTTGACATCTGACAGCCGACGTTGTTACGTTATTTTGGTCTGAATCAAGGAAATCCCAATTTTTCATACTTGAACAATTAAAAACATAGTGCTAAAATTACAAAAATAATTAAAGATATAACACGGCCATTCTGATATGTACTTCGTTCTCGAAGTACATTTTTTGATAAAACAATTCATCAATCACAGAACATCTTTATACATTTTTCATTAAGATATAACATGGTCATTTTGCTATGTACCTTGTCCTTGAAGTACATTTCTGGCAATAAAATTATTTGGTTTTAAAATGGTATATTATTGGCACAGACACAGGCACAGCCACCTTTTTTTTTATAAGGCACAGGCACAGCCACCTTTTTTTATAAGGCACAGCCACAGGCACAGTCACCTTTTTTTATAAGCCACAGGCACAGACACCTTTTTTATTTTTTATAAGGCACAGCCACATTTTTTTATAAGGCACACCCACAGGCACAGCCACAGCCACCCTTTTTTTTATAAGGCACGGCCACAGGCACAGCCACCCCTTTTTTTTTGTAAGTCATGTCAGTCATAAGTTGTAAGTTATAAGTCATTTAATCATTTGATTAACCAGGTGCAATAGTTGTTATAAAAATTTAGAGACTTAAATAGAGTCTTCAACAATAGCATTCTCATAGACCATTTCACCTGGCCTAAATCGTAGCTTGTCCTTAGAATTTACAATAATTATTGTTTCATTTTAAATAACATCAAAATTTCTGTCCACATATCTATGACTTTATCGTGTACTGTTTCTTTGAATTTCATTTTTTTAAATGTACCCAGATCGTAATCAATAGTATACTCTAAACATTGAATCATACAATCTCATTTACATCACCAAACAGTCACCGCTCGGTCAATCTGACAATATCATTGCGAATCTAGTTTACCATTTTGTACTATTCCATAATAAATACAGATTGTTTTTATTATTTTAACATACTTATTATCTAGAATCTTACAAAGCCAAACGTAAGTTTTAAGGTAGATTAACATCACGCCTTGTAATCTCCGAAGGGTTTAACTTACCTAATTAAGTTTAAACACATAGGTAATCATTTAAATGAATAATTATCACATTGGTAATATTAAATAATAAAAATACTCAATTGGTAATATAACTTAATTAGTATTTTGCCATTTACTGCCATATCTAGTAAAAAAAATGAAACCCACTTTTGGTTTGTGTCAGTGTTTGCTTGGCTGGTTTTTAGCTACTAGACATTTGTGTTGTTATTGTAATCGCTTATCCTCAAATTAGTTGTACGTTAATTTCTGCGTTTTCATAAACACGTTTTTTTTTATTGTTTAATTTAAATTATCAGCAAGTGAATTATTGTTTATTCTTGATGAGGAAACCCCTGAGCATTGAAGAATAATAAAGTTCCTAATACATTAGCTAATATAATGGTATTAGTTTTTTTTTTTTTTAAACTTGGTTTCGTATGAATCAACAAGTCTTTTGTATTGATTAAATCAGACCGACCGACCCATAAATGAGTTTAGAGAAATAAAAAATTCTACCCTCGTTAAATGATTCAATTTTATCTATTTAGATCATAATAGAATTTTATTGTAGTTTCAAACAGTTCAAACTTCATACTACGTAACGTTTATACATTATCTAATCACAATATTTATTTTGCGAGAACCAGAATTATCAAGGAAACAAATATTGACATTGTCATTAATACTATTTACAAGACGAGGTTCAAAAATAACGTCAGATATTTGAATATCTCCAATCCCATAATCTCATTAATTGAATAATTGAAGATGAGATACTTATTTATCTTTTATTGTATTATTGGATGTTTCGTGAAAACTAACAATCTGCATGAATTTGGGGGTACTAACCAAGCCAGGGTAATGCTTTGCATTACGAAAAAAATTTTTTTTTTAAAATATTTTCATCACAAGTTTTTGATGTTTGGTACATTAAAAACTTTTAGAAAGAAGCTTAACTTTGAATCAACCATTTCCTAAATAATTATTTTTACAGTTTCTAGGATATTTTATTACTACGTTTTTAGAGAATAAATAAATTAAAATAAAACAAATCCTCTAAAGGCCTTTACCGTTATTAGCTAATTCGTACTGCTGCTTGATTTAATCCATGGCCTGGCTTCCAAGTGGTTCCAGCAGCTTCTCAATCTCGCTGTCGGAGTACGTGCTGTCGACGTTCTGATCATAGCCAAGTCGAGGTAGTGAGCTATCGGCGTCACAGCTTTCATCATCACACCAGCAGCAGCTCCAGCATTGATCATGAAAATAAAACAGGAAGACCATTAGAAATCATATCAGAGAGCCAGAGACTGTCCCACTTCTGATGTTAGAAAGTGTATGTAAATCTATATGTATTAATATCCACCAATTATTAAAGTTGTCAGGATGATTACGAGTTATTTACTGTGTTTGAAAGTACCTCTAAAGAAGTGTGTGTTGGGAACAGGGGTTTTATGAAGTAAAAGCACAAAAGACAAGACTATTCATTTTATTTCTTTTGGTCTTGTCAACTACATCAAGCTCGATTCCATTCGCTAGGTTCCTAGTCTTCGTGGAGAAGAATGGACAAGAAACTCCACGGGAACATATTTTAAAGTATTATGCAAAGACAACCTGACATTGTCTTGGACTGTCTCAAATTACAGCAATTTATCAGTTTACATAAACAACAATCAATAAAAACCATATTATAGTACATATTTCTAACACATTGTAATCAGGAATATTCATAGAATAATATCAAATAACTTACATGAACATTGTAGATTCTTTAGAGTAATACAAATAGGTTTCAGCTTTTACACATTTGGTATATTCACAACTAGGCCACCTTAATCCTCTCTATACACAATTTATATACTACTTTGGGTCTGTCTTTACCCTTCAACAGTTGCAGCGTAACTCTTCCTGAATTGCCGGTCCTTTCACTTTTATAACCGTCCAATCTTAAAAAGTTAATCAACGACTACCGCCATAATACACCAATGGCAAATGGTTATACATTAAAGCTAGTTAACTAATAACATAAATATTATTTAGCAAATCCTATGTAGTGAAACTGTTTTAAAACGTCTTAAGTTAATTTAGCAATATAAAATGTTTTTATTTGTAATCTTTATGACTATCGGATACTAATATGAATATCCACCGATAGTTCAGAGAATTTGATTGAAACTATTTAATTTATTAAAATTGCAAGATAAAATGTAGGAAACATTATAAGTATCTTTTAATAATAACTATATAATTTATTGGCAACTTATAATAAATAAACATTTAACTTGACTTAACTATTCCAAATACCACAATAGTAATTGTGGTTCGGAAACCAAGTCTTTTAAGCTACAATAAAAGTTACTTCTATAAAATACGTCGGTATATAAAATACCATTAGAATAATGTAAATTAGGTTTATTTGAAATTAGAACCTTTGTTTTTAAGATATTTACGATAATTATTAAATCAACAATATACTTGACGCAACGTCGCCCTACGTCATTGTCACTTGACATCTGACAGCCGACGTTGTTACGTTATTTTGGTCTGAATCAAGGAAATCCCAATTTTTCATACTTGAACAATTAAAAACATAGTGCTAAAATTACAAAAATAATTAAAGATATAACACCCGCGACTTCGTTCACGTGGAAATTTATTCTCTGAGCAGAAAATGCTCATCACGTAGAACAATTTTTGCTATGGTACCATTTTTGTATCTCTTATAGTTAAGCTGGTCTGTTGCAGTTCTGCATCAGGTGTTCAAGTTTCCAAGATAAATTATAGCCTATATGTTGCCCAGACTTAATAACTATACAACAACAAAAAAATCATTCAAATCCGTCGAGTAGTTCCGAAGATTAGCGTGTACAAACAAACAGACAAACAGACAGTTTTTTTTTTTGGATTCGTGCTCTATTACTGTTTCTAAACCCTCCTCAATTATTATTTTTTTAATATATTCAATGTACAGACACAGTTTTTTTACTGTTTTATTATATGTATAGATGTATAGATAGATACTATTTTGATAATAGTTATTCGTTCAGTAAAAGAGTTCATAAATGCCATTAATAAAAAAATTAAGTTCAAAAATCTAAAACCCGACTACTAACAAAATTGCGGTCTTAAAAGTAGAAAACAAGAAAATAATTCTTGTCTGATATTCTTCGTAGTCGCATGCCACTGATACCTGATGCTCCTTCATGGCGTTCTCATTGATACAAGGTGGCATGCGACTACGAAGAATATCAGACAAGAATTATTTTCTTGTTTTCTACTTTTAAGACCGCAATTTTGTTAGTAGTCGGGTTTTAGATTTTTGAACTTAATTTTTTTATTTGAATTTTATTTTTGTGTGTACTTTAAACTATAATATAATACATATTTGTAATGTGCTCGCCAAGACCTTTCATTTGATATCAAACTTGCTATGGTTTTCTCAATTTAATATTTTTTTAGGTAAGTTTTTGACATTTAAATTCCGTCATAAGAAGAATTTATAAAATTTATAAAGCCTATGTCACCCGGGCTATTCTTACGAATCTATTGACACCTAATTTATTAAAATCCGTTCAGTAGATTAGGCGCTACGGTGGAACATACATACATACATACATACATAGACTGCCAAAATCATTACCCTTCCTTTTGGCTTCGCCGTAGTCGGGTAAAAAGGATACTAATTTTGATTTCTTTAGTGTGCATAATTTGAGTTAATTTGTGTGCAAGTTAGTATTTTTGGTGTAACTTTAAAATATTTTGTTCAAAAAAAGGGAATATACAGATAACGGTTTAAATACATGCCATATTATTATATAAACATTAACTTCATGCCTTGTCCCCGTGGGGGTAGGTAGTTATGACTCCATATTTTAATATCTATATATAAGAAAGTCGTGTTAGTTACACTATTTATAACTCAAGAACGAATGGACGGATTTAGCTGAAAATTGGTAGGGAGGTAGCTAAGAACCAGGAGAAGGACGCAGGATACTTTTTATCCCGATGTTTTTTTTAGTTTTTTAAAATTTCTCTTTCCACATGCTGAGGCGGAACAAAGTTCGCCGGGTCAGCTAGTATTAAGTAAAATATTTTACATAGTTACAGACGCCTGCACACCAACTACACCAAGCTACTAGAAAGAATCAGATTAACTTCAGAGATTCTTCTGAGATTAACTTTATCACTACGCTGCAAATTGTTAATTCAAGTCTCAAAAAATCCATAAGAGAAAGAGTATTTTTGATTAGAGTTAAATTGTAGTATAAGACCAGTAGGGCTATTGCGTATCTTTTATTGACAGTTGCTATCTTAAAGTGTCTATCAAATAACTTTCAAATGGTTAGTTTAAAAAAAAAAGTACCAAACCATAACCAATATACTGTTAATTTATGGACACTTATGATAGCCACTGACATTAAAAAGATACGCAATAGCCCTGCTGGTTCCTTTACAATGCGTGTATGGAAAATAATAAATGTTAAAAAATAAAAATTTATGATAAATGTTATTAAAAATATAAGTATGATAAATATTATTAAATGTAAGTATGTATGATAAATATGATGAAATATAAGTATGTGTGTGATAGCTCTTAAATTAAAGGCTAAATGTATAGTATCCACTAGGTTATTTAAGAGTCATATAGTGTTAAAAGTTGACAGGTTAATACAATTCGGTATGTAAAGATTTTTTTCGGGTATTTATTTACTTAATTTCAAAATGGACCTGCTCTTGACCTCGATCAGGCCTGATGGAAAGCGATGGATGAGGTCTATGATAAAACGAGTGTGCCCAGAAGATGCCTGTTCACTCTTGCTTTGAAGGCAGATGGGTATTTAAATGTGAGAGGTAACACAGATTATTATTTTGTAGATTGAGCCAACCTAACTATTTTATATTATATAATAATACATATTATTTTTTATTTATATAATTCTACTGTACGTGTGTATGTCACTGAACTCCTCCTAAACGGCTGAACCGATTTGGATAAAGCTTTCTGGGGATATTTCAATGGGTTCTTGGATGGTTTGAAAACACAATTGGACCCGCTAGGTGGTGCTGCAGTCCGGGCAGGACGTCATCTGCCAGGTCCGCTAGTATTTAATACTTTTCTAAACTGTTGCTTGTGACGATGTCAGGAATATTAAAAGTGTTTGGTATTTGCAACGTCTGCAATCATCTATATTTGACGTTTGTTGCTTTATAATAAAAACTTCTATGACACACTTGTGAAGTACACCGAAAATAGCGTTAATCAGCCCAACGTATGACGTCATTTAGAGGTGAAATGAAAGCCAAGTGGTTTTAAGTATATTTGAAATCTTGGAATTGTTTCGGAATCAGCATAGAGCTTAGTTATATTTTTTGACTTTACATACCGAATTATGAATAGGTTTATAAATAACAGAATAAAAGTCATTTAATTCATTTTTTCGATGATTTTGAAGCAAAAATAGCAATATTTTTTTGCAATCAGGCATTTTAAAAAGAGGTCTTATTCGGCTCATGCGCATTTTTTCCTGTTTACAAAATGTTGTAATATTTTTATTTTAAATTAGATTTAAAAAGTTAGTTTCTGAAATTTATCAAAGTACATAAATTGTTGTAGTTTTTAAATGCTTGTAAAACATGTTTTGTCTGACATATTATATTAAAAGTTTATCTTTTTTTTTCTTATAAAAAAATCGTTGTCCTACACTAGGAGTTTCTCCTGTTTCATTGGTGCGTTTACAATGTACCTATATTCTGAAAGGTGTCATTTTCTAGGTTGTGTTTTAAGTACATACTGATTATGTATAAGTTTATATTTATTTTACAGAAATTAGATGTGTTTATTTTTGTTTTAAGCTAAGTTATTTGAAGATTTTGGCCGGAAACTATAATATATTAGTTTCATAAAACTGATAAAATATTTTATTTAGTTTTAAGTTTTTGCTCATTGGATTATTCTTGTTGATTTGTTTTTTCTTTTGTGTTTATTATTAAGGCTATGATGTCATTTATATCACTGTTTTTTAAGCTGCAACTTAGGGCTCCTGTTTCAATTTTGTGATTCTTAAATATGGGTCGTAGAACCAGATAAGTTTACATTTTTTTATTATACAACTGCAACAACTTTTTTCTTGACATTGGAATTTAATTATTTTGTTTATATTGTTATTATTAAATTAGTTATTAAACATTGTAACGTACTGTCACAACATTTACGTGCCTAATTTAATGAATATTAAGAACTATTGTGTATTTATGTGTTAAATCTAACATTTATTTCAGGCAAATAAATGAATGTAACTATCTATTTTTTTTAATCTTTTTTTGTTCCATATTTTTATCGGTAGAAACTTGTAAATGGCCTCCAAAGGGGATAGAACCGATGTGGCATATCAACCTGCCCGCGATTTTGATTTTTTTTCGAAAACGCAGCCCACTTGAAAGTGATGTGTATAGATAGAGGATATATAGATAAACAAAAAGTTTTCAGTAACACGGTGCCCCAAAGTGTCACGTTACCGAGATATTTGAAGGTAAAGATCGACAAACAGTACAACGACAATAATTAAAAATAGATTTATTACGTGTATATTTATAGGCGTTAAACTGTATCCAAACAATTGTCCCCCAGGTTGATTATTATTATGCGCACGAGAAAAGCGCTTCGCATCGCAAGGAAACGCTATGTTATGTCAAAGAATAGTTTTCTCGTGCTCATAGTAGTATGTAATGTACCTACTCTCTTTCAATAAACAGTAATAATAATAATCATCGTCTATAGACACGTAAAAGGTCTATTTTTGATGTGGTCAATGTACTCCTAAGTCCTAAGCCAATCTTTACCTTCAAATATCTCGGTAACGTGACACTTTGATGTGGCTCAGGTTGGCTGGACAAAACTGCTCGCATTTAACTAGGTCAATAGCGCACTTTATGTTACGGCTAAACACCCTTATTTCAGAATAGGTGACGCTACAGAATCTTGGATAATCGATCGAAAGCGTGTCCAGCCAGCTTGAAAAACCACTTTTCGCTGGTCTCTCAATCTCGGTAACTGAAGTGATTTTGACGACTTTTTGCATATCAACGGGCGTCACATAAATATGTGACAGGCATCAAGCTAAAAGTTTTGTGATACGTACAGTGGTTTAGTAGAAAAATGCAAAAAACTGTGTCCAGCCAGCTTGAATCCCACATAACGGGAGCGTTTTCGAATAGGGTTCTTTTACTAAACTTAATGTATACTTGTGTCCAGCCAGCCTGAGTTCAAGCTGGCTGGACACAAGTATACATTAAGGCGACATTAGCTGCCCGCGACCTTGAGCGCGCGTTTAACTCATCGCCTAAACAAATAAGGTTGAAAATGGCGATGCGTTTGATGCTCGTGACTGCCAAAATGAACGATAGTTCGCAGATTTAATTTATTAAAAAAAAAAATACGCTGTAATGTTAAAATATTTTTACATATGTCTTTAGTTGGTTAAATTTCCTTTCTGATAGTAAAAAAAAAAATAACAGTTGTCACTCAAAATATTGAGCATTGTGATTTTTTTGTGATTTTGTGTTTTTTTTTTCGAGATTCTTGATTACTTTTAGAAAATATTTTTGCATAAGTCTTTTACCTATACACTGTATTTTTTTTGGAATTGGAATAAGTAGCAATACGGCTAACTCTGCGACGAAAAACAGGTCGTTTTTACGGTGCCCCTTTAACTGCGCCTTAAGTTTTCATTGATATCTCGTAAACCCTTGCATGGGAGTGACGGCATAAATCAAACGTTATTACTGTCACACATTTCGTCACCAAGTATTAGTAAAGGAACCATATTCGAAAACGCTCCCGTTATGTGGGATTCATTCGGAAGTGCCAGCCAAAAGTTTTCTACGTAAATACAAGCTGGACTGGACACAGTTTTTTGCATTTTTCTACTAAACCACTGTACGTATCACAAAACTTTTAGCTACACGACGGCGTCGTACACGTAAAGTCTTCCTGCAAACAGGTCTGGAGATGTTGGGTTGGAACACGCACCACAAAAGAGTTGAAGTTGATGTTGTGGCGTGATTCCAACCTTTCGACCCTGAGAGTCCAGCCAGGTGGTCTTCACTTTGAGGTACTGCACCACTTTCTCAATCTTTGTGGTGTGATGCAGACGCGAAATGTACAGCTGCGTCATAGGCACAGCAGGGCGCAGCAGCATGTTGGGCCCAGTCGGTGCAGTACCGCACAAGTTCCGGGAACAGGGCTTCTTCTTCTTCTTCACCCACGTCAGCCCTCGTCATCAACCTGGTCCGTACTTGGCATGCTGTTACTGGCCGCAGGCGGGGCAGGTTGAGTGCCCTTTTTTTCCCCCAATGTTGGTTTGTCGCTTATGTGGCGACGCATCCGATTTGCCATTAATGACAGAAGCAGCGCGCAGCGTAGGTACGTTTTGGGGTCGACGTACCTACGCGTGTCGTTTCCGCAGCCAGTGTTGTGGCGTGGGAGGCGGCGGCGGGCGGTGCTTGCTCAGCATTATCAGTAGCTTGTGACGCACTAGTGTTCGCCGATTCAAAACTGCCGATGGATGCATTTTGCGCCGCTCGACGTGTGTTCACCTTAGAGGCCTCGTGACCCAGTTACTAAGCCAACGTTGCGCAATAATTCTATTTCTGCACGTAGCTCAGCGTTGGTTTTTTCTGAAACCTCCATTCTGGACTGCATCTTGGTCACCTCCACTTTCAGGGTAGGGATGTCCTTTAGCAGCCTCGTAACATCGACGTGATCGAACGTGACGGGGGCACAATGCAAAGGGAGGGGGCAAATCAGGCACGTCGTCCGGGTCAGTCCTCTTCAACATATATCAATGACATCTTGAAGGCTCTTAGTACCATCCCTGCGGCGAGACGGCATAACTTACCAAGTGACTGGAACAGTCAGTCAATGTAGGCAAATGACATAATATAGTGTGGCTTAGTCTACAACTGATATAGGTTTAACAATTATTGAACAAGTTTATCAGCCCAATTCATCATCATCTTCCTGGCCTTGTTCCATTCTACTTGGGGACCTTGGGGTTTGCGCTTTACGTTTTCTTCCATTTTTCCCATCCCCTGTCACTGTCAGACGTCTCGGCACTCAGATCAATCTGAGTCTCGGCATCTTTTTCTCCATTCTCTTTCATATCGTTCCTCCCTCAACCCATCTATATTCTCTTTGGTCTTCCTCTCCCTCTCCATCCATCAACATACTTCATTATTTTATATAAATAAATTCAAGACTCCTATCATAAAAGTTCATGATTTTAAACAGTTGCAGTTGCAAGACACTTTCATGCCTACCTCCTAGGTACCTCTTATCTACTTACCTTAAGGCTGATGTTCCAGGGTAGCCCTGTCAAGAATGAGTATTTCATCAAAAGGTCATTCTTGAGAGTTACATGAACTTGGAGAGTTGTAATGATGATTTTGATGATTATAATTCTGTAACTGCATACGTCTTACAGTCGCGAATCATATTTTCACTAACATACAACCTAGCGCCTGGCCTGCAAATCGCTAAAAACGTAAGAAAATTTGAATTTCGCGGGCTACCGTGAACATCCACCTTAAATAATTTTTAATTCCCTGTTTCGGAAAGATATCAAAGGAATTAGGACAAACATCATGCTTTTGACCCGTCGTTATTAAGATTACAACAATAAAATGGTTTTATTTGGTAAATTTTGGGAAATATGGAAGTAGATTAAGAAAGATAATAATATGTGCGACATCAATAATAATCGACACCCACTTCCTCCTACGAGTAGGTCAAGTTAATGGAGCGGCGCATGACCGATCCGTTGCTCAAATAAACAAAAATAACATAAACCGAATATTGAAAACCGGTAATTTCGTCGGCTTAGTTATCTGTGGTCCAAGTTCAAAATGGGACAACACTACACAGTGTTTAGCTGTCAAACGCCATTATTGTGAACTTGTGAAGAGTTAAAAATATTCAAATATTTCACAAAATAGAATAAAAACAATAAATTTCACCTTCCCAAAACGATTATTAAGTTTCGTACTATTACTTTCATGATAATAAACCCAAACTTATGCGGCATTAGTCCGAAATTACTCATATCCTGTGTTACACATATCCGTTCGGTTTTTACGTATTTTACAATTGATCGAACCATGTCTGTAAGTGAAAAAGTATCGTTATCGGATGCCTTGAGCAATGTGGATGTGTTGGATGAGCTTACATTGCCCGGTAAGTACTTACTTCATGTTTAATTATTGAATTATTTGTTCCCTGATAAAATTTAGGTGGGGCCATAAATTGTCATGGGACTTCCTATGTCATCAGATGATATGTATTTAGAACAGATATCCAAGTTTTTGAAGCACATTTTGATTGTAAAGATCGTTAAATATGGGTTGTAAAACTAAGTATTGATTCATGTGAATTGTTTATTTATTAAGTACATAAAAAGTAAACAACATTTTCATTTGGTGTTGTAGTAAAAGTGTCAGCAAACATTAAACTTCTGCTAGTAAATAGAACCACTGTACTTAATTTCAGTGTTCCAAGTATTAATTAAACTTATTGGTTAGCCTAAACTTTAGCTATGCTAACCATTGATGAGTCACTCACTTACATTTTATAAAGTTCACTTAACAACTTTGCTTTGCAGTTTATGTAGGCAACTCATTTTGCACATAACTCTATGCTTTTCCTAAAATAAAAGTAGCCTTAACTACTCCCTAAAACATCAGCTATTTGCCATTAAAAGTTGTGTCAAAATCAGTCTAGCTGTTTTGGAGATTGATCAATAGCTAATTCTTCTTTACGTGTTCATGAGCTCAAATCATGTTAGACCAGTATGTAGCCACCTGCACAGCTCTATCATTTGCTTTGAGTAAATCCTGAAACAGAAATCATAACTTAAACTCAATATCTAATTTAAGATCCTGTAAAAATATGTTAGTAACTTAGTACGAAAGGTTTTAAGGCAAATAATATATCTTATCTCTTTCCCTATTGCAGATGAACAACCTTGCATCGAGGCAGCTCCATGTTCCATTCTATACCAAGCCAACTTTGACACCAACTTTGAGGACCGCAATGGCTTTGTTACTGGAATCGCCAAGTATATTGAGGAGGCTACGGTCCATGCTAACTTGGTAAGTTACTTATTATATATTTTATGGCTGATTAACTAAGTCTGAATAAGTTCTGGTTATCTTGTCCAAATGTCTCCACGATGTTCTCCACCTTAGTGTAGGCGGGAGAAGTACACCAGAGTTTTTGGCCTTGCAACATGAATTCTAGTTATTTTGTGTCTGGGTGATGTTTTTGACTTTATGAAGTGATCGCACAATTGGTCAGAAAGAGCTTTATGCTTGTGGAAATTAAATCTTAGGCCCTTAGCACACGGCGTTTCTTAAACGCGCAGATGACGCGCGTCGTCTGTGCCGTGGATACCGATTTTCGCATTTTTATAGATTCAAACACGATAGAGGCTCGTGTGAAGCGCATTTGAAACTCGTTTGAAGCGCATAAAAAGGGTCGGCTTGGGATCGCTGTATTAAGCGCGTATTCGCACAGTACACACGTGTTTTACGATCGCCTTGTGTGCTTAGGTTTCAAGGTTGAGTTCAAATCTCGTTTGAAGCGAGTATACGTGCTATCTCTGAGCGTAGTGTGCGCGTTTAAAATACGCCGTGTGCCAACCTTAGGTCTTATTATTTCCCGTCGGGGCTGCGAGTTGTTCACAAGTTACCGCGACCTCGACACATAGGGCTAAAAAGGAACATAGGTGGTTTTTAGTCAGTAGAAGGCTGACACTGACACTGACTCTGCTCTGCCCAGAGCGGGAGGGGTTATTTGTTGATTTTCCACCCACCATGAAAAAAAAAAGTCTTATTATTTAACTCTGAAAACACATCTACCAACCTTCAATTCACCCATTTCCCTCTTTCCAGAACGAGCTGCTAGAAGAAGGCAACGCTCACGCGGTAATGCTATACACCTGGAGATGTTGCAGCCGCGCCATCCCGCAGCCCAGGTCTAACGAGCAGCCGGACAGGGTTCATATCTATGAGAGGACCGTGCAGGTGTTGGCGCCTGAAGTCGATAAGTTGCTGCAGTTTATGTACTTCCAGGTCAGCAAAAATAACTGAAAAATAAATAATTTAAGAAAATAATCATCAAAGAATTTTTTTATAACTGTGAATGTACACACGGCTACACATCAAGCTAGACTTTTTGGACTTTGGACTACTAGAAGTTGAACGCTGCGAATCGTGCGAGAGGGTGCGATATATTTTTGTAATTTCGTCTCACTTACGCACGTCAGGAATGCGGGAGCACGTGCAAGCGGCAATACTTTACTATGCCTATAGATGCATAACATGTATAGGTAATCGTTAAAAGTTATTTTGTTAGCAAGTTGAGTATTATTTCGAGTTGTTTTTTTCGATTTCGGCTGCGCTTCTGTGTATTAGTGTTCACTAATACATTCATTAGGCTCTTATTATTATCATTTATATTACTTAAGTTAGTCAGTGAGAGCAGTGGCTTAATAGTAACTGCCACTCGGGTCAATCTTTAGGTTAAGCCGCGCTTACCTAGGTTGGTCTGTGGATGGGTGACCGCCCATTACATACCGAGTTTTCTCCGTGCCTCGGAAAGCACGTTAAGCTGTTGGTTCCGGCTGTCATATATAGATCTTTGGCAGCCGTTACAGGTAGTCAGTGACCTAAAAGTCTAACAACCAGTCTTACCAAAGGGTATCGTATTACCAATCGTATTATCTTAGTATGAACTGGGTTGTGTGTGAGGCAGTCGCTCTATGTAAAATACTGGTATTCAGCTGCATCCGGTTAGGCTGGAAGCCGACCCCAACATAGTTGGGAAAAGGCTAGGCAGATGATGATGAGTCAGTGGTGGCCTAGTGGTAACGTGGGATCGAAACAAAGCAGGCGCATTATTTTGTGTAAAAATAAAATCCGTCAACCCGCACTGGGCCAGCGTGGTGGATTACCGCAAACTCCGTCTCACAGAGAAGAGGCCTGTATCCCAACAGTGAGAACATTCAAGTCATTTGATTCTAACATATATTATAGGTATAATTATAATTATTATACCTACTTTGCACTTGCGGTTCGCATGCGGATTGGTAATTCGGAAATCTACAGCATGTCGGGCCTTCATATTTTTTTTTACCGACACCACCATCCACCCATACCATTTCAATAAATTTTCATAACAAAATGTTAAACTAATGTTAAATGCTTAACTTTAAAACGATGTATTTTCACACAAATTTTCTCACCCCATTTTTTACCACCACTGCTGCACTGCTTTTATAAAATCACTGAAACATTAATTTCTTTATTTTTGAGGTGATTGCGTAGATTGAGACCCGCGTAATTCAAATTTTGGTTAATTGGAATAGTTCTTACTTATAACTATAGATATTAATACATATTTTGTTAAACTCGTGAATCATATTTTGATCAATATATTCAACCAAACAATGACCTGCAAATTGTAAAAAGCTTAAGCTTGAATATCGCGGGCGCGGGCACGCAATCGCCTATAAAAATATAATCATTACTTAAATCACTTAGGCCCAAGGCAGGAGGCGCGGCGAAGATACTGAGAATAAATCAATTTAAAATAAACCTTAACTCTTATGACATGCGGTTGAAAACGGCATGCAAAGCGAGACGCGCGCGTTGAGCCGTCAAGCTGCCACGAGAGCAGACAAGAACCGCGCTTCGCCGCGCGGAGTTAAGGTTTGTTTTAAATTGATTTATTCTCAGTATCTTCGCCGCGCCTCCGCCGTTGTGCGTTGGGCCTTATATTTACCTTTGCCCTGTCAATAAGATATAATAAAGCAATCAATACATCAACGTGATCCTGCACAGTAAATAAAACTGCAATATTAACGCATTACCTGCTGAATTATTTGCGATAAAAGTTTAGATGCTTAGTAAATAGCTCAGTTACCAATGCGGTTCGCCGCTTCTGTGCGTCTTATAAATATGGTTAGTGGTGCGGCGGGACTCGGCGGGAATGTGTATCTTTACCTGTAAACCTATGTTAGCACGATGACGTAAGAACAGAGTGCATCCCAGTGCGTCGAACACACACTGTTTAATTTTCGACTCTCGGCGCTAGGCAGAGCGTTGAAAATCCAGTGCGCGAAAATCGTCCGTGCGAACATGGAATGATAGAACACTGAATTGAATACGAGGGAAACTAGCAAATTAATGTGTGTGCCAAAAAGTGCATCTGTGTGCGTAGGCGCAAAGGAGCAAATGCTATGATTGGCCGATGGCACAATGCGCAGTCCCTTTCCTACAATTCTCTGTATTGTTGGTAGCGTAGTTATGGTTATATAGGGTGTCTAACCTGATGTGTCTTCGTGTGTACTGTTGTTGCCCAAAGCATAGATCTCTATCTATGGAGAAGAATGGGCAAGAAACTCCACGAAAAGAATTATTTAAATCAGAATATGGTTATTGTTATTTGCACGACAAAACTGTCCACAGTAAAGTAAACAAAGACGATTAAAAAAAATATAATAATAATGAATTAAACCATTTACCTTCCCCAGCGCAAAGCTATCGAGCGTTTCTGCGGCGAAGTCCGCCGGCTCTGCCACGCGGAGAAGCGTCGCGACTTCGTATCAGAAGCCTATCTGCTGACCCTCGGCAAGTTCGTCAACATGTTCGCCGTGCTAGACGAGCTGAAGAACATGAAGAGCTCCGTCAAGAACGACTACTCTACTTATAGGAGGTTAGTATGTCATACGGTATTTTACTATGGGGACGGGCTGCCGACATCGAGTTTCTATGTATTCCACTAGGAGGTTTGTGTGTGTCATAGTATTATGACCGATGACCTGGTGAAGGTTGCGGGGATCCGCTGGATGCGAGACGCACGGGACCAGTCAATGTGACGACACTTGGGGGAGGCCTATGTCCAGCAGTGGACGTCTTTCGGCTGAAATGATGATGATATTGTTGTCATACGGTATTTTACTATGGGGAGGGGCTGCAGAAAATGAGTCTCTATTTATTCTACATAAAGGAGGTTTAGTGTCTATTGCCTATCTTGTTTTGAGGACCTGGAGTGTCTCATATTGCGTAGAGTCGCTAAAATAGCTAAAAATGGATAATATTGTCAAGTGTGGCTAATATAGACAAAAATGGATAATATTGCTTGCTATAGATGGGTAATGCTGCCACTTCACTTGCATGATGCTTAATGCTGGGAAATCATCAAATGACTGCTCCCGCTCTGCACTCAGAGCGGGAGCAGTCATTTGATGATTTCCCAGCATTAAGTACTCCACTGAGTACAAAAAAGAAAAAAAGTGAGTGAGTGGAGAAAAGGCATAAATGGTCAAATAAATGGGTTTTCCCATCCGTGTTCCTCCTAACGGCCTTTTCGTGAATTCGGCAACCTTAGCTAAATATATCCTAGTTCTCATTTATTCTCAAACATAATTTTCTCCTCATAATAATCTTATCTTTTGTTACAGGGCCGCACAATTCCTGAAGGTAATGTCAGACAGTCAGAGCCTACAGGAGTCACAGAATCTCTCCATGTTTCTGGCGACACAGAACAAAATCAGAGATACTGTGAAGGATGCACTGGAGAAGATTAACGGTAAGATTTAATATTGATTTGATGTTGTTTTTTAGATATTTTGTACCCTACCACAATGTTGTCTTATTTAACCCTAAGGTTGACTGGTAGAGAATGCCTTGTGGCATTAAGTCCGCCTATGTACCACTATTGTGTATGAAGTTTAAATAAATAAAACCAGGATTCTTGAAATAAGACCTTAAAACTGAGATTTAAAACTGCGATTTGTTGTTATATTTGTTGTAAAGTTATTCTAGACACGTTTAACGTGAAATTAAGTAGTACCGCAGAGTATAAGTATAAGTATAAGTACGACGGGCTGGTGTCCGCAACTCCACGTTCGATGCGCGTATTTTGCGTGCAGGTGGGAATATCACTCGATCCACCCTAGCTCCCCGAGAAAAGCCAGCAGTCCCTTGGTGTTACTGGCAATCTCGCGGAGAGTACCTGGGTCACCGAAGTACTTGGTCCTATACCGGGCAACGCCCGGACAGTGCAGAAGCACGTGGGCGGCTGTTTCTTCTTCCTCCATGCAGGCTCGACACAGAGGACTATCTGTGACACCTATAACAAAGAGGTGCTTATTAAAAGTACCGTGTCCAGTGATGGCAGCCGTCACTGTGCGTAGTTGCAGCTTAGTCAGCCGGAGCGCTTGTTTGGTGAGGCGGGTGTCGATGGCGGGTAGCGCCTCCTTGGCCTGCCTGCACTCGCCGTGGTCTAGCCACAGCTTGGCGTGAAGTTCTTTGGTACGTTTCCTTACCAGCGTGCGAAGATAGCCGAACGGGAGTGGCACGATGGGTTCTGGTCCCACCACCTCCATGCTCGAGCCCCTACGAGCGAGCTCGTCCGCTGCATCATTGCCTCGGGAGCCGCTGTGTCCTTTAATCCATTGAATGGTTACATTATTGAGGTTACCAACCTGGTTCAGGCGTTGATGGCACTCGTGTATTAGCCCGGAATTGACCGTGGGGCTCCTTAATGCCAGCAGCACTGCCATGCTGTCTGAGAGTATACGGATGGAGTGATCCTTTACCTCCCGAGCCAAGATGGCAGATGCCGCCAGGGAGATACCCAAGCATTCTGCCTGAAAGACAATGTTGTGGGCCCCCAGAGGTACGGCGATGTGGATATTGAGATCCTCCGAGAAGACCCCTGCTCCAGTACCAGTACCTGTTTTGGATCCGTCCGTGAAGATCCGTACTTCTGCAGGGTTAAGTCCCTCGCAGCGGTGGTCTTCATGGAGTTGGATTTTGTATTTTTTATCGAATACGTACTGTTTGGGTACTCGATCGTTAACAGCTTTCACCAGGGGGAGCTCACTTTGGATTCCCTCTAGTGCCGCAGTATGTTGCGTGCATTTCTTACCCCAGAGTTGTAGCGTATTGAGGCGCAACGCCGTCATTGTTGCTTCCTGCTGAATGAACAGGTGGAGCGGCGGAATTCCCAGTATGGCTTCGAGAGCTGCGGTCGGGGTTGTCCTCATGCAGCCTGTGATTGCCATGCAGGCGAGCCTTTGCATACGTTGCAGCTTGCTTATTGCTGTGATTAATTTGGTACGGGGCCACCAGACCACTGCCCCGTAGGTGATCATGGGTCTGATTACCGCGCAGTAAAGCCAGAGTATAATTTTAGGGGATAGGCCCCACTTCTTACCTATCATTCTCCTGCACTGCCAAAAGGTAAGGCAGGCCCTGCTTAGCTTATTGTCAAGATGACTGCTCCAATTTAGCTTGCTGTCCAGGATGACCCCCAGGTATTTGACCTCGTTGGTTAACTGGAGCTCAGTATCAAATAGCTTAGGTAGGCAATGAGGGCCTAGCATTCGTTTTTGGGTAAACATGACTAGTTCAGTTTTTGAGGGGTTCACTGAGAGATCGAACTCAGCACACCATCGCTCAACTATACGTAACGCCTGCTGAGTGAGGTTACAGATTGTCCCTGTCACCTTCCCTGAGATAAGGATGGCGAGATCGTCTGCGTACCCAATAGTGTAGAAGTGGTTAGCATTGAGCTTCGTGATGAGGTCATTAATCACCATATTCCAGAGAAGGGGCGACAGCACTCCTCCTTGGGGACAGCCCCTGACTATCACTGCTGACTGCTGCTCTTCACCGAGGCGGACGACTCGTTTGCTAAGCATATTGGTAATCCAGTCTATCAGTACCTGTTCCACCCCGTGTCGGGAGAGAGCGGCGCTGATGCTGGAGAAGTTTGTTTTGTCGAAGGCTCCTTCGATATCTATAAAAGTACCCAGGCAGGTGCCCTTCTGATGTATCGCTTCCTCTATCCGGCCAACCACTAGATGAAGAGCGGATTCAGTGGACTTACCCGCACTGTATGCATGTTGATTTGCGTGAAGAGGTAATGCTTTTAAGACGCCATCCCTCAGCTCTCTCTCACATATCTTCTCCATGGTTTTCAAGAAAAAGGAGGTCAGGCTGATCGGTCGGTAGGATTTGGCGTTAGTATAGTCACCCTTACCTGGCTTAGGGATGAATATGACTTTCACTTCCCTCCATCCTTTCGGGATGTATCGAAAGGCCAGGCACGCCCGCAATATGGGCACCAGTTTTTCAGCAACGGAGAGCCCACCCCATTGCAGTAATGCAGGGAACACCCCGTCCGGACCGGACGCCTTGAAAGGATGGAAGCACCCGATCGCCCACTGGACTTTCTCCAGCGTGATCATCATGTGAGCATAGTTCCAGTCGTTTCCTGTTGGAGTTTGGTTTACCTCAGTCCAGTCAATTGTGGGTGTGAAAACGCAACCTGGGAAGTGAGTTTCAGTAAGGACGCGCATCGCCTCTTCTGGAGTAGTGGTAAGCGTACTGTCAGGTTTTCGGAGCACTGCAGGTCCATCAGAGTTCTGCTGTGCTAGTATTTTCCTTACCCTGTTTGCTTGCTGGCAGGATTCTATTTTCCCGCAGTATTTCCTCCAGCCAGTAGAGCTTCTGTGCCGGATGCATTTCTTGTAGCTGGATTTGGCCGCCCTATAGACGTCCCAATCCTCGTCAGCATAGGTGTTCATGGCTCTGTTAAGGGCTGACCTTACCTTCCTGCGCTTGCGTTCCAGCTCGGCTCCCCACCATGGTTGCCTGCCTGGTGTTGTGGGCGGAGTGGTTTCTGGACAGGACGCATGATAACTGTCTAATAGTGATTTCGACAGGTAGCTTACTCTTTCTTCAATCTGGCCCGTGTTCTCAATGGTCGACCAGTGCTTTGTTGGCGCAAGCTTAGTTTCAAGGATGCGAGTGAAGGCAGCTCGATCCGTGTTGCGTGGGTTGCGACGTGGCAGTATAGGTGTCACACAGACCGGGATGTCGAAGCGGATCCACCTGTGGTCCGAGCAGGAGGCCTCTTTCGAGACCTGCCACCCGGTTGTAATGGCCGCTGCGCCCTCCGATGCCAGAGTTAGATCTATGATCGTTCGGCTGCGTCTGGTGACGAAGGTTGGTTCGGAACCTGTATTTAGTAGGGTTAGGTTAGTCGTAAACAGATAGTCAACTAAGGCCTTACCTCTTTCGTTCTGCGTGTTCATGCCCCACAGAGGGTGATGAGCGTTTGCGTCGGCCCCTATGACCACCTCGAGCCGTGTGCACTCACAGTGCTTTACGAGGCGGGCGAGGTCATGCGGGGGTGGCTCCTCTGCCTCTGGCATATAAGCCGAGACGAAGGCCACCTCTACTTCCGTGTCCCCGCGCTGTAATAGCAGCCTAGCTGCAGAGCTATCCCTGCAACAGAATTCCGTAAGTGGCTGTGCTTTTAAGTTACGCGTTACCGCAGAGTATAAAAAACTTAATTTTTAGTTTAAAGTCTAGAGGTCTCTATGATGAACAAAATTTGAACTAGTAAACATATTATTTGTGCTAAAGTTGCAGAATCTACAAAAAGAGTCGCTTTTTCTGTCTGACTGTGTTATCGCATTGTTCTTCTCAATTCATCATTTAATGTAACTACACACACATTACTCACGCACACACATACACAAACACACACATTAATCACGCACACACATACACGCACACACATACACACACAACACAATCACACTTCACGCACTAACAAACACATCCATTTAATTTAATTTTTTATTTTTGTTTAGTTAGAACTTGTTTTGGTGTTAAATTATTTATTTTTCTCTTACAATATTCCTACATGTTCTACAATAATGATAAGTCAGTCTCGGCGAGGGGGGCCAGGAGTCCATAGCACAGGGTATCCTAGTTTGGGTTCCTGACTCCCACAATCCTCTGTACCTCCAATAATATTGTTACACCTCTATATTGTATTTTTGTACTTTGTGGGAGAAATAAATAAATGTTAAAATAAAAAAAAATAAAAAATGCTGAACGGACTTTGATAACGGTTTTACCATCTCCAAGAGACTGCCAGAAGGTTTACCTGTATACGTCGTAAGATTTCACACGCATAGGCTAGAACAAATGAACTATTTGTGTTTTTAATTAAATATTTATGCCAAATTACAGCTTTCTAGTACTAAGCGTCTTTGAGTAATAGTGCGGACGGACAGACGGACATGGCGAAACTATAAGGGTTCCTTGTTCGCTACGGAACCCTAAAAATGTATTTTTCATATGAGGTTGTTTAGCAACTTCAAACCTTTGTTTTTCCTTCAACTTAGCGAAAGCAAAGAGCGCAAGAAAGCAAATAAAATCATAGTTTTCTAATAATTAATGACAAAAATACTGATTTGAGTTTCACGTACAGCCACTCACGCGGTTTTGAAGGCTTCTATTCGGAACCAGGCTAAGAGACACAAAAAAGGAAGATTAATGTACTCACGGGATACTGGGAGCCAGGAGATCACCACACTGTTCACGATCTGTCGTATTTTCACGGTATTTTTGAGTTATAGTCTTCACGGGGAAGATAGGCTGGCCGGCCGCTCGTTTATTGAGTTCGAACTGACCTTTTTGTTTTCTTCCGTCAGAGGGCGCGAGCGATCCGACGATAATTATGATGTTTGGATACGCCACGTTTGAATGTCGCGTGTGGCGGCAGATTTAAATTAGGAATACAAGGAAGGAATGAGGATTAACTGGGAAAGCATCCCAAAGCCTGTTCATATCCCCCCATTTGAAATCAACCGGTGATTTCATAAGATAAGATAGATGAAGTTCGAGACTTACGGCCTATGCAGATTCATTTGTCATCATGCTGATAAGATTCTAAGATTAAAGCTAAGCTGATAAGAACAAAATAAGTTTAAATGTAATAAGTTTGATATACATATACTAGATACTTGAAAATGGTTAAGTGTTTTATGTGCGTTAAATAAAATTATAAGTATGAAAATATATGCAGATAAGTTAATTATTTTGCTCAATTGGAAGAGGACAAATTTTGACAGCAGGTCTTACTAGTAAGCCTTTAGATGTTTTGACTGTCACAACACGAGTAATGTCATCTTTACCCGGATGGAGCTGTACAACGCGGCCCAACCTCCATTCGTTGGCAGGTAAGTTGGGTTCATAAATGGTAACAAGATCGTTCAGTCTTGGATCAGCCAAGGTTGCCGTGTTTGAACCATTTCATTCGCTGTTGTAAGGTATGCAAATAATCCCTTTGCCAAGTGCGCCAAAAGCTTTGTGAGAGGCGCTGTAATAGCTGCCAACGAGTACGTAAGGTCTCGTTTTCCGCGTACCTTGGTTCAGGAAGAGATACTAAAGGTCGACCGATGAGGAAGTGACCAGCTGTAAGAGCGTCAACCTCGCCGGGATCGGAAGATAGTTCCACTAAGGGTCTAGAAGGTGGAAGATCACCTTGTAAAGGTTGAAGTGGAATAGGTTTGACTTTAAAACAGGTCACGCATTTAGATAACCGTGATCTGATAAGATTTCTAACGCCGAGTATCCAAAATCGACGCATAATTAAAGATTGGAGTAGGCGAGGCCCACAGTGAAGATAAGTTTTATGATAGCGGTCAATAAGAAGAGTACTCAATCGTGAAATCTTAGGTAAGAGGTATGGATGTTTGACTTGACTTGGTAAGGACGCGTGTTTAAGGCGTCCCCCCACTCGCAAGATTCCGCGAGTGTCAAGAAAAGGAGAGTGTTTAGATAAGTGTTTGGTCATCATTAAAACTTTGATGTTGAACATATTTTGTTAAATGATCTAAAGATTGGTTTAATTCAGTGGCTGTCAGATAAGGTAATAAGTTACGCTGAGAACGTTTAGCTTTTGCGTTGTTGATGAAACGGTAGATCCATGCAACCACTCTTTCCACTTGAGAAAGAGAGGAGTGGCGTTCCATGATGGAAGTAAGCAATTCAGCTTCACGTGTCACACCAGTATGACACGCGCGTGATGGGGGCTTAAGTTCTGGTAAGCTATCGGACATTGCAACTGCTGAAACAGGCCAGTTGCAGAGTTCGTTGGACAGCCACTGAGGACCAGACCACCAGAATTGAGATGAAGATAAAGATAGGCATGATAAGCCACGACTACAGATGTCGGCTGGGTTGTCATGAGTGGACACATGTCGCCACTCAGCTGGCACAGGACTGTCATTAATTAGGACTACTCTGTGGGCAACGAACGTTTTAAGCTTGTGTGGCTCAGTGTTCAACCACGACAACACAGTCGAGCTGTCTGTGAACAAGATAGATTTATTTAAGATGATCTTTGAACTAAGCAAAGAATGAATGCGATTTATTACTTTTGACAGTAATACAGCACTGCAAAGCTCTAAGCGGTTGACAGTCAACACTTTTAGAGGTGCTACTTTGGACTTAGCAATCAAAAGATAAACTTGTACGTCGTGAGAGGTAACGACACGAAGATATACACAACATCCATATGCTTTAGTGGATCCATCACAAAATCCGATGAGTTGAAATTCCTTAGACTGAGAAGGTATAATCCTACGAGGGATCTCTATTAGTTTTAAGTTATGAAGATCCGCTATAAAGCTTTGCCATTCTATAGCTATGTCTCTGGGCACAGGTTCGTCCCATGAAAGATTAAGACGCCACAAGTCTTGAAGGAGCAATTTGGCTTTTAAGATAAAAGGTGTGAGCCACCCAAGAGGATCGAAAATACGTGCGATGCTAAGATAAGATGGAACGCTTAGTACATTCTTTGTCCTCGATTGGGGACTGTGAGTAATTAAAGCTGTCACTCACAGGATCATATTGGACTCCTAAGATTTTTAACGTTGATTTGTCACTTTCTTCAGAGAAAAGTTTAGGTACTTGACAATGATCTGCAGGCAAAGTTTTAATAAAGGATTGTGAATTGCTACTCCATTTTCGGAGCTCAAGTTGAGCACAGCCTAATAAACTGATAAGTTGATCTTTTAGTTCTATGGCTTCGCGTACAGAGGGCGCGCCGGTCGTAATATCATCGACATATGTCTCGTGAAGGAGAGCTTCAGCTGCGCGTGGGTACGCGGCGCCATGGTCGGCTGCTAATTGATGGAGGGTACGGATGGCCAGATAAGGTGAGCTACTAACTCCGTAGGTGACAGTCGCAAGTTCGTACTCTTTTACTGGATCACTAGGAGATTCTCGCCATAGTATGTGTTGAAAGTTCCGATCCTCCGGTCTAATTAAGATTCCTCTATACATCTTTGAGATGTCACAAGTTAAAACTACTGTGTGTACTCTGAAACCGGTTATGATATCTACAATATCCACTTGAAGCTTAGGGCCAGTGAATACAATATTGTTTAAAGATAGACCGTTAGTAGTTTTAGAACTAGCATCGAAAACTACTCTTAATTTAGTCGTCGTGCTCTCTGGGCGAACAACGCAACTGTGAGGGATAAGATAACGATTGAGAGTAGGTACCGTTGGGTTAGGTACTGGATACATATGATTTAAATTCTCGTACTCGCGCATATAATTAACATAATCGGATTTAAGTTCAGTCTGACGATTAAGTCTCTTTTCTAGATAAGTAAAACGCGACAAGGTACTATTGTAGGATTCACCCAGAGAACGATCGCCATCCTTTAAGAGGATTGGTACGACGTATCGTCCGTTAGGTTCGCGATAGGTTAAATCAGTGTACATGCGTTCACAGGTATCATTCTCGGGTACGGTGATAACAGCGCGCGGTGGTTCTTCCACTTCCCAGAACTTTTGAATTTGTTCGTCTAATTTAAATGTTGTGGCCACTAAAGAACACGCAGTGTTTAAAGGTGCAGAATTAGAGTTTACTGCCCCTGATAGAATCCACCCGAAAACGCTATGCAGAGCGGTAGGTAAACCGGGCCCCAGATTGATGCGTTGACCGTCATAGATTTCATGGAATAGTTCCGCCCCAATTAATAAGTCGATTTTGGCGGGAACATCGTAGTCGCGATCGGCTAACACTAGATGGTTGCAACGTTCTCGAACGACTGATGGTACCTTCACGCTAGGTATTAGAGCAGTGATGCTATCTAACACGACTGGCTTGATATTAAATTGTGGAGCCTCACCATGTACAGGTCGTATAGTGCATTCCGTCACCCCTTTTACTTGTGTGACTGAGTTTTGTCCTAGTCCGGCTATCTTAAGATTACAGCGGCGGAGTTTTAACCCGAGTATTCGCGCGCACGCAGCGGTGATAAAACAATCCTGCGCCCCACTGTCTACGAGTGCACGCACGGTATATTGAGTGCCGGCGGCGGTGTTGAACACGCGCGCCTGACACGTCCCTAGTAAAACCATGTCGCGGTTGGGAACGGCAGCGTGAGAATGTGCTGTAACGTTCGCTCCAGTGGTCGCGCCGGCGCTGGATGGCGCTGGGTCAATATGCAATAGGGTATGATGACGTAATCCACACACCGTACAAGACATTTTAGATACGCATTTTTCTATGACGTGATTTGTACGCAAACAATTTGTACACATATTGTTTTTACGTTGTACTAACGCGAGTCTAGCACGAGAATCTAAGGTTTGAAAGGTAGGGCACCGATAAATCAAGTGCGGCTCACTGCAATGAGCACAAGCCACATTGGCAGGTGGATTAGATTTTGCGAGATAAGATGAGCGTTTTGAACCGCTGCTATTTTGCCTACTGGTCGCAGGCGAAGGTTTTTTTCCCTTCGAGGTTACGAGGGTTAGGATTGTTATTAGATTTAGAAGATAAATGACTAGTTTCTAAGATTTTAACATAATCTTGAAGAAACTTTAACAATTCACAAAAAGTAGGTATTTGTGAAATGTTTTTCTGAGATTCGAAACGATTACGCGTGTCCGAGTCCAGCGCACGTGAAGTTAAACAAAATAAGATAAAATCACCTAAATTTTCGATTTTTAAAGCTTGGAGTGCATGGTATGCCTCATAAATTACGTTTGATAAAGTTTGTAAATCTTGGAAGTTACCCGATTTCAACACTGGCTGGTTAAAGAATTTATCTAAATATGTTAAAGCAATAATACGCTTGTTTTGATAACGCTCGATCAAACTATTAAAAACTACTTCGTAATTATCAGCGGTCATCGGAACCCCTTTGACAATAGACAAAGCCGGGCCTTGTAAACAAGACGCTAAGTAATGAAATTTTTCTATTTGCGAAATCGAATTGTTATCGTGAATTAAAGTTTTGTAAATATCATAAAATGTTTGCCAGTTTTCTATTTTACTATCGAATTTAGGTAACTCAAGAGTAGGTAGCCTAACGTTACGCCCGTCGACGTTTTCGCTCTTAACAGCGACTTGTAAGTCAGCTGCTGCACCGATTACGGCATAGTACAAATCATCAAACGAACTCAAAGACTTTTGACACACGTTTGCATCAGGTTTTATGGCTAACTCCAACGCCTGTATTTTACTACACAACGCAACAAATTCTTCGCGAATTGAATGTATCCGTGTATATCTCGCCTTGAACGACGATACCTTTGAACGATCTTGAATCATAGATTTTGATAAGTCATAAAGGATTTGGATATCACGATAGACATATTCGCGTTGAGACTGAAGAAGTTTAAGTTTACCGTCTTCCATATTGTTTTACGTAGGTAGAATAATGCTATTCTATTTCTATTTATCTTCGGGGACGCCGGCAGACACCAGACGGGCGATCAGTCCTTTCGTTGTGGATTATTTCGCCCAGTTCCCCATTTTGGTGGATCCCCTTCATGGGTTACTGGTGGTCGGCATCGCGAATCTTCCTGTTGCCTTGCAGAAGCTCACCAGTTGTTCGGTGGAGATTTCTGCGAGCTTCTCTTCATTAATTTCATCTGTTCCTAGTATTTCCCATCTGAGTGGCCCATACATTGTGCATTCCGCCACAAGGTGGAAACTTGTTTCTTCTGCTTCTCCACATGCTGGGCATATTGGATCTTCCTTTACTTTCATAATCGTCAGATGTCTATTGAGTCCACAGTGTCCTGTTGCGACCCCTACTACTAGTCTTATGTTTCCCCTGCTCATTTTGAGTAACTTGTGGGATTTCTTTTCATCGTATGACTTTAAGAAGATTTTTGATTGTCGACAACCTTCTGTTGCGTTCCATCTTTTATTTGACTCTCTTGTAGTTATTCTATGGATGATTCCTTTTGTTATATTATGTGGGATCGGTAACCTGGGCTCTGGTCCCACAAAGGTTTCATCTGCTCCTTTTCTGGCTAACTCATCTGCTATCTCATTCCCTTCGTGTCCTTGATGACCAGGGACCCATGCGACTGTTACTTCTGCTTTTTCCGCTAGTTGGTTGAGTGCTTCCTTGCACTCTTTAACCAGTGCAGATGTGACTTCCACTTTGTTCAGTGCTTTGAGTGCTGCTTGACTATCACTGTATATAACTATTTTGGAAAGATCACCTGTAAGGGCGTTTCCAATTATTCTGGTACATTCCATAATGGCATGTATCTCTGTCTGGAACACACTTGCGCCTGTTCCTAGTGAGAATGATCTATTTATTTCCAGTCTTGGTATGTGTATCCCAGAGCCGGATAGCTTAGTTGATTCTTTCCTTGATCCATCTGTATAGCAGACCGCTATAGATGGATCACTCTCGATTGTCCATTCTTCTCTTGAGCCTATATGTATTCTATACTTTTTGTCGAAGATCTTCTCTTTTTTGATTAAGTCATTGTTTGCCATAATCATTGATAGATTGTCTTCGTACAGATTTGCTATCTCCGAGTGACCTTTATCCATAAAATTGCCTTTCCAGAGGTTCAAGCTTTTCAGTTTGAACCACTGCTCCAAGGCTCTTTTCTTAACTTGTAGACTAAGCGGTATCATTCCTAGTATGACATCCAGGGCCGCTGAGGGAGTCGTCCTCATTGCCCCAGAGATCATTAACCCGGCCATTCTTTGAACTTTTACTAGCTCTGTGCTGTTGGTCTTGATTTGTGTTCTGTGCCACCATACTATTGCTCCGTGTATGACTCTGGGTATGATGATGGCATTATATATCCAGGCTACTATGGCCGGTTTCATTCCCCAGGTTCTACCTATAGCTCTTCTGCATTGTAGTAATGCAATTTTTGCTTTCTCACATGTTTCTTTTATATGCGTCTTGTATGACATGGTTTTGTCTAAGATCACTCCTAAGTATTTTATTTCCTTAGTTACTTCTATCCGTTCACCGTCTATGTATATTGGTGATAACTCCGTGTATTTCTTTCTTTTTGTAAAAAGGACTAACTTCGTTTTAGTGGGGTTGAGGTTCAGTCCCCTTTCCCTACACCATTCGAGGGTGGCCCTAATTCCTTTCTTCATTACGTCACTCATGGTGCTAAGTACTTTTCCAGTAATTAATAGCACTCCATCGTCCGAGTATGCTTGTATATATATGTGCATCTCGTTTAGCTTCTTAAGCAGGTCGTCAAGTAGCAAACACCATAGGAGCGGCGAGATGCAGCCTCCCTGGGGAAAGCCCCTCACCGCTCTCACTGTGATGGTATTGTTGCCTAATTCAGCCTGAATTGCTCAGAATTTGCTTTAGAATAATGCTAAGTATGAAATACGAACCTAAGTTGAGATTTATTAGGTGTAAATCAATACCTTTAGGTGAAATAGTTATCTAGTAACGTTTGTTAGTGTATAAATACCGTGAATAGATATAGTTAGTAAGATTGCACAATGAATTTCGTAAAATAACTACGAATTATTGTGATATAACCCGACTAAATTAAGATGACCTCTGAATCTGCATAGGTTACCCTGCGAGTATGACAACACAATTTTGTAGGATAATACTTTTATTTTGCGAAATTCTAGGAAATCTCTGAGTTTTCTATTGAAATTGAACCAGAGAATGCCTGAAAAAACTGTAATCTACAGGTAATCGCGCTCGAAATGGACCACAGATAAGATTTGAGTTTCACGTACAGCCACTCACGCGGTTTTGAAGGCTTCTATTCGGAACCAGGCTAAGAGACACAAAAAAGGAAGATTAATGTACTCACGGGATACTGGGAGCCAGGAGATCACCACACTGTTCACGATCTGTCGTATTTTCACGGTATTTTTGAGTTATAGTCTTCACGGGGAAGATAGGCTGGCCGGCCGCTCGTTTATTGAGTTCGAACTGACCTTTTTGTTTTCTTCCGTCAGAGGGCGCGAGCGATCCGACGATAATTATGATGTTTGGATACGCCACGTTTGAATGTCGCGTGTGGCGGCAGATTTAAATTAGGAATACAAGGAAGGAATGAGGATTAACTGGGAAAGCATCCCAAAGCCTGTTCAAATACTTTCCCTATTACTGCAGTTCTCGGCTCCGTAACAACCTGCGGCTCGGGTTTGAATTTTGCCTCGAATGCAATTACAAAGTTTCTCCATTTAAATCCATTATTCTTTTACAGGATACGAAGAACTGCTAGCCGATGTGGTGAACATCTGCGTCCACATGTTTGAAACCAAGATGTATCTCACACCATCTGAGAAACACATGCTTGTGAAGGTAAGCACTCATTATTGTCATAAATATCATAAATTTTATTATCTTATAAATAAGCAATTTGTATGTCTAGTTTGGCTTAAACTTTGTAGTGTAATGTGCTAGGGGATGGCGCTGCTTGCCGAGATACAGGATCCGTCCTAGTTCGGCAACAGAGGATTCCATAATTTAAAATGTATACCTAAGCCTATCCAGTCATGTAATATGTTAATGTGTTAATTTTTGTGGTGAAATAAATATTATTATTCCCTTTATTCATTATATTAACAAATTTTATACATTTTTAAATATTTCCTATAAAACAATAATAAAAAACATTTAAAAATATAAAAAACTGTAGCCCACCGGTATCGGGAACAGGGTCCAAGCTACCGGCGGTCAGGGCTCTTATTATTATTATTATTGTGCATTCTTATAATAGGGTAGACGACAAAAAAATCTAATTAATGTTGTTGATTAATTAAAATGTTTGGTAAACTCGTGTGACGTCACATTTTAGTAAATCCCCCCCCCCCTGTGGTTTATTTTCTCCAATATTGATTAATTTTATAAAAGGCAGGCAGTTGCTCCATGTTGTTTAAGTTATCTGTGGAAGCTTGTTATTAGCAATTTAGATATATACTAGCTGACCCGTGCCCACTTCGTTGGGCATAATTAGTCGAAAGTAAGCTAATTACGTTTCGAAAAATTCAATTTCGGGGACGTCCGCTGCGTAAGGAGCCGACCACGAGGGAGGGTACCTACCTCTCAGATCAGATGTAAAAGGCCACGCCCCTTTCTCCCGAAGCGGGCACGAACGCGAACCGAATTAAACCCGAAACCATCCCGCGCCCGCCGCTGCTTTGCTTTTTTCTCCGATTCACTTTGCAAAACGGACTACCACGTAAAAGCCTTTTTATTTTTCGGTTTTTTATATAACCTATGACACTCAGCAATAATGTGGCTTTCCATTAGTGAAAGAATTTTTAAAATCGGTTCAGTAAAAAAAAAATACTGGTATTCAGCTGATTTGGCTTTCATTTGATTCCAAAATAACTGGGACAAAGTTAGACATATAATGTGATGTTGATAGAAAAACTTATTATAGTCTTCTTAGCGTGTCGATGACAATTTCAATCGAATCAGTCATACATGAACCTCCACCTGAACAGACTTTCCTAACTTCGGCCATTCTGTGTCAGGTCAGGGGCCCAATTCTGTAACTTAGAGATAAGCAACATGCCATTGTCACTCTATCGACACACTACAGACATTATTATGCAATAGGGAAAAGAGGTGTCGTTGTTCGATGGCTCAATGGCTGTTCGATAGCCAAACACGATAGACACAACTGTCAGATTTCACTTGAAATATATTTACAGACTACCATAAAGTCCTACTATGGCGTTTCAATGTCACTACAGTGGCAAGTCAATGACCATAAATATTTGTAGAATACCAAATGTCAATGAGTAGTCTATTGAGACACAACCGACACACTATCGACACACTATTGATAAGTTAGCTATTTTACAGAATTGGGCCCCTGACATGGCAATTCGCTTCCAGGTCTTATTATAATAATTATCTTATTGTTCTAGGTAATGGGTTTCGGTCTTTTCCTCATGGATTCCGAAGTGTGCAACATCAATCGTCTTGATCAGAAGAAAAAGATTCGTCTGGACAGAATTGACAGGATTTTCAAGGTAAGAAAAGGTTTTTTGTTTTATCAAGTTCAAACTAAAGTGAAAATGACGAAACCAAAAACTGTTTTTGTCAGTTTTCCAATATATTTATGCTCGTCTCTGTAGACGGATTCATCATTAGCATAATTATCGTACTGCTGGGACGCCTCGGACATAGGCCTATGAGAGGAAATGGGCTATAATCCACCACGCGGTCCCAGTGTGGAATGGTAGATGTCACATGTCTTACAAGTTCCCTCACAATGTTTTTCTTCATCTTTTTTTAGAGCAGTGGTGAAATAAATGGCACTAACTGGGTTTGAATCCACCTGTCACCACTGGGCCACCATTGTCTTCATCGTACTAGCAACGTTTAAGGGTAAACAAGCCAACGGCACGAACTAGTTGGTGGGCGGGGCTAAAATGCATGCTATTTCATCCGACATCACGAGCGAAATGCATAGAGCGAAAGAGACACAACTAAAACGGGCGCGCGATTGTTTCTATGCAGACCTTTGGTATATTTGGTTTTATGAAAAATCTATTGAATGTATCTGTTCAAAATCAAATTATTTAAATTTTTTAATAACTAATCTATGTCCGTATGGTTTCACTTTTTTCTTTTTCATACTATATACGTTAATTATTTACGCCCAAAGATGAGTTAAAATTAGTGCTAAAATATGAAAGTTTTGACGTTCATAACTTCCAAATCAATATTTTTTTTCCAATTCTGCTTCCATACAGACCTAGATAATGATAAGACCAGTTGATACAATTTTTAATTTTGAACCTACACCGTCAAACAGAGGAGTAATCACCTTCATAAGTTTGAATGGAAGAATGACTGGCTTGTTCAACCTTAAGTGAATTTGACCATACATCGTCAGCGATATAAACATTTGTATAAATTCATTGATATTTTGCTCCAGAATTTGGAAGTGGTTCCGTTATTCGGTGACATGCAGATCGCCCCGTTTAATTACATCAAGAGATCGAAACATTATGATACCAGCAAGTAAGTATATTTTTTTACCTTTTGCCCCCTTCGAAATAAGTGGCTTTACACAGGGTATAAAGGACACACATCGAGGGAATGGGACATCGTCGCCTCCTTCTCCGAAGCAGTGATGCTAGCGAAGGAGGTGGCGGAACGAGAGAGGGAGCGAACCTCTCGTCCCAGCCGCTAGGGAGACGCTCCGGGCGTGTCGGGGCCATCGACCACCAACGGCGTCTGTGGACGGTGAATTATAGGCTAGCGAGCCGTCCGTCCGTCTTATGAAGACATGCCGTGTCGACGGTGCGACAATGTTCTACACGCACCTCAAAGAGATGTCAGCAGCACCAGCAGCAGCCGACGCCTGTTGGGGCTGTGGATTGTTCGAAAGACGTAATGCGGCCCCGGACACAAAGGGCCATTATGGAACATGGGTGGTTTTTAGTCAGTAGAAGTCTGACACTCCTACCGCGCTGCCCACCGGGATAAGTCATTTGATGATTTCCCAACCTCAAAAAAAATAAGGCTGCAACCACTTTACAGAAAATATACAACGAAAAGAAATAACAAAATGTTTTTCCTCTCCTCAGATGGCCGCTATCATCCAGCACCAACCCACCGTCTCCACAAGCAGACCTGATGGTCCACCTGCCTCAGATCAGAGAGGAGCATCAGAACTATATCTCTGAACTTGCTAGGTATAGCAATGAGGTAAGTTATCATCACAAACCCACCGTCTCCATGCAGACCTGATGGTCCACCTGCCTCAGATCAGAGAGGAGCATCAGAACTATATATCTGAACTTGCTAGGTATAGCAATGAGGTAAGTTACCATCACAAACCAACCGTCTCCATGCAGACCTGATGGTCCACCTGCCTCAGATCAGAGAGGAGCATCAGAACTATATCTCTGAACTTGCTAGGTATAGCAATGAGGTAAGTTATCATCACAAACCAACCGTCTCCATGCAGACCTGATGGTCCACCTGCCTCAGATCAGAGAGGAGCATCAGAACTATATCTCTGAACTTGCTAGGTATAGCAATGAGGTAAGTTACCATCACAAACCCACCGTCTCCATGCAGACCTGATGGTCCACCTGCCTCAGATCAGAGAGGAGCATCAGAACTATATCTCTGAACTTGCTAGGTATAGCAATGAGGTAAGTTATCATCACAAACCCACCGTCTCCATGCAGACCTGATGGTCCACCTGCCTCAGATCAGAGAGGAGCATCAGAACTATATCTCTGAACTTGCTAGGTATAGCAATGAGGTAAGTTACCATCACAAACCCACCGTCTCCATGAAGACCTGATGGTCCACCTGCCTCAGATCAGAGAGGAGCATCAGAACTATATCTCTGAACTTGCTAGGTATAGCAATGAGGTAAGTTACCATCACAAACCCACCGTCTCCATGAAGACCTGATGGTCCACCTGCCTCAGATCAGAGAGGAGCATCAGAACTATATCTCTGAACTTGCTAGGTATAGCAATGAGGTAAGTTATCATCACAAACCCACCGTCTCCATGCAGACCTGATGGTCCACCTGCCTCAGATCAGAGAGGAGCATCAGAACTATATCTCTGAACTTGCTAGGTATAGCAATGAGGTAAGTTATCATCACAAACCCACCGTCTCCACAAGCAGACCTGATGGTCCACCTGCCTCAGATCAGAGAGGAGCATCAGAACTATATCTCTGAACTTGCTAGGTATAGCAATGAGGTAAGTTATCATCACAAACCCACCGTCTCCATGCAGACCTGATGGTCCACCTGCCTCAGATCAGAGAGGAGCATCAGAACTATATCTCTGAACTTGCTAGGTATAGCAATGAGGTAAGTTTGTTTATACTACACCTGCTTGGAAAGTACCATGATACTTTATCAAATTTACGGTAGAAAGTACGTCATTGCATATCGAACAAATATGCGGGGAGAAAACGCATCTGAGCGGGAGAGAATGGATTTTCATACACTTTTCTCTCCCGCTCAGATTACAATTTGAAAAAAGAACATGTGACAATTGCAGACGCCATTGGCGCCATTTTGAATTTGAATTAGAATTTTAATTTAGTTTTTTATTTTCTTCGTAGGTGTAGTATAAAGCACTATGTATCACTCGAGAGAAAGTGCGATTCCCGATCTCGGGTGTTTTAAAGCCCTTGCCTACGGCTTCGGGCTTTAAACGACACCCTCGACGGTAATCGGTCACTTTCTCCTCTCGGTGAACAATGTACTATTCCCGTCGGGCCTACGGGTCCCGTCAGGGCTGCGGCTTGTTCGAAAGAGATACCGCCGTCTCGACACTACGGGCTAAGAAGAAACATGGCTTTTTGTCAGTAGAAGTCTGGCACTCCCTACCCAGGGGCGTATTTTGAAATTTCGATGAACATTTTTTTTTGTGTTTTTTTTTTCTATAGCTGTCTCGAGTAAGTAGTAAATCAATGAGTCATAGAGCTTGGAAACGACCTCAACGTCTGTGTCGACCCCCGTGTCGTGGCGAATGTTTTTGCCGCCCGGGACCACCCTAATTTGGCCGCCCCTTATATTTTCATCATTAGCCAATTTTTTTTTTACCCGACTGCTACACAGACAGCCGTGATGTTATGTTAGAAATTCCCCCCTCTAAACTCGCTCTCCTTTCCAGGTAACAACCACCTTCAAAGAAGCAGGCTCCGATACAGAAAACAAGGCTGTCACCGAGCTATGTCTCCGCGGCCTCCAGCTCGTCTCCTCGTGGTGCTCCGTGCTAACTGAGCTGTGCTCGTGGAAGCTGCTGCATCCTACTGATCATGCTAGCAACCCGAGATGTCCGCCAGACGCTGAGGAGTATGAACGGGTGAGAATTGCAATTTATTTGTTTAAAATAAAATCAAAATCGGTTCATGCGTTCGGGAGCTACGATGGCGCAGACAGGCACACACCCACAGACAGACAGACACACACACGCAGCAAGACAGACACACAAACACACACACAGAGACAGACACACACACACAGCAGACAGAGCTTTGAGGTTTATTTAGCTAGGCCCGGTTTCCACCAAAGCGTATATGTGCGGAAATCGGCCAATCATATTAGTTTAAAATTTACATCTGCTCTCGTCCTTCGCTGTGATTGGTCGAATTTGGCATATCTCTCCGCTCTGCTCATCCCTGCTTTGGTGGATACATATGCCGCGTGGTTACATATTAGCGCTCATGGATTTGAGTTTGAGTCATCGTGGTGACAAGATTAGTCAGCATTACCAATTACTATAGCTGTTCAGGACTTGAATGAGGCAAAACACAGCTGTCCAGGTTTTCACAGACTGTTTGGACAAACTATGAGTCATCAGTTCGATAAGAAGAAATAATCTTCGCGGCTGTACAGTGTACACAAATTTCACTTCATTCTTGACCTGTCAACAAAAGTAAACCAACAAGTTTTGTTTCAGGCAACCCGCTACAACTACACTTCAGAAGAGAAATTCGCCATGATCGAGGTCATAGCCATGATCAAAGGTCTGCAAGTGCTCATGGCTCGCATGGAGACCGTGTTCGCTGACGCTGCAAGACGGTCCATCTATGCTGAACTGCAGGACTTCGTGCAGTTGTTACTGAGGGAGCCATTGCGCAAGGCTATTAAGAATAAGAAGGACCTTATTCGCAGGTATGTGTGATTTTGCTAAGTGGGTAATATGGCTAAGTTAGCATTATGGCCATATGGGTATTATAGCCAAGTGGGTAGTATACCCAAGTGGGTAGTATAGCCAAATGGGTAGTATATCCAAGTGGGTAGTATAGCCAAGTGGGTATTATAACCATGTGGGTAGTATAGTCAAGTGGGTAGTATAGCCAAGTGGGTAGTATAGCCAAGTGGGTAGTATAGCCAAGTGGGTATTATAACCATGTGGGTAGTATAGTCAAGTGGGTAGTATAGCCAAGTGGGTAGTATAGCCAAGTGGGTAGTATAGCCAAGTGGTTAGTAAAGCCAAGTGGGAAGTATAGCCAATTGGCTAATATCACCAAGTGGCTAATATCGACTACACTGCAGAAGAGAAATTCGCCATGACCAAAGTCATAGCAATGATCAAAGGTCTGCAAGTGCTCATGGCTCGCATGGAGACCGTGTTCGCTGATGCTGCTAGGCGCTCCATCTATGCTGAACTGCAGGACTTCGTGCAGTTGTTACTGAGGGAGCCTTTGAGGAAGGCTATTAAGAATAAAAAGGATCTTATTCGCAGGTATGTGTGATGTTGTTAAGTGGGTAGTATAGCCAAGTGGGTAGTATAGCCAAGTGGGTAGTAAAGCCAAGTGGGAAGTATAGCCAATTGGCTAATATCACCAAGTGGCTAATATCGACTACACTGCAGAAGAGAAATTCGCCATGACCAAAGTCATAGCCATGATCAAAGGTCTGCAAGTCCTGATGGCTCGTATGGAGACCGTGTTCGCTGATGCTGCTAGGCGCTCCATCTATGCTGAACTGCAGGACTTCGTGCAGTTGTTACTGAGGGAGCCTTTGCGGAAGGCTATTAAGAATAAGAAGGATCTTATTCGTAGGTATGTGTGATGTTGTTAAGTGGGTAGTATAGCCAAGTGGGTAGTATAGCCAAGTGGTTAGTAAAGCCAAGTGGGAAGTATAGCCAAGTGGCTAATATCACCAACTGGCTAATATCGACTACACTGCAGAAGAGAAATTCGCCATGACCAAAGTCATAGCCATGATCAAAGGTCTGCAAGTGCTCATGGCTCGTATGGAGACCGTGTTTGCTGATGCTGCCAGACGGTCCATCTATGCTGAACTGCAGGACTTCGTGCAGTTGTTACTGAGGGAGCCTTTGAGGAAGGCTATTAAGAATAAGAAGGATCTTATTCGCAGGTATGTGTGATGTTGTTAAGTGGGTAGTATAGCTAAGTGGGTATTAGAACCAAGTGGGTATTAGAGCCAAGTGGGTATTATCACCATGTGGCTAATATTAATAATAATATAATTAACAGTCAATAAATGATAGCAAATGAACTGGGATTGCTGAAATCTCATGTCTGTCTATTGTTTACACCAGTTCATAACATAACATCACGCCGATACGTTGTGAAGGGGTAAGCACATGTGAACCACTAAAAAGTGAAAAATAAAAACTTTTTAACAAAAAAAAAAACTGAATTCAACAAAAATAAAACTTTAGCAGAAAAATCAGTTTCGGAAGTCGGTGGCAAAAAAATGAACTCAAACAAACAAAAGTCACTTCACGCGCCACCTCGTACAGTCGAACAAGCTAATAGGTATACAGGGTAGAGATCTTCATAATTCTATAACACTGAAAATATTGACTGTAATTTTGTTTTATCAAGTGTTTCGCATTAAGCGACTGATGTCAAATGCTGTATCGTTTGACATCAGTCTCTAAATGTCTCGGTATAATCTTAAAAGTAAATACAAGTTAGCTGGCTGTATACTTATTAGCTTGTTCGACTGTACTAGACACCAGAATAATTTCAAATAAGACCATTTGTTTAATTTTGAACTAGCATTATATTCTCAACATTTAAAATATGGCCATTGTCGCTTAGTGTCAATAACTGGAGTAATAACACCATTCAAATGCAAAATATATCCTTACATAGTATAAAACAAAGTCGCTATTTTTGTCTGTTTGTTTGTCTGTATGCTTAAATCTTTAAAACTACGCAACGGATTTTGTAGAATAGGTCGAGTGATTCAAGAGGAAGGTAGAGGTAGGTAGGAAGTATATAATTTGAACGACATCCACGCGGGTGAAGCCGTGGGCATCAGCTAGTAATATAATAAAAAGCGTAGCCTAACGAAGGTTGAGGGGGTGAAGCGTATAAGTTTTTTTTTTTTTTTTTTTTAAAAAACGTTGCCCCACACTAGGAATTTCTCCTGTATTGTGGGTGCGTTTACAAACATTGAAACTCACATACACAAACACGCCCAGACCCGAAACAACTATCTGTAGGCCATACAAATACTTGTTCCGTGCGGGGATCGAACCCGCGACACGTAGCACAGCAGTCCAATCGCTTAGCCACTGCGCCAACCGTGTCGTCAATAAGTAACTCTCATGAGTAGCTAAACCTCCCCTTTTTGTTCCATTTTCTCCTCCTACCTTTTTCAAAGTGGCCCCATTTGCCCTCTTTCTCCCCCCTTTAGGCGGATCTCGAAAGTTAAGAGACTTGTAACATTTTTTTTCAGATTCATTGAAAGGGGCAATGCGTTAGTCGAAATCATTTTTCAAAGCTCCCCCCTTCATCCTCCCCCCTTCTTCCTTTTTTTTTAAATTCGTGTTCTGTTAAAAAGATCGATTAATATAATGATGTCTGATGTCTGTCTTGTTTGATTTCTTTCTTCTAAAGACTAGCGTTCAAAAGGTTACCTACATAATATCCACTACTTTCCCCCCACAGTATAATAGTATCAGTCCGCGAAACTTGCGGTGACTGGGCTCGTGGCTGTGAGCCTCAACAGGACCCGGCCTTGCGAGGGAAGAAGGATGGCGAGGCCAGCTTTACCATCAAAGTGCCGAGAAGGAATGTTGGTAAGTGATTTGAAAGAAAAAAACTAGTTTTTAGGGTTCCGTACCTGGAAAGGACAAAAACGGATAGGATCCCTTTGTTGTCCATCTGTCAGACTTGTCTGTCTGTCAAGACTCATTTTCTCAGGAACGCGTGGAGGTATCAAGCTGAAATGTATATCAAATACTCAGGTCTACTGTCCCATAAAGCTGTGATATAATCAAACTTCTAAGCCAACGCAATCAAAAGATACAGCCGTTTATGTCGCAAATTTCCGCGAATTTTTGACATCCCTACAGGGTACACTTCCGGTGAACTCAGAATCTTGAAATTTGGTACGAAGCAAAGTCTTAAAGCACAGATAAAGGAAACATTTTAGTTACATCATATAATAAAAATATTTTTAGTAATTTTATACTTTGTTTGTATGGAACCCTCACTGCGCGATAAGACTCGCACTTGGCCGGTTTTTTTAATAGCCTGTATTGTCGTACTGCTGGGCAAAGGCGTCGATCCCCCAATTCGGTTCATGCCTAAGTAGTTATATGGAACAGCTGATTTTAACACCTTGCCTACGCGAGCGATCACCGACATCGGTTGCAATAACCGACATACACACGGACGAAGCCGCGGGCACAGCTTCTTACCAAACGGGGTGAGCATTACTGCAGATGTGTACTGTAAAGAACTGAACACAATGATGGAGAAGCTGGCACATCTCCAACCAGCATTGGTCAATCGCTCGTCTCCGCTGCTCCTGCACGACAACGCGCGACCTCATACTGCACAGCAGACGGTCTCCAAGTTGCAAGAACTGGGGTTCAAAGCTCTCCGTCATCCGCCCTACTCACCAGGTGGCCGTGCCTACAGACTACTACGACTTCCAGAATTTGGATAACTTCTTGGCGGGAAAAAAATTCAATACCCGAGAGGCAGTACAAAATGCCTTTGAAGAATTTGTTGCCTCCCGACCAGCTGATTTCTTTAAGAAGGGCATCAATAAACTGCCACTGCGTTGTCAAAGATGCATTGATTGCATGGGTGATTACTTCGATTAATACAAATAAAAAATACATGAAAAAAAATCGTTTAAATTTTTTCAAACAAAACGGCAATTTCATAGGTAAAGACCTATTATAATTATATTTTCTTTTCTCAGGCCCATCATCAACCCAACTCTACATGGTCCGCACCCAACTAGAAGCCCTAATCTCCGACAAATCTGGCGGCAGACGTACGCTACGCAAAGACCTTGACGCCGGCACCCTGACCCAGATCGAGACCTTCCACCGGCAGAGCTTCTACTGGATGTACCTGCTCAACTTGTCAGGTGAGAGTGAGTACCTAGTATTTACGTTACTTTTGATGGGGATTGGGTGTCCGGGAACAGGCGTGACAGTGCGGGTTGGTTTAGGTGAGTATCTTAGGCTACGTGGGCTAATATCACCAAGCGGCTAAATCACCACGTTGCTAAAATCACCAAGTGGCTAATATCATCAACTGGCTAATATCACCAAGTGTCCAATATCACCAAATGACTATATTACCAAGTCACTAATATCACCAAGTGTCTAATATCACCAAGTCGCTAACATCGCCAATTGGCTAGTAATATCTCTATCGCCACTGCCGGACATACACTGATGGTATCGCTCACAAGTCTGGCGGCAGACGCACTCTACGCAAAGACCTGGATACAGCTGCTCAACTTGTCAGGTAAGAACCTACGGCGATAAACCTAACAAGTGACTATATTATGGCCAAGTATATATTATAATTGGTGAGGTAGCCCGCGAAATTCGAATGTCAGTGTCAATTCGTCTGTTAAATAAAATAAAATCCGCGGCAAAAACAAATGTCTATTTACTGATTAATCATGATTAAAATCACCAATACAACCGTCTCAGTTCACAAGGGTCTCAAGAATGTCATTTTCATTAAATAGTCACTCAAGAGTGACTGAAAATTCGAATTTCGCGGGCTACCTTGTCGCCTTTACCTTAATATGGCCAAGTCGGTAATATTGCCAAGTCGGTAATATTGCCAAGTCGGTAATATTGCCAAGTCGGTAATATTGCCAAGTCGGTAATATTGCCAAGTCGGTAATATTGCCAAGTCGGTAATATTGCCAAGTCGGTAATATTGCCAAGTCGGTAATATTCCCAAGTGAGTAATATTCCTAAGCAACAGGTGGTGGTTTGCAAAACGACGCCTATACTGTGCCTGCGTCTCCCAAAGTTCTAATACTTGTTCTCTCTTTGACAGATTCTCTCCAGAAATGCTGCGATCTATCCCAGCTGTGGTACAGGGAGTTCTATCTCGAGATGACTATGGGACGCAAAGTTAATGTGAGTAATAGCAATGTAAATGCAATGCAAATGCGTGCAATGTGTGTGTATGTATGTGTCCCATTAAAATAGGTGGACAACATTTCTGAAATCATTCAGACCACCAAAATAAGGAATAAGAAAAAAATAAAAATAAGAAAAACGCATTTAAGTACCTACTCATAAAGGATGAGTTTGTTCTAGAGCACCGGCAATTTATAACTTTAAGGGCCGGTTTCACCACTTGCTGATAAGTCCCTGATAGCCTATCCGGAACTTATCTGCCAGATAAACTACAACTTTTGATAGCATTATCTGTCAGATAACTATCTGACACTTTATCCGTAACCGGTGAAACCGGCCCTTAGTCATTTGTTTTTATTTGTTGAGATATCTTTGGTTAGACCTACTGAACGCTGTGTTAAAATTTATCCACCTATTTAAATGTGGGACCTTATATTTAACTAGCTGACCCGCGCAACTTCGTCTGCGTCACATAAATATAGCTATAACCTTTCTCGATATATCGACTATCCGACATTAATTAAGCTAAATCGTAACAAACAAAAAATCTTATCTTTCCTCTTTATTTTATTACAATAGTTTAGATGGTTTAGATTAGCTTAGATTATATTAAAGTGTGAATTACTATAAAATCTATCTCTTACTGTTAAATATATTATAACACTCTGTACTTGTAAACATTATGATGCAGTAAATATTTTGAATTTGAATTTCCCGGAGGCCAGCCAGAATCCCCCGTACCTACATTGCGACGCAACCCGCGAAATTATTTTTCCGCGCGGGTATTGTTACATTGCGATATCTTCTAAGATATTTGTTTAAACTGTATAGAGTAAAGAGCACAAATATTCTATATTAAATTTCCGTTCTAACGAACACATTTATTTAGATATAGATTAATACCATATGGGTTTAATAAGCTTCGCAAAAAATAATTCTTTTTAACCTAACATTTTAATAGTAAAAAATGGTTACAGTGAGTCAATCTTAAAAGATAGACAGATGCTGTCGGGGACTTTTTTTTAGAACTTTTAAAGACGAATAATTACTTTATACCTGATATTCTCGTAACTTAAACCGTTTTCGCAGCGCACGCAACGGAAGCTCTCAGAAAGGAATTTTCTTTTCCCGTTTTTGCAACATTTCTCATTTATGCTCCGCTCCTATTGGTAGTAGCGTGATGTTATATAGCCTATAACCTTCCTCGATAAATGAACTATCCAACACAAAAAGAATTTTTCAAATCCAACCAGTAGTTCCAGAGTTTATCGCGTTCAAACAAACAAACAAACAAACTCTTCAGCTTTATAATATTAGTATAGATTAATAACAAAGTACATACATACGAGTCCTCGTCAGTTACCCTCACTAGTCATTTTATTTAATTCGACAGTCACGTTTATTAGTCAATTTTTTTGATTGGACAGTAGCAAAACCGGCCATTCGGCATTCCCGCATGAAGGGCTCCTTACCGTCGTCTTAGGCTATAACGCCAACAGAAATACATTTTTTTATGAAAATTTCAACTGTCTACCATTTACGGATCATGAAATACAGCCCGCTGACAGACAGACGGACAGACAGACAGCGGAATAGGTCCCTTTGCTTACCCTATGAGTACGGAATACAAACAAAAATCTGATTAGCTTCTTTGTGTGGCTTCACACTTGTTGTACCTTGATAAACTCCTCGCGCGCCTTACGAACATCATCTGTACATAAATCAATGGCTTTTTAATTGTGTTTATAATAAGGCGCGCGAGGAGTTAATGTACCTTTGGGGGTATGAGGAACAGGGTGTAAAGCTCCTCATCCCCCATAGAAAAGGGAGGATCCTCCTCGCGGACGGGTGTTGTGTCCGGCGGGCTATCTATCTATCTATCTATCCTCCTCGCTCCGCTCCGGTGGACAGGCAGCCTTAGGCTGCCTGTCCACCGGAGCGGAGCGAGGCAGCGGAGCGGAGAAACGGAGAAATATTAACCAATAGGACTGCACAAAATCTCCGCTCCGGTCCCAGTGTGCAATCCTATTGGTTAATATTTGTGCGTTTCTCCGCTCCGCTGCCTCGCTCCGCTTCAGTGGACAGGCAGCCTAACTGCCCGACAGTTGTAAGTCGGGAACTCCTATATACGCTTATGTCGCGGATAATGTTGATAGCGCGATCTAGGAACTTCTGTCGATCGTTGTTAGTACGCAGGTGTTGCGATAGATGTCGCTAGTCGCCACATACCTTTCAAGAGATGAAAGAATTTTTCAAATTGCCTCCTTGGCTGTGCGCATAATGAAAGATGTAGCAAAGCGTTTTGTGTGAATGTGTGGAACATTGACAAGGTATGGGTGATAACCTGCAGCACACCTTCCTTCTCCATATTTATTTTTTTCACCACAATAAAATATGTTGTTACAGAAATGCATGGTACGCCACCAACACAACGAGGAATGCAACGATTTGATCACAATGGAGAAACGCATTCAGTTCCCCATCGAGATGTCGATGCCGTGGATACTGACAGACCATATCTTGAAGACTAAGGAGCCGGCTATGATGGAGTAAGTCTTTCACTTATATTCCTATGTGGCGACTAGCGACATCTATCGCAACACCAGCATACTAACAAAGATCGACAGATATCCTACATCGCGCTATGAACATTATCCGCGACATCGCGCCTATATAGGAGTTCCCGACTTACAACTGTCGGACAGTTAGCGCCGGACACAACACCAGTCCGGTCGGAGGATCCTCCCTTTTCTATGGGGGATGAGGAACTTTACACCCTGTTCCTCATACCCTCCAAACCTGCTTTTGTGTGTCGGGAACAGAATCGTGTAGTGAGTGACAATGGTAGTGGTACCGAACGCAAAAAACTAACAAGAAAGAGGGTAGACCGTTTTGTCTGCTCATAAGTACGCGCTTACCGCATTACACAAACAATTCCTTTACAATGTTGCATTAAAAAACCTTCTTAAAACACATTCTTAGACGCTTCATTATCCCTTAACAGATAAGTTTTCTACCCGCATTTAGACCCAACACTAATTTCTCACACCTAGTCATTCAAAAATCACTCTAAACATCCAAAGCATAAACTTCTATTTCCCAACGACTTTTACTTGCACTACAAAATTTACGCAAGATTATACCGGAACAATGCTACCCAAAAAGCAGCCCTAACAACACACTAATAAGTTCCATTTTTCAACAGATACGTCCTCTACCCACTCGATCTATACAACGACAGCGCCCAGTACGCGCTCACAGTGTTCCGCAAACAGTTCCTGTACGATGAAGTAGAAGCCGAAGTCAACCTGTGCTTCGACCAGTTCGTGTACAAGCTGAGTGAGCAGGTCTATGCTCATTATAAGCAGCTGGCGAGCAGGTGAGCATTTATGAGCATAATTTTTAAGAAAACATCCCCTATGGGTTATGCTCAGGTGTACCTAATTTGCTAAATTTTGTAAACAAAGAACTTCTACTAAGTTACGTAGCGACAACTCAACTAAAAAATATTCCAAATTCAATCAACTCTAACTGCCTGGTAAAGTGTACCTGGTAGACCACATTTCGCCGTTTATTTTTAAGTCTTAGTAGAAGGGGGTGAGCCTATTGCCGTCATCGATTATTCTGTGAATGTGTGAACATTGTAGCTATGCTTTTTTACGTATTTTGTGTGTGTATTCCACCGATGACCTTTGGAGTAGACGTGTTCTTGAGTGGAGACCGCGAATCGGCAAGCGGTCGGTGGGACGCCCGCAGGCTCGGTGGAGCGATGATCTTCGCAGAGTAGCTGGTAACAACTGGATGAGAGTTGCCGCAAATCGAGTTGAGTGGCGTAAGATTAAAGAGGCCTATATCCAGCAGTGGGTTGCAATAGGCTGATGATGATGATGATTCCAACGAGGCAGTCACCATATCGCACTGCTAACACAAGACTGTATCAACTAAAAAAAAGAATTTTCGAGATAACTCATTCTTCATCTGTTAAAATTCTCTACGCGTCAATAAAACCGTCACTGAAATAGTGCAAGAATAGGGGATCGGACAAAAAAAAACGAATGAGTCCGTCAGATAGATTTCCAAAAATTATTGGACACGTATTTTTTCTTTTTTTCACGTAAACTTAAAATGAAGACGATACAGTGCTTCGAAAACTCGTGTGACGTCATATGATAGTACATTTTGTACCTTCAATTGACGTTTCAAGCCCCACTCCATTATCTTATGCTACGCTACGCGCTATAGCTTCGTCAATTTTAATTGATTTGATAAAACAAAAAACACGTATCCAATATTTTTCGATAATCTAACTGACGGACTAAACAGAATCATATTTTTTTGAGTCAGTCCGATCCCCTATTGTTCAGTCACACACTTTTTTACAATCGGTTAGTTTTGCATAATATCTGAAAGAAAAAAAATCTTCATTTTGAGTCTTAGCAGTGCGATATTAAGGTCCCATTAAAATAGGTGGACAAATTTTAACACAGCGTTCAGTAGGTCTAACCAAACATATCTGAACAAAAAAATATTAAATAAACTGTTTTTTTTTTAACTTAAAATAATAAATTGCCGGCATTCTAGAACAAACTTATCCTCTAGGTAGGCACTTAATTGCGTTTTTCTTATTTTTTTTTTTACCATCTGCCTTATTTTGGTGGTCTGAATGATTTCTGAAATTTTGTCCGCCTATTTTAATGGGACCTTATATACGAATTAGACGAGTATTTTCATGGTTTTAACAGCTCCAAAGAGCCTATAATCGTGCGATCGTATTTCCGAAGATCGTTAGGACTAAAAAAATCCCTTGTTTTCCCAGCATGCTACTAGACAAACGTTACCGTGCGGAGTGTGCGGCGCGGGGAGCGTCTACAGGTTCCGCGGCCGGCCGCTACGCGTCGCTACTGAGGCAGCGACACGTGGCCTTGTTGGGACGACATGTGGACCTGTGTGCGCTGGTGAGTATACACTGTCTTACTTTAAACGAAGGACATATTGAAACCCGCGGGCATGCTTACATGATACTAATGAAAATATGAACAAAAAAAAACGGGTTGCACTCCGGGAGTGCCGGCAGAAGTGAAAACTTGATTATTAACGTTGAGCATGTTTGATATTTTGGAATGGTTAGGGAATAATTTTGCACCAATTGCTTTAACAGTATAAAAGTACTATCATTTATGTGGTAGAATACAATATTGATTTATTGCGCTATCGTACACAAACATGACAATTTATATTACATTAAAAATTTAACACTTTAAAACTATTACAATTATTTTACATTAAAAAGTTTATCTCTCCGAAAAATCAACTTTCATCCATAATTTCAACGACTTTTTCACCATCATCATTACCAGAACTATCATCGCCAATCTCTAAAACTGATACGATAGGTTTATGGTAGCTGAAGTAAGAAACGAACAGTTTTGATTCGAACCTATTTAAATGTCTAATAAAGACCGCATCAATAGTAGTTTTGTATTTCGTTGTGCTAAGATTGCGATCATTCGACATAGTTAAACCAAATTCATTATTTAAAAATTCAATTATTCCGCCATAACTATGCTAACCCATTTATTTTGTCTTTCCCTGTCCTCCGATCGGAACTCCGATTGGTAGGAGGAGCGGGAATATTTTTTCCCATGCCTCCGATTAAGCATCATAAAAACATTGTACAGTCTAGTTCAAAATAAATTATTTTTGTATTTTATTGACTGTACAGTCGACATCGTTAACGTTCAGGGTCAAAATGTCCAACTCCCACACGACTAGTCTAAGATCGATAGTTTCCGAGATATAGCCGTTTCAATTTTGACAGCTGTCATCCGAAATGTAGATCTCATTGAGATCTATCACTTGTCCCTACACACAACTAGTCTAAGGTCGATAGTTTCCGAGATATAGCTGTTTCAATTTTGACAGCTGTCATCCGAAATGTAGATCTCATTGAGACCTATCACTTGTCCCTACACACAACTAGTCTAAGGTCGATAGTTTCCGAGATATAGCCGTTTCAATTTTGACAGCTGTCATCTGAAATGTAGATCTCATTGAGACCTATCACTTGTCCCTACACACAACTAGTCTAAGGTCGATAGTTTCCGAGATATAGCCGTTTCAATTTTGACAGCTGTCATCCGAAATGTAGATCTCATTGAGACCTATCACTTGTCCCTACACACATCTAGTCTTAGGTCGATAGTTTCCGAGATATAGCCGTTTCAATTTTGACAGCTGTCATCCGAAATGTAGATCTCATTGAGACCTATCACTTGTCCCTACACACAACTAGTCTTAGGTCGATAGTTTCCGAGATATAGCCGTTTCAATTTTGACAGCTGTCATCCGAAATGTAGATCTCATTGAGACCTATCACTTGTCCCTACACACAACTAGTCTAAGGTCGATAGTTTCCGAGATATAGCTGTTTCAATTTTGACAGCTGTCATCCGAAATGTAGATCTCATTGAGACCTATCACTTGTCCCTACACACAACTAGTCTAAGGTCGATAGTTTCCGAGATATAGCCGTTTCAATTTTGACAGCTGTCATCTGAAATGTAGATCTCATTGAGACCTATCACTTGTCCCTACACACAACCCGCCTTATTACAAAAGGTAGTTAAACCTGGTTTAACTTAGACCTGGTTTATCTCGCATGCTGTCACTTTCTTTTGAATATTATTGAAGTGAGACGTCATGCGAGATAAACCAAGTCTAAGTTAAACCAGGTTTAACTACGTTTTGTAATAAGGCGGAACTAGTCTAAGGTCGATAGTTTCCGAGATATAGCCGTTTCAATTTTGACAGCTGTCATCCGAAATGTAGATCTCATTGAGACCTATCAATTGTCCCTACACACAACTAGTCTAAGGTCGATAGTTTCCGAGATATAGCTGTTTCAATTTTGACAGCTGTCATCATTATTATTATTATTAATTATTATTATTATTAATTATTATTATTAATTATATTATTATTATTAATAATTTTATTATTATTATTATTAATTATATTATTATTAATAATAATTATTATTATTATTAAGCGCCCTGCGCTGCCTAAACGAAACAGTAGGCCCAGGCATACATTTTCGCCGCGCCGTAGAGAGGGGATAGCTGTCTACTCTCCATCCGTCTTACGCTTTTTCGATCAGGGTCACGTGGTCACGTGTCCTGACGAATTTTCGATCAGGGTCACGTGGTCACGTGTCCTGACGCGAGTTTAAGATTTTATACCCATCACAGAACAATTTCCCAAAGTGCTCAACGCCGCTAAAGAAGTTTTCACTTCAAAAATATGAAGAAAAATCAGCTTATGAAGTCGGTGACATTTGTTTGTTTGATTTGGCTTTTTTGCCACCGACTTCAGAAGCTGATTTTTCTTCTGAAGTTTATTTTTCACTTTTAGGTGTTTTGAAGTCGGTTGTTTTTTTTGTTAAGTTTTTTTATTTTTTCATTTTTAGGGTTCCGTAGTCAACTAGGAACCCTTATAGTTTCGCCATGTCTGTCTGTCTGTCTGTCTGTCCGTCTGTCCGTCCTCGCTTAATCTCTGTGACCGTTAGCACTAGAAAGCTGAAATTTGGTACCAATATGTGTATCAATCACGCCGACAAAGTGGTAAAATAAAAATTGGAAAAAATTTTTTTATTAGGGTAGCCCCCCTATATGTAAAGTGGGAAGTGATTTTTTTTTAATTTCAACCCTAACGTGTGATATATTGTTGGAAAGGTATTTAACCTTTTTAGCGCCACAGTCACGTATAGACGACAAGCCGAACAAGCAAAAAAGTGCCCTAAGTCTGTCGATTTAAGGTACTTTTTGGCTTGTCATCTTACTTGACCGTGGCGGTCAATGGGTTAAAAATGAATAGGGGTTTACTAAAATCATTTTTTGATAATGTCAATAATTTCGGAAATAATCGCTCCAAAAGTAAAAAACAAAGCGTCCCCCCCCCTCTAACTTTCGAACCATAAGTTTAGAAAATACGAAAAAAATCTGAAAAGTAGAACTTTATAAGGACTTTCTAGGAAAATTATTTTGAACTTGGATGGAAACAACAGATGGAAACTGCAGTTAACCAATATAATTTGGTCCCTGAATCGTATGAGCGCCTATACAATCCAGAGGTCAAGTTTCATTGGCCCGTATTTCAAACAAAAAAAGAATTATTACTACGGAACCCTACACTGAGCGTGGCCCGACACGCTCTTGGCCGGTTTTATTAGTTGTATACCATAGAAATATTTACTATGAAACCTATATTTGTATAGCGTCAGAAAAAGCACGAAACACGTAATACGTGCCTATGAAATTTGAGGGTTGCCCTCGATTTCTCCGGGATTCCATCACCAGGATCTGGTTTCCATATCTTGGTACCACCCTTGAAATATCTCCGTTCCAATAAAAAATGAATCATCAAAATTGGTTCATAAACGACGAAGTTATTCGCGAACACACGAATATTCGTGTGTAAAAACGAACGAAAAATGTTCATAAATTATAAAAAAAATATCATTTATTGAAAAGTACTAGGCCAAACCATGCAAAATTTTTATGGGACCAAATGGCAACTATTCCGCATCAGACTAAAAAGAATCACGTAAATCGGATCATAAATCGCAGCGTAATCGGTGTACATACATAGAAAAAAAAAAACATGCCAATCGAATTGAGAACCTCCTCGTTTTTGGGAAGTCGGTTAAAAAACACTGATAAATAACAGACAAAACCATACCAAACATTTCGGAAAAGTCTCGCCACCCTTGCGTTTAAGGCGGAGTTGCAGTAATTTTAAGATTTTTGAACCTATAAAAATCGAACTAAATACGAGTTTTTTAATAAATAAAAATCATTACATAAAAATTGAACATACTCTCTAATAAATCGTAAAGATAGAAACGCGATTTAGCATGATCGGCTCGATACTTTTTTTATCAAACATGACTCTAAATCACAATTTCAAACGTGTACTGCTAAGACATTTCATCATGAATTTATTATTTTATTATTTTTTAGAACTTTTTATTTTGAAGTAAATGTTGAAAACAAATTGTATAATTTCTTTATAGTTATTCTCCAAGAAGCAAAAAACAGTCAAAATTTAGGCATTATATCGCTCGCGCGGCAGGGCGGGGGGCGAGGTCGTGCGTACATAAAAACAAAGTACTGCAACCTCGCCTTAACACAGAAAATGTGCGTGGATCAATGACTTTTAGGTATAATCCATTTTCCCATCATTGGCGTAGGACAATGGCGAAAAAGAAACGTCTATTAGTGTAAGATCTGGAGAGCGTAATTTTTTTTATATACTAGCTGAACCCGCGCATGCAATGCAATGCGTTTTATCCTACCTACCTACCTACTACCCTACCTACTACCCTACCTACTACTCTACCTACTATCCTACCAACCTACCTACTACCCTACCTTAAAAAGAAAACGTATCCTATGTCCTTCTCCTGGTTCTTAGCTACCTCTCTACCAATTTTCAGCTAAATCCGTCCAGCCGTTCTTGAGTTATAAATGGTGTAACTAACACGACTTTCTTTTATATATATAGATTTGGGTCGAGAATCGAATACTGAATCCTTCAATATGTCCCTCGATTAATCTAATACACTGTAGATTTAAATTTATTTATTTCAACTTCGTGTACAAAAGTGGTACATAGACGTACATACTGCCACAAGGCATTCTCTACCAGTCGACCAGGGGCCGTATTTTTGAATCAATAGAATTCCAAATCGTGTACGAAATCGCAGAATTCGTATGCGAATCCGTACGAAATCGCTATTTTTGAATATTCATACCCGTGAATTTTGCAACGAGTGGTCCGACCCACTCGTTTCCGATATTCTACCAGTAGAAATGACGGAAATGACGTGATGAATTCTGCGATTTCGTACACGATTTGGAATCCTATTGATTAAAAAATACGGCCCCTGTCCAGTCCGTTAATTCTGATTATAATTCTTTTATTTATTGTTGTAACAGGTGGCTCAGCGAATCAATGCGGACATGCACAGAGCATTGGACGCGGCCGTCGCTAAGTTTGAAGCGGGAGATATTACGGGCGTTGTGGTATGTATCTTCTCTTCTTCACTTCTGAACTAAACCCTTATTCATAAACATATTGTAAACCCAAACGATTTTAAAAGAGTGTCCATGAAGTTTCTTGCCATTCTTCTCATGAGACCAACGCTTTGGAATGGACAACTACAGTACACTCACGGGTTATTATGCCTTGTGACTGGGACTGTAGCTTAGTTTATTTAGCTTCATTAGTTTAGTAGTTTGCTGCCGCACTCGGAGAGCTTCAGTGGTTGCTTGGGCCGTCACTTGGTAAAGGTTTTTGGCAGTTTTGTCATACAAAAGTATGTCAGGCCTTTGCTGGGTGGCGGCTTGAGTAATCGTTGGATATCTCTGAGTGCCTCAGTTATTTTAATTCGACAATTCAAAAGTGCCTGTTACTGGCCTACTTGATAAATATTTTTGACTTTTGAATATACCTATCACTTACCCAACTCCATACCGTCCACAGGAACTCGAAGGCCTGATCTCCGTGAACCGTCTCTGCCACAAGCTGCTAAGCCGCTACCTCACGCTGGACGACTTCGACGCCATCTTACGAGAGAGCGACCACGGCGTCCTCGCACCTTACGGGAGAATCACTCTGCATGTGTTCTGGGAACTCAACTTTGATTTCCTGCCGAATTACTGCTATAACGCTGCCACTGATAGGTAAGGAATACTATTAAGTTTACAACACATATCTAGGGTAACAACACATATCCAGGGTAACAACACATATCTAGGGTAACAGCACAACCAAGGTAACAACACATATCTCTGGTAACAACACTTTTCTAGGGTTACAACACATTTCTAGGGTAACAACACACACCTATGGTAACAACCCGCATCAAGCGTAAAAATCCGCTCCAGTATTGACCGTACAATCCTAGGGTAACAACAACACATGGGTAACAATTACTTCCTCGGCTACTACACCGACTCTGCCACAACCTCATCATCATCAACAGCCTATTAATGTTCCCACTGCTGGGACACAGGCCTCCTCTCTTTGAGAGGGAATGGGCTATAATCTACCACGCGGGTCCAGTGCGGATTGGTAGATGTCACATGTCTTCGAATTTTTGGTTCTTAGACATGCCGGTTTCCTCACGATGTTTTCCTTCACCGTTTTGAGAGCAGCGGTGATGAAATAAATTAGACAAAGTAAAAAGCCTGCCTGGGTTCGAAACCACGACCTACTGTTCGTAAGTCGGGGCCGCCACCACTGGGCCACAACCTGTTAATAGGGTATCGGACAAAAAAAAACTAATTAGTCCGTCAGATAGATTTCCAAAAATTATTGGACACGTATTTTTTCTTTTTTCACGTAAACTTAAAATGAAGACGATACAGTGCTTCGAAAACTCGTGTGACGTCATATGATAGTACATTTTGACGACACAAGTGACGTTTCAAGCCCCACTCCAAGATCTTTGACGCGTTTTATCTTCGTCATTTTTTATTGATTTGATAAAACAAAAAACACGTATTCAATATTTTTCGATAATCTAACTTAAGGACTAAACAGAATCATATTATTTTGACCCAGTCCGATCCCCTATTGTAAAATTTATTTCAGATTCGTGAAATGCCGCGGCATCCAGTTCGCGGCGGGCGTGTCTCGCGAGAAGCCCCAACAATATGGACATGCGCTACTGTGGGGCTCCAAGCAGCTGAGTCTGGCCTACTCGGCACAGTATGCGCAGTATGTAGGTAAGGATCTGACTAAAATAACAGTACTTAGTATGCTATTTATTGATTTAACAGTTTTGGTTAGATAAAGAACACAATAGGGGATCGGACAAAAAAAAACTAATTAGTCCGTCAGATAGATTTCCAAAAAATATTGACCACATATTTTTTCTTTTTTCACGTAAGCAAAAAATGAAGACGATACAGTGCTTCGAAAACTCGTGTGACGTCATGTGATAGTACATTTTGTACCTTCAAGTGACGTTTCAAGCCCCACTCCATGATCTTTGACGCGCTTTATCTTCGTTAATTTTTATTGATTTGATAAAACAAAAAACACGTATCCAATATTTTTCGATAATCTAACTGACGGACTAAACAGAATTCTATTTTTTTGAGTCAGTCCGATCCCCTATTGATGAAAGGGACACTGACGCGAAAATGGTTACCCACATAAAAATTTTACATCAGTTTTGACCGAGACACCACATTTTTTGGGGATAATTTGGCTCAAAATGATGATTATATTCATCATCATCATCATCATCAGCCTATAATGGTCCCACGTGCGGGACTCAGGCCTCCTCTCTAGGAGAGGGATGGGCTATAATCCACCACGCGGGCCCAGTGCGGGTTGGTAGATGTCACATGTCTTCGAATTTTTTTTTGGTTCTAAGACATGCCGGTTTCCTCACGATGTTTTCCTTCACCGTTTTGAGAGCAGCGGTGATGAAATAAATTACACAAAGTAATGCGTCTGCCTGGGTTCGAACCCACGACCTACTGTTCGTAAGTCGGGGCCGACACCACTGGGCCACCGCTGCTCCTGTGTGATGATTATATTATTGCCATCAAAACATTGATTACATTCTGTACAGAATTGAAGTTTAAAAAAAAATTGGGCTTTGTCACAGTCGAGTAAAAACAGCTCTTTCCTACAAAAATGCAATAGAATTTTATGTTTAAATAACTGACAATACATGGTAAATGGTAATCATTCGTGCGTAGATGTCGCTTCCTCCTCGTACCAATAAGAAAAAGTAACATCCCGTTGCTCAATATATTTTTTAAGAAATAATTAGAATTCAATTTCTGCAAAGTACATCTTCTCATGTTAGTATTATGCTATGTATTACAACAAAATCGTCAGTACAAACCATGAAATTTTCACCAACTGATCCAAACCGTATCTTCTCCCCCAGGTTTCGTAGGTGCCCAACACCTGCACGCCCTAGTCCGTCTCCTAGGCTACCAGGGTGTCGCCGTAGTAGTATCAGAACTACTGGATGTAGCCCGAGGTCTGCTGCACGGTACCATAGCGCAGTTTACTAGGGCGCTGGCGGCTGCCATGCCTAGGCACTGCAAACTGCCTAGATATGACTATGGATCTAACGGTAAGTCTTATGTAGTTTAAAGGTTACAATATATCTAGAGTAACTATACACTTCTAGGGTAACAATACACTCCAAGGGTAACAACTCACTTCAACAGTAACAACTCACTCGGAGAGTAAGAAGTCACTCCAAGAGTAAGAAGTCACTCCAAGGGTAACATCTTCCCGTCGGGGCCGCGGATTTTTGTACTAGATGACGTGGCCTCGGCGCATGGGCAAAGAAGGAACATGGGTTTGGTTTTTAGTCAGTAGAAGTCTGACACTCCCCTTCGCTATGCCCAAGAGCGGGGGGGGGGTCATTTGATGATTTTCCACCCACCAAAAAAAAAGGGTAACAACTCACTCTGAGAGGTAAAATTACTCTCCGAGGACATCAGACAACATGGCTTAGTAGCAACATGGGTGGTTTTTAGTCAGTAGAAGTTTGACACTCTTCCGCTTCACCCAGAGCGAGAGGAGTCAATCGATGATTTTCCAACCTCCAAAATAAAGGGTAAAATTCTTCTCCGACGGCATCAACTCAACAACTAAAACGATGATATAACGTGCAATAAAGAACTAGTTACAATGCAATCAAATTATCTTTCAGGTCCGAACTTCGTGCAGGTTATTTTGTTACAACGAATGTATAAAAGTGTTATGATATTTATTTTATAACACATTTGCTCGTAAAGGGCCTCTTATTTCACCAATTTCAATATCGTAATGTATGTCATTACGTACTTGTGCGTAATCGTAAAGTAAAACGCACGAGTTTCTTTCTAATATGGTAACACGTACGGTTTATCATGCTCCGTCTAAAACCAACGGTACTTTTTTAAATCTTAAGAAAAAAAAAGCAAAGAAAGCAAATCAAAAAGTTTTTATGTCAGAAAAGTGGTCAATATTTTATGAATAAAATTAACTTTGGGAGATAAAATATAAAAAATAAACATTTAATTCTTTAATTTAATTCATTTTGACAGTAAATTACATCTGTAACAGAAACAAAAAAATATTAATTTACTTTATTAGTAATACTGGCTGTTTTTGTAACTGCTTTAACAAGTGATTAAAGATTTATTCGTTTAAGAAAGTCCGAGTTTTATTTATTTCCTCGCAAATGTGTTATAAAACGTCGTATGACATACGTGCGCTTTGATAATTACAGCCTCTGCTCTCTTGTAGCCCTCGCCTACGGCTCGGGCTAGCAATATCGCCTCGGCTGTAATTTTCAACTTACCGCACTTATATCATAATGTACTATTATTTCTCACTGTTTAAATTAGATATTTTCTGATTGTATAGGTATTGGTTTATCTGGCAATAACAGTTTTCTTCACAAGTTTACATGCGTAAAAGTTCGCAGAGCCTATGTTCAGACCTGCCAAGATAATTTGATCGTACTGTACTTTACTAATGACCATATTTTCCTTTGCCAACAGGAGTCCTGGGTTATTACCACGCACAACTGACAGACATCGTACAGTACCCCGACGCGCGCACGGAACTGTTCCACGCCTTCAGAGAGCTCGGCAATATTATACTCTTCTGTATGCTTATTGAACAGGTGAGAAAATCATTTACTGGTGGACAGATATAGTGCGGATGTCAATAGTACATTGTTCACCGAGAGGAGAAAGTGACCGATTACCGTCGAGGGTGTCGTTTAAAGCCCGGCGCCGTAGTCGAGGGCTTTAAAACACCCGAGATCGGGAATCGCACTTTCTCTAGAGTGATACATAGTGCTTTATACTACACCTACGAGGAAAATAAAAAACTAAATCTTTACTCATTGAAATTTATATTGAAATTATTGCAGTTAGTGAACCTGAGCGGGAGAGAAAAGTGTATTAAAATCCATTCTCTCCCGCTCAGATGCGTTTTCTCCCCGCATATTTGTTCGATATGCAATGACGTACTTTCTACCGTAAATTTGATAAAATATCAAGGTACTTTCCAAGCAGCTGTAGTATAAAATACTTTCTAGGGTAACACGACATCTGAGAATTACAAGATGATGGGTAGGGTAACGAAATGTCACTGGAGAACAACACAATAGATATAGTTGAAGGTCACTATACATCTTGAGAGTCACAATTCATCTTGAGAGTCACAATACATCTTGAGAGTCACAATACATCTTCAGAGTCACGAGAATTTCCAAGAGTTTTGAATTTTCGAGGGTAACCTAATATCGCGAGGATAATAATACATTTCTAATGTCTAAGGTTCTCAGAATAGGGGATCGGACAAAAAAAAACGAATTAGTCCGTCAGATAGATTAAAAATTATTGGACACGTATTTTTTATTTTTTCACGTAAACTTAAAATGAAGACGATACAGTGCTTCGAAAACTCGTGTGACGTCATATGATAGTACATTTTGACGACACAAGTGACGTTTCAAGCCCCACTCCAAGATCTTTGACGCGTTTTATCTTCGTAATTTTTTATTGATTTGATAAAACAAAAAACACGTATTCAATATTTTTCGATAATCTAACTTACGGACTAAACAGAATCGTGCAAAAAGAAAAAAAACGTGTCGAATATTTTTTGGTAATCTATGTGACGGACTAATTAGATTTTTTTTGCCTACCCTATTATGTTCTAATCTGTATATGTGTTGTTTAGGCGCTGAGTCAAGAAGAAGTAACAGACTTACTCCACGCGGCGCCATTCCAAAACATACTCCCGCGACCTTTCGCCGCAGAGGGTGAGAAACCAGAGACTAAACAGAAGCGTCTAGAAGCTAAATACGTCGCGCTACAGATCGTGCAGAATGTCGACAAATATGGCACTGCTAAGGTGAGTTATAAAACTGGTTTATTCTTCTCCACTTCTTGTTTATTCGTGTTCTTCCTTTTGTTGTTAGTTCGACAATATTTATATTTTACTAGCTTTTGCCCACGGCTTCGCCCGCGTGGATGTCGGTTCAACTACAAAAGTGACGATTTTTCATACAAACTTTCAACCCCCTTTTCACCCCCTTAAAGGTTAAATTTCCAAAAACCCCTTCTTAGTGCTCCCCTACATTATAATAGGAAGCCGTGTGCAAAATTTCACATTCCTAGCCCCAGTAGTTTCGGCTGTACGTTGATATGTCAGTCAGTCAGTTCTCCTTTTATATATATAGATTGGCTCAGAATTTCGCTACTGCCACGTCATCTTCTTTTTCAGCTTTTGGCCACCCAATGTTCGCTATACAAAATAGGCATTGAAAAGCTACAAACTCAAACTTTATAACCACGGTTTTATTTTAAACTATTTTAAAAATCCATTTTATTTGCTGCTTTTTCACCAAACATGCGAGGATGCGTTGCGAGTAATTTCTTTGTTAAGGTTGATGTTCCAGGGTAGCCATAGAATGACCTACTCATGGAGTTTCTTGCCCGTTCTTCTTCATGAGATCTACGTTAGGGAACTGGCAACTGCAGTACTTTCACAAGTTATTATGCCTTGTGATTGTGACTGTAGCGTAGGAGTGCAATGCGTCGTTTCGGGAGTTGCTGCGTCGGGCTGCGCGGCGCCGGATGTTACCGGCGGCGAGTGCTGTGGGTGCGGGGGCGCGCGGCGGCGTGTGCCGTGGCGGCGGGTGTGCGGGGCTCCGGGTCACGTTGCGGCGTGCATTCGTTTTTCCGTGATTCGGGGTCTCGAGCATTCGTTGTTGCGGTTTGCGTCGCTGCGTGCTTTCGTGCTCGCAGTGTTCGTTGTTGCGGGCATTCGGTGGCGTGTGGTTCGGCGTGGTGACTTTCGGAAAGACGTATTGCACTCGTAGTTTCGTTCTTCTTCCGTCCTTCTGACATTCAAAAGTGCCTGTAATGGCTTAATTGAAATAAAATATTTGAGTTTGAGTTCATTCTTGATAGTTACATGAACTTGGAGGGTTGTATTAATGATTTTGATGATTATAATTCTGTAACTGCATACGTCTTACAGCCGCGAATCATATTTTCACTAACATACAACCTAGCACTGGCCTGCAAATCGCTAAAAACGTAAGAAAATTTGAATTTCGCGGGCTACCCTGGAACATCAACCTTAAGAAGCACTAGAATCATTTCATTTACTCATCCTCGTACACACGGCTACACATCAAGCTATACAAAACCAGTATAATCTGATCGTTCATTGTGCGAAAAGATCTAGTAAAGTGAGGCCAAGATTAACTGGTTTTGTATAGCTTGATGTGTAGCCGTGTGTACAGCGCAGCTAAAGTGAAAATGTCTCCGTGGAGCTAGGTTTTTGTACATAAAAATAAGAGAAAGATGTATGATGCCTGCAAGCAAAAATATTTCCAAGGAAAAAAAGAGTAAGATTCTGGAAAAAAGAAGACTCAGGAGAGTTTGGCATACTAGTCGTCATGCTTCTGACAAACGAGATTTCAACAAAGCAGCCGCAGAATTGAAACTATATCTAAAAGGCATCGAAGATGAAAGTTTGAAAAACAGACTAGAAAATCTAGATGCTTCGGCTAAAAATGAATACTCTCTTTGGAACACCGTAAAGCATAGCAAAAATGCACCACAAACTGCTCAACATCCACTAAAGCTGGGGAATAATACATGGGCAAGAAAAGACGACGAACGTGCCGAAGCCTTTGGATCTTTCTTGGCCGATGTATTTACCCCCAATCCCGGCGATACCTCAAGCGGTAAAGAGATCGAAAAGTATTTAGAAACAGATCTACAACTAAGTTTACCACTAAAGCACTGCTCACCTCGCGAGATCTGGAGACTTATAAAAAATCTCGACCTAAATAAAGCACCTGGATACTGCCTGATAACTGCCGAAATTCTACGTCAACTACCAAAAAAGGCCACAGTTTACATAACACAGCTTTTCAATGGAATTATGAGGACTGGGTATTTTCCGAGAATCTGGAAGGTATCGGAAATCATCATGATCCCAAAGCCAGGAAAACCACCGCACCTTGTGTCGTCATACAGGCCAATAAGCCTGTTGCCTGTTATGTCCAAACTATTTGAGAAAGCCATTGCACGTAGGCTTAACGACATACTCAAAGACTGCAACATAATCCCACAACACCAGTTTGGATTCAGAACAGGGCACTCCACTGTGGAGCAAGTGCATAGGGTGGTGAACAAGATACGAGAGGGACTGGAACGAAAGGAGTACTGCTCGGCTGCGTTCCTGGACGTGCAGCAAGCGTTCGACAAAGTCTGGCACCAGGGCCTGTTGTTTAAGATAAAAAAGCAACTACCACACAACCTGTACGTACTATTAAAGTCCTACTTAGAAGACAGATTCTTTCGGGTAAAACTTGATGATTCATACTCGAAATTCTATAACATACAGGCTGGTGTACCACAGGGCTCCGTATTAGGTCCAACACTCTACCTTATATACACAGCAGACCTACCAACGTCGGAAGAAATCCTCTGCGCCACCTTCGCTGATGATACGGCTGCTTTGTGCAACAACAAAGATCCTCACATGGCTTCACTTAAACTACAAAATCATCTGAACGAAGTCCATAGGTGGATGAAAGAATGGAGAATAAAAGCCAGCGCTAACAAATCAACACACGTGACATTCACTCTCAGAAAAGATGACTGCCCACCTGTCAAACTCGGAGATGACACACTCCCACATGGAACAACAGCCAAGTACCTCGGCGTACATCTTGACAGAAAACAAACGTGGAGACACCACATAGAGAAAAAACGAGATGAACTTAACATCCTTCTCCGTAAACTGAACTGGCTCCTAGGGAGATCATCACACGTAACACTAGAAAACAAAATACTAATCTACAAAGCAGTTCTGAAACCTGTCTGGACGTACGGGGTCGAGCTGTGGGGCTCTGCGAAGAACTCAAACGTGGAAATTCTCCAGCGTTTCCAAAACAAAGTTCTCAGAATTATAACGCATGCTCCTTGGTTCATGAAGACCTCAGAAATACATGAGCATCTACAAATCAAAACTGTAAAAGAGGAAATACAACACAAGTTAGAGGCATACAAACAACGAATAACGTCACATACCAACACCTTAGCCACAGCCCTAAGCAAACCAATCACCATGAAAAGGCTCAAACGCCAGCACATATGGGAAGACTTTACCAAGTAAAGTCCAAATAATTTCGAGAGGCAGATTCTTCGCTGGAAGAATGAACCTCAGCAGTCAATATACACATAAAAAATCTGCTAATGGTTTACAACCGATTGCAAGATCAACAGAGAAAAAAAAAAAAAAAAAAAGAAAGATGTATTGCGAGGAGCGACGAACTAGCAGTCACAAGATGGTGTTTATAAGATGTAGATTAGTCCATTGAAATGTTACATTTAGCGTGTTTTTCTTAGAGAACGCATTTTATTTTTAGTCAATTTAAAGTTCATAACTTTTTTATTTTTAGTTCTACGACAAAAAGTTAATGAATAAAAGTTGTAGATAATCTTATTGGCAACAAAAACTGGGATTATTTTTTGTTGTGAAACCTATGGTTCGTCAGATAAATCACAAAAACCATTTGAACCACCCCTTTTTCCAAGATGGCGGCCGTGGGACAAGGGTTGCAACCCCACAAACTTGGATTTAAATTTTAAACTGAAATCTAAAAAAAAATGCGTCCTCTAAGAAATGCACGCTAAATGGACTAGATACATAGTGTACAGAAAACATGAATCGGTTGTAAAAACACTTCTTTATTTATCTATTTGCAAAGAAGAAACGAATCCTCGCTCCGCCTCGCCTTGCCTCGCCTCGCACATTTCTGGTAGAAATGCAGCCTAAGCCTAATCTCAAACTATATTTGTATTTATAGCAAGGCCAACTGTCCCGCGAAGGCGACCTCCTAACCCGCGAGCGCTTGTGCTGCGGCCTGTCGCTGTTCTCCGTAGTACTGCGGCGCCTGCGAGCCTGCCTCACCGCCCCGCAGTGGCCCGCGCCGCCCGCCCCTCATCACCACGCGCCCGCACATACTGATGATACTAACGAGTTCCATAGGTATGTACGTAGCTTAGAGCGCTTGTGCTGCGGCCTGTCGCTGTTCTCCGTAGTACTGCGGCGCCTGCGAGCCTGCCTCACCGCCCCGCAGTGGCCCGCGCCGCCCGCCCCTCATCACCACGCGCCCGCACATACTGATGATACTAACGAGTTCCATAGGTATGTACGTAGCTTAGAGCGCTTGTGCTGCGGCCTGTCGCTGTTCTCCGTAGTACTGCGGCGCCTGCGAGCCTGCCTCACCGCCCCGCAGTGGCCCGCGCCGCCCGCCCCTCATCACCACGCGCCCGCACATACTGATGATACTAACGAGTTCCATAGGTATGTACGTAGCTTAGAGCGCTTGTGCTGCGGCCTGTCGCTGTTCTCCGTAGTACTGCGGCGCCTGCGAGCCTGCCTCACCGCCCCGCAGTGGCCCGCGCCGCCCGCCCCTCATCACCACGCGCCCGCACATACTGATGATACTAACGAGTTCCATAGGTATGTACGTAGCTTAGAGCGCTTGTGCTGCGGCCTGTCGCTGTTCTCCGTAGTACTGCGGCGCCTGCGAGCCTGCCTCACCGCCCCGCAGTGGCCCGCGCCGCCCGCCCCTCATCACCACGCGCCCGCACATACTGATGATACTAACGAGTTCCATAGGTATGTACGTAGCTTAGAGCGCTTGTGCTGCGGCCTGTCGCTGTTCTCCGTAGTACTGCGGCGCCTGCGAGCCTGCCTCACCGCCCCGCAGTGGCCCGCGCCGCCCGCCCCTCATCACCACGCGCCCGCACATACTGATGATACTAACGAGTTCCATAGGTATGTACGTAGCTTAGAGCGCTTGTGCTGCGGCCTGTCGCTGTTCTCCGTAGTACTGCGGCGCCTGCGAGCCTGCCTCACCGCCCCGCAGTGGCCCGCGCCGCCCGCCCCTCATCACCACGCGCCCGCACATACTGATGATACTAACGAGTTCCATAGGTATGTACGTAGCTTAGAGCGCTTGTGCTGCGGCCTGTCGCTGTTCTCCGTAGTACTGCGGCGCCTGCGAGCCTGCCTCACCGCCCCGCAGTGGCCCGCGCCGCCCGCCCCTCATCACCACGCGCCCGCACATACTGATGATACTAACGAGTTCCATAGGTATGTACGTAGCTTAATAGCTGCCCGGGTCATTGTACATCCTGAGGGTAATATTACATCCCGAGGGTAACAATACATCGCGAGGGTAACGACACATCGCAAAGGTACATCCATCGGGTAATATAACATCGTAAGGGAAACGACACATCGTGAGGGTAACAGTTCATCCCGAGGGTGACAATACATCACGACGGTAACAATTAATACATCCTGAGGGTAGCAATACATCGCGAAGGTAATATAACAATGTGAGGGTAACAACACATCGTGTGGGTATAACATCGGGAAGAGTAACTAACCCGCGAGATCTCATCTCTTTATATGTAAAAATATTTGTTACAGATTATGGTCGGCTCTGCAATTCCTGTACTGCATCCCAGTTGGAGAAACACAGTTTACTGTTGAGTGAGTTACCTTTATTTATTTAAATTTCATGCACAATCATGGTACATAGGTGGACCTAATGCCCCAATCTATTTAAGTCGCGAGTAAACAGGCTTCTACTGGGTAAGCTCGTTCCATCGTCGACCTCATCTCTGCCCTTAGGGCAAGATTGAGGTCAAGAGTAAGCCCATTTAATATAAAAAAGACATTTTCTACGAGTTAACCCTTATTATAAGCCTATTTTGTCCCACTGCAAGGCAAATGCCCCCCTTTCCTCTTTTCACTTTTCGCTATCTATTGCGATTTTAGGCCAATCAATCCTATGTGAAAGAGGGACCTGTCGTTTTCTGCTTTTTGGTATCTAGTGAGTGGTTATTTTTGCCCTTTGCTCCTTCGACATGTGGCATATATGTCAAGCCCAGTTCCATTTCAACTTAACAGCTGTAAGTTACCTTTGGGTGTAAAAAATTAAGTTCAAAAATCTAAAACCCGACTGCTAACAAAATCGCGGTCATACAAGTAGAAAACAAGAAAATAATTATTGTCTGATATTCTTCGTAGTCGCATGCCACTGATACCTGATGCTCCTTCATGGCGTTCTCATTGATACAGAAGTCAGCTACTAATTGCCATTAGCAAGGTGGCATGCGACTACGCAGAATATCAGACAAGAATTTATGTTCATGTTTTCTACTTGTATGACCGCGATTTTGTTAGTAGTCGGGTTTTAGATTTTTGAACTTAATTTTTTATTTCAATTTTATTTTTGTGTGTACTAAAACTATAATATAATACATATTTGTAATGTGCTTGTCAAGACCTTTCATTTGATACCAAACATGTTATGATTATCTCAATTAATTTTTTTTCGATGTAATTAATTAATTAATCTGACATTTAACTTCCGTCATAAAAATATTTGATAAAATTTATATAGCCTATGACACCCGAGCTATTTTTACGAATCTATTGACACCTCATTTATTTAAATCCGATCGGTAGTGTAGGCGCTACGGTGGAACAAACATACATACAGATAGCGCGCGAGTTGAATGCAGAGCTTAGGAATGCGGTAGTGCTGAGACAGCACTACCGCATTACACTAGTGTGAATAGCACAGCACTACACTGCAGGCGCGTGAGGTGGGGCGTGCGGGATAGCGGGGGGAGATGCTCCCGCTCTTTACCTCAGACCCCGACTGCATTCAACTGAATGCAGAGCTTAGGAATGCGGTAGTGCGTGACAGCACTACCGCATTACACTAGTGTGAATAGCACAGCACTACACTGCAGGCGCGTGAGGTGGGGCGTGCGGGATAGCGGGGGGAGATGCTCCCGCTCTTTACCTCAGACCCCGACTGCATTCAACTGAATGCAGAGCTTAGGAATGCGGTAGTGCGTGACAGCACTACCGCATTACACTAGTGTGAATAGCACAGCACTACACTGCAGGCGCGTGAGGTGGGGCGTGCGGGATAGCGGGGGGAGATGCTCCCGCTCTTTACCTCAGACCCCGACTGCATTCAACTGAATGCAGAGCTTAGGAATGCGGTAGTGCGTGACAGCACTACCGCATTACACTAGTGTGAATAGCACAGCACTACACTGCAGGCGCGTGAGGTGGGGCGTGCGGGATAGCGGGGGGAGATGCTCCCGCTCTTTACCTCAGACCCCGACTGCATTCAACTGAATGCAGAGCTTAGGAATGCGGTAGTGCGTGACAGCACTACCGCATTACACTAGTGTGAATAGCACAGCACTACACTGCAGGCGCGTGAGGTGGGGCGTGCGGGATAGCGGGGGGAGATGCTCCCGCTCTTTACCTCAGACCCCGACTGCATTCAACTGAATGCAGAGCTTAGGAATGCGGTAGTGCGTGACAGCACTACCGCATTACACTAGTGTGAATAGCACAGCACTACACTGCAGGCGCGTGAGGTGGGGCGTGCGGGATAGCGGGGGGAGATGCTCCCGCTCTGGTAGTGCTGTGACAGCACTACCGCATTACACTAGTGTGAATAGCACAGCACTACACTGCAGGCGCGTGAGGTGGGGCGTGCGGGATAGCGGGGGGAGATGCTCCCGCTCTTTACCTCAGACCCCGACTGCATTCAACTGAATGCAGAGCTTAGGAATGCGGTAGTGCGTGACAGCACTACCGCATTACACTAGTGTGAATAGCACAGCACTACACTGCAGGCGCGTGAGGTGGGGCGTGCGGGATAGCGGGGGGAGATGCTCCCGCTCTTTACCTCAGACCCCGACTGCATTCAACTGAATGCAGAGCTTAGGAATGCGGTAGTGCGTGACAGCACTACCGCATTACACTAGTGTGAATAGCACAGCACTACACTGCAGGCGCGTGAGGTGGGGCGTGCGGGATAGCGGGGGGAGATGCTCCCGCTCTTTACCTCAGACCCCGACTGCATTCAACTGAATGCAGAGCTTAGGAATGCGGTAGTGCGTGACAGCACTACCGCATTACACTAGTGTGAATAGCACAGCACTACACTGCAGGCGCGTGAGGTGGGGCGTGCGGGATAGCGGGGGGAGATGCTCCCGCTCTGGTAGTGCTGTGACAGCACTACCGCATTACACTAGTGTGAATAGCACAGCACTACACTGCAGGCGCGTGAGGTGGGGCGTGCGGGATAGCGGGGGGAGATGCTCCCGCTCTTTACCTCAGACCCCGACTGCATTCAACTGAATGCAGAGCTTAGGAATGCGGTAGTGCGTGACAGCACTACCGCATTACACTAGTGTGAATAGCACAGCACTACACTGCAGGCGCGTGAGGTGGGGCGTGCGGGATAGCGGGGGGAGATGCTCCCGCTCTTTACCTCAGACCCCGACTGCATTCAACTGAATGCAGAGCTTAGGAATGCGGTAGTGCGTGACAGCACTACCGCATTACACTAGTGTGAATAGCACAGCACTACACTGCAGGCGCGTGAGGTGGGGCGTGCGGGATAGCGGGGGGAGATGCTCCCGCTCTTTACCTCAGACCCCGACTGCATTCAACTGAATGCAGAGCTTAGGAATGCGGTAGTGCGTGACAGCACTACCGCATTACACTAGTGTGAATAGCACAGCACTACACTGCAGGCGCGTGAGGTGGGGCGTGCGGGATAGCGGGGGGAGATGCTCCCGCTCTTTACCTCAGACCCCGACTGCATTCAACTGAATGCAGAGCTTAGGAATGCGGTAGTGCGTGACAGCACTACCGCATTACACTAGTGTGAATAGCACAGCCATAGATAACAGAAACAACAGGAGATATGGCAAGGAGGCGTGGTACATGCGAACTCATGTGGCCGCGACGCGGCCTGATGCCACTTTCAATAATGAGTCGAATGTCAACTTGCGACGTGTTCACTGCTCGTGATTTTTTACAAAATGCCGCGTTGTTCAGTGAATGTTTGTGAAAATAATAGCTGTATTGTGAATTACACAAAAGATTGTATCTCATTTCACACGTAAGTACTTTAACATTAATGTTATTCATATTAAATTCATTAAAACATTACTTCGTGGTACGAGAAACATGATGAAAAACCAAATCAATTGTTTTCAATAGGAACAAAAACCATTGCTTCTTTAGTACAAATCGACCAGTGAATCGGCTGATCTAATAGCGCAATGGATAGGTGTTTTACTGATACTCTCACTCACACAATATTTTCGAAAATCGGCCGCTGTCAGTTTTTGACAGCTAGAGATGTGATGTTTGTGGTTGTCGATATTTTATACGATGATCCTGCTTAGTACGACTATGCATGATACAATTAATTATTGTAGACACAATTTGTTACTATAGTGTAAGGAACTGCGTATTTTATGGCATTACTGAGAGTTGGCGTAAATGTAGATAAGAAAAACCAATATTCTTTACTACTACTTAAAATAATTATGTATTGACTAATCCTTACTATTATCCTTTCCTTACTAATATTATATATTATGCGAAAGTAACTCTGTCTGTCTGTCTGACTGTCGAGCTTTCACGCCAAAACTACTGAACCGATTTAAATGAAATTTGGTACACATAATTATAATATATAATAATAATAAATATAGCCTGAGAAAGGACATAGCCTACTTTTTAGTGCGAAAAAATGGTTGTAAGGGGTTGAAAGCGATACCGCGGATTCAACACAAAGGGCTAACAAGGAACATGGGTGTTTTTTAGTCAGTAGAAGTCTTACACTGCCTAACGTTCTGCCCAGAGCGGGAGGAGTCATTTGATGATTTCCCAACCTCCAAAATAAAAAAGGGCTTGAAAGTGGGAGATTAAAAGATTACTTTTAGTCGCGATAATCGACATCCACGCGGAAAAAAATCGCGGGTATCAACTAGTAAAATATAAATTTACAAACAACAAAAGTTAATTGTAGGTACCCTGTTTATTGCTTACTATTGACTGAATAAATAGGTAATATTCATTGATTACTCGAGTTATCTTTTATTAAATCAGTAGCTAATGGGAATATAGGTAACTAGGAACTTCAGCATTCGGGCATTAAATAACCGATAAAATGTAAAAAAGTATTGTATATTTTATCGTTTTTAATTTATTTTATTTTCAGTACCCCATAAAAGCTTTAGTAGAAGAATAAATAGAAGAATCGATAACTTTTTGATTTAGTCAATCACTAGTGTCTACGTAAAACAAAATGTACTATGTAAATTGTACGGTGCATGGTAAATACATGCTGTGTGTGAAGGGATAAGGTTTATAATTGATTGTGTAGTACGTGATGTTTTAAGAAATGCGGGTGTGTTTGCGAATGCGTATATCTATTGTTTTTACTGCTCTGCGTGTGTGAACTGACGACACAGGTTCCTATACATTTTCGGCTAAAGGGCATATCTCCTGTTGTTTCTGTTATCTATGACTACACTGCAGGCGCGTGAGGTTTGGCGTGCGGGATAGCGGGGGGAGATGCTCCCGCTCTTTACCTCAGACCCCGACTGCATTCAACTGAATGCAGAGCTTAGGAATGCGGTAGTGCGTGACAGCACTACCGCATTACACTAGTGTGAATAGCACAGCACTACACTGCTCCCGCTCTTTACCTCAGACCCCGACTGCATTCAACTCGCGCGCTATCTGTACATACATAGACTGCCAAAATCATTACCTTTCCTTTTGGCTTCGCCGTAGTCGGGTAAAAAGACCCTTAACCAATCCGAATGGCAATTGCTCCCCTCTTCATAGCGATCATGATTTGGTAGGTTCTTAATTATGTGTATTTATTTCCCAGGGAACTCTTTGGCGAAGGCCTACACTGGGCCGGGTGCACCATCATAGCGCTACTAGGACAGCAGCGCCGGTTTGAAGCCCTGGACTTCTGCTATCACATCTTGAGGGTCCAACGAGTGGATGGGAAAGATGAACTGGTCAAGGGAATTGTAAGTACAGTGCGTTATTTGAGTTGATGTTCAAGGTTAAGTCGCGCTTCATTAGGACAGTGCATGGATAGGTAGACGCATGGATTAGTACTTTTCAGCTCAACGATTTTGAAGGGAACTAAATGATCGACACGCTAAAGTGTTATAGGCTGTGACGCTTTTTTTATTTATTTATTTACTATGGAAGACTTACAGCTAAGACAAAAATAAATAGTATGTGAGACTGACAGCCAATTAAAAGTCCTCACTTCTAAATACAGACTATTATGAAAGAGTGTGAACAACACAATACAGCCACAGAAAAAAATACAGAAAAACATTCAAGCTTAAACTAAATACACATTTTATAAGTCACATTCAGTACCTACAATAATAAAAACCTGAACAAACAAAATTCTAATTAAAAAAGCTACGGCTCATGCACTTTCTGGCCGAGGACACACTTGTTGTGAAAGTGTCAAAATCATGCTGCTTACACATGCTATTAAAGTTTCTACTTGCACGCACTATAAATGAATTTTGCCTATAACTCGTAGAGGTAAATGGAACACGCAACGGCACGTTCCATCGCTTTGACCTTCCGGGAACGTTAAAGTAAAAGAACAATGTCCAAAACGTCCCCACCCTTGTAGCACTTTACAACCTATGTCAATCGAAGGGTTTTAGTCAACTTATCATTTTATTGTATGGCAGCGAAACTGAAATCCGCATCCGAAAAAAGTTATGTCGTTATGAAAAAACCGAAATCAGTCACAATAATTATTATGTTACCGACCACGATACTTTTCTTTTTGTAATTATTACTGTGGAATGATGTCGTTCGGAGTTTTCAAACCTCGGAACTTAATCTTCTGCAGCGAGGTGTGAGACAGGGAGACGTCATATCTCCGAAGCTGTTCATCGCTGTACTGGAAGATGTTTTCAAGGTTCTGAATCGGGAAAGACTAGGCATCAATGTAAATGGTGAGTACATCAGTCACCTTCCGTTTGCTGACTATATAGTGGCTGAGACCATGGAGAACTTCAGAACAATGCTCGATGACCTCAGTAGAGTTTCCGAAAGAGTGGATCTTAAAATGAACATGAACATAACCATGATCATGTTGAATGGCTATGTAACACCCACTCCTATCAAGATCGGAACCTCTATACTCGAAGTTGCGGACAATTATGTCTACCGGGACAAACGGTCTAGTTAAGTAGGTTTTAATTCGATAAAGAGGTCACCACTTCACCAGTCCCATGCATCTCGCATCCAGCGGGTCCCCGCAACCTTCACCAGGTCATCTGTCCACCTTTTTATTTTTGTTGAGTGGTGAAAAATACCTAACGCATACAGCACCGTCCCGGGAGACGGCGCGCTGCACCACCCAAGCAGTGCAATGCTCGAGGGTGTGACGCGCCGTATCTTCGCTGCAGTCGCACTGGTAACACACGGGAGTCGCCTCCTGTCTAGCCACTTTGTGCAGGTATTTGCCAAAGCAGCCATGCCCTGACAACACCTGCACTAGATGGGAGGTCAACGTCCCGTGTCAGGTCATTTGTCCACCTAGTGGAAGGCCACCTTCCAACGCAACGTCTTCTGGTTCGCGGTCGCCACTCCCTTACTTTTCGGCCCCATCGGCTATTCGTTCTGCGAGCGATGTGCCGTGCCCTGCTCATTGCCACCACTTGAGTCTGGCAATTCCCGGTCTAAGTCAGTAACCTCGGTAACCTCAGAAGCTCCGAGCATAGACCTCTCCATTGCCCTCTGACTTTAAGCCTTCTGATGAGACTGATTGTGAGCGATCACATTCAGGTCTCGTATGTAATCAATGACAGCACACACTGATCATAGACTTTCGTCTTGAGATACTGCGGTAAGTTAGACGAAAAGATCCAACTCAACTTCCGTAACGCTGCCCAGCCGAGTCGGATTCAACGATGGACCTCTTTCTTGAAGTTAGACCTACGTAACTAGACCATTTGTCCAAGGTAGTATAATCGTCCACAACTTCGAGTGTAGAGTATCCGATCTTGATAGGAGTGGGTGTTACATAGGCAGTAAACATGACCTTGGTTTTGTTCATGTTCATTTTAAGATCCACTCTTTCCGAAGCTCTACTGAGCATCGAGCATTGTACTGAGGTCCTCCATGGTCTCAGCCACAATATCCATATAACCACAATATCGTCAGCAAACCGAAGGTGAATGATGTATACTCGCCATTGACATTGATGCCTAGTTCTCCCTAGTCCAGAACCTTGAAGACATCCTACAGTACAGCGGTGAACAGCTTCGGAGATATGACGTCTCCCTGTCTCACACCTAGCTGCCGATGGGTGGGTTCAGAGATTTGAAAACTCCGAACGATATCATTCCACAGTATGGTTACAAAAAGAAAAGTATCGTGGTCGGTAACATAGTCATTAATGTGACCGATTTCGGTTTCTTCATATCGATATAACTTTTTTCGGATGCGGATTTCAGTTTCGCTGTAATACAATAAAATGATAAGATGACTATGGCCCTTCGATTGACATAGGTTTTAAAGTGCTACAAGGGTGGGGACGGTGTCCATACATTTTTGTGCATTGTTCTTTGGATAGGATATCGGAGTTATTAAAAGAATGTTGTTATTAAAAGAATGAAATTATTAAAGTACAAACGCCCGGCTTACATAATGTCAAGTGATATAATAGGAAGCTTGTGGCTAAATCATAACAGCCACTTGGGTCGATCTTTAGGTTAAGCCGCGCTTACCTAGCACGGACCGCAGATAGGTGACCATCAATTACATACTGAGTTTTCTCCGTGCCCCAGAAACACAATATTCTGTTGGTTCCGGCTGCAATATATTGATATTTGGCAGTCGTTAGGTTTTAACTGAGTTGTGGAAGTCAGATAGGCAGTCGCTCCATATAAAATACTGGTACTCAGCTGCATCCAGTTAGACGGTAAGCCAACCCCAACATTGGGAAAAGGCAACACAAATGATGACTTTTAAACTTAATTAATAAATAAATAAAATTTTCTCCCCACAGCCGCTCAAACGCATGGTAGACCGCATCCGTCGCTTCCAAGTGCTAAACTCTCAGATATTCGGTGTGTTGGCGCGACATCTAGCGGCGGACGAGGAACGTGCCGGAGTCGAACATGTCCGTTGTTTCCCACCGCCGGCTGCGCCACAACATGTTATCAACTAGGACTTATCGGACTCATCAACATCTAAAAAGTGTAAAAAAAAGGTTTTGTAAAAAAAACACTCTCTTTTAGTGGTTTTTGGAAGTCGCCACAACATGTTATCAACTAGGACTTATAGGACTCATCAACATCAAAAAGTGTAAAAAAAAGGTTTTGTAAAAAAAACACTCTCTTTTAGTGGTTTTTGGAAGTCGCCACAACATGTTATCAACTAGGACTTATAGGACTCATCAACATCAAAAAGTGTAAAAAAAAGGTTTTGTAAAAAAAACACTCTTTTTTAGTGGTTTTTGGAAGTCGCCACAACATGTTATCAACTAGGACTTATCGGACTCATCAACATCAAAAGTGTAAAAAAAAGGTTTTGTAAAAAAAACACTCTCTTTTAGTGGTTTTTGGAAGTCGCCACAACATGTTATCAACTAAGACACAGCTGTAAAGGCACGTAGCGAACGGCAAGCGCAACGACGAGTTCAATGAACTCTGTAGCTAGAAGGAATAAGACTTCAGCAACATAACTATAATATGAAACTAGTGACTAATTCATTTGTGTGGTATCATCATCATCATCATCATCATCAGCCTATAATGTTCCCACGTGCGGGACTCAGGCCTCCTCTCTAGGAGAGGGATGGGCTATAATCTACCACGCGGGCCCAGTGCGGGTTGGTAGATGTCACATGTCTTCGAATTTTTGGTTCTAAGACATGCCGGTTTCCTCACGATGTTTTCCTTCACCGTTTTGAGAGCAGTGGTGATGAAATAAATAACACAAAGTAATGTGCCTGACTGGGATTCGAACCCACGACTCACTGTTCGTAAGTCGGGGCCGCCACCACTGGGCCACCACTGCACAAAAAGTGTTAAATAATTGCAGAAAATAAACAAACGCCTTCCAAAACCACTATTTTTTTGTGTATTTTTTTGGAAGTCGCCGCAACTTGTCATCAACTAGGGGAACAGGACGAAAGTTACTGTAATAAATATTATCATTTATTTAACACACATCTTAAACGCTAGTTTTAGTATATAAGGTCCCATTAAAATAGGTGGACAACATTTTAGACATCATTCAGACCACCAAAATAAGGAAAATGGTAAAAAAAAGAACGCATTAGATACTTACACGAAAATAAAACAGCTAGCGAAAATACACTAAAAGTGTTAGTTACCCAACATTCTATGTCAAAAAAAAAACACTTTAATCAGTGTTTTTTTTTACTTGAATATCTTTGGTTAGACGTACCGAACCCTGTGTTAAAATTTGTCCACCTATTTTAATGGGACCTTATATGTATTTAGAAAATTTATAGGACAAGCCAATAGTACGCGTAACCGGCACGCGTGTGTGTCCAGATTTATGAGTGTAGACAAGGCAAAAGGAGTGTGTAAGGGGGTCGTAAAAGGCCCCTCGGGGCTGCGGCCTCGACATAAAGTCCTTTATGTTGAGGCTGCAGTATCTCCCATGTTCCTTCTTAGCTAAGAAGGAACATGGGTGCTTTTTAGTCAGTAGAAGTCTGACTCACCCTACCGCTCTGGAAATCATTCGACGATTTCCCCCCCCCCCCCCCCCCCCAAATAAAGGGTAAATGCTCTCGACAATCTTGTCAATCTCGGAAAATACTATTTAGCACCAACCTACCATTGGCTATATCTAATAGATGAAGAAAATAATTTATAAGTCTAGAATTATAAGGTATTTTTGGCTGAGATTGTTTTCCACCACATTAACTAATCCGAAAGGTAGAGTTCAATTTCTTGTACATAATGTTTGGTTGACGGCTTCGTGCAGTCTGTGTACATCTTGTATTTAAAACATGCATGTAGTAAAGATGTTTGTATGGTTATATTGTAGATATAAGTATAGTAATATATTTAACTAAGACTTTGAATTGGGATGTTTACTGACTAAAAAAAATATGATTCTAATTAGTCCGTCTGTTAGATTATCGAAAAATATTGGATACGTATTTTTTGTTTTATGAAATCAATAAAAATTGACGAAGATAAAACGCGTCAAAGATTTGAGTGGGAGGTTTTGACGTCACTGCTCGCTAAGAAATGTCATACTAATGTCTTAGAATATGACGTCACACGAGTTTTCAAAGCACTGTATCGTCTTTATTGGTTGTTTACGAGAAAAAAGAAAAAATATGTGTTCAATATTTTTTGGAAATCTATCTGACGGACTAATTAGATTTTTTTTTTTTGTTAACATTCCTATTAAGCTCGTCCCACACTGAGGCCAATCCCACGCGGGAAATAGGACAGTAAATCTTATGTTATAATGATTTACGTACGTTGTTTTAAGTTTATTCAAACATAAAATCATTATGTTATAATCTTGTAGGTTTAAGTTCTAAAAACATTCGATATTATTAGAAAATGAACACCCATTTAAAAGGCTGTTTCAAAAATCTTTGATTGTCACAAAAATTGCAGGAAAAAACAAAAAATCTCCCTCATATTATCTGTTAGCACTTAGCGATAGTGAATTACATATTAAGAAACTCATTCTGTATTTAATCTTAAAAAGTAATTTAAGAAACAAATAAAATATTCCATTTTATTATAGAGTGGAAAGAGCACAGATGTTAAAACGGTTATTCAGTAACCTCCCCAAATATCATTTTTTTATCAATAATTACAATAAAAAATCAACTGCTCCTTACATTATACCGTGTAAGTATTGATCTAAAAACTCAAAGCGTTTATTTCAATTATACCATCACCGGCACACTTTACTCCATTTACTATAAGATTAGAATTATTTCAAGTTAACCGTTTTTACAGTCCGTTCAGCCGATTTTGAACTCTATTACGTTGACAGCAAGACTAAATGCAGCTGCAGTAAACAGTCGGTATTGTGACATTCTTATTGCTTTTAATGCCATCCTTATGCCTACGGTATAGAAGTCAAAATCGGTTGAACGGACTGTAAAAACGGTTAACTTAAAATTCTAATCTTGTAGTAAATAGAGTACCTATAGAAGGTAAGTCACATGGTATAATACTTTGTTGCTGTAGTTGAGAAGAATGGTCAAGAAACTCCATGGACACTAAGGGCTCGTTTACGGAGACGCGGGGCGTTGCGCGGCGCGTGCAGAAGGCTTGTGATTTTTTATTAATTTACTGAGAGACGTCCACCGCAACAATCGCTGTATTTTAAACTAACATGTGAAAATAGCTTCTCGTAAAATCGACGATTGAAATCGTTAACTTTTTCATACATCGCCATGTGTTTGAATTAAAAACGCAGCAGGCGCCGCGCGACGCCCCGCCTGTACGTAAACATGCACTTAGGAAATAGTATATTTCATTATAAGTGCGGAAAGCCTGTCATTGCAAAGAGTTCCGACAAATGTCTAACCGAGCCGAGGCACAGCCGACGGCGAGGGTTGACAGTCGGAACAAGTTGCAATGACGGTTCCGCACGTGTACTGAACAACTATTTTTAATACAGTTGCGAAAAAATGAAGCAATTTAATAAAATAATAAAACCGTAATTATACTCGCAAAGAACATTTTTGGAAAATGGCGCCTACCTTAGAAGAATTTAAGCAGAGATTTTTTTTGTTTTCTTTACCCATTCTGGGTAGGCAAAGGGAACTATGCCCTTACAGCCAAGTCTTCAGTAGATTTTTTTTATTGATATGAAATAAAAATGAAAAATGTGATCTCATTGAATCAAATAATTAAATCTGATATTGAAACAAATTAGTAGCTTCTTTAGAAATATTTGCATGAATCATAAAAACTTCTATGATTTTATTTAGTAAATACTTCGTGGTTGGTTTTTTTTTAATGGACATTATTTTGACAGTTGGGAAAGAGAACGCACGAGTTCGGGAAAGGTAAAGAAAAAGCACGAGTACGTAATAGCCCACATCCCGAACGCTATACGTCCCTGCAATACGCCACTTTTTGAGCAACTGTATTAAAAAAGATTTTTTTTTGTTTTCAAATATCTATGTTGGTATCAGAATGATGAACAGACTACGAGGTAACCGTTTTCGCGTCGGTGTACCTTCGAATCGAATCTGTATATTAGTTAATTTTATAAAGGCAATATTTTATAAGCGCCTCTATGATCGTAACCTATGTATTTAGAAAGGTTTGTTTTATAGAGAAATCGATATTATTTAAGTAATTTAACTTAGTATTTTATGTGATGATTATATGCCTCCCATTGACCGCCACGGTCAAGTAAGACGACAAGCCAAAAAGTACCTTAAGTCGACAGACTTAGAGCACTAGTTTGCTTGTTCGGCTTGTCGTCTATACGTGACTGTGGCGCTAAAAAGGTTAAGGGGCTATGTTATATTGTATTTTCTTCGCGTGTCAATGACAATTTGAATTGAGCTAGGTTATGTTTAGCACTTTCATCAACTCCTGTGATGTGCAAACAACAGGATAATATATGACGTAACGTAATCGCATTTTATATTAATGAAAATATTCAGTATTGTAAAAGTCTCTTTCAATGATGTGCATTTTTGTTAGCAAAAAAATCTAAATGTATTTGTCACAAAATGAAATTGAATTCCACGTGTTACACAATTTTGCTTCTCATTAGTTTGTAAAATTTTCTAATATTGATTACAAATAGATATTTGGCATATCCTACCGAATTATCCTAATTCATTGGCTATTCCATACGTTTACAAGTATTAAATTATAGAAATGACATTTAATCTAAAAATGTAATAGTAGTATAAAACTTTTTATGATTATGAAATAAAGTTTATTACCTACGTAATCTTTCTTTGTATGAGAAGATTTTTAAATAAAACCAAATGTAAAAATCATATCTTTGTTTTATTTAGGCGACGTCCTTTAAGGTTGATGCGTCACCCTTCGGGGCTGCGGGTTGTTCGAAAGAGATACCGCGGTTTCGACACAAAGGGCTAAGAAGGCACATGGGTGGGATTAAGTCAGTAGAAGTCTGACACTTTCTACCGGTCTAACAAGAGCGAGAGGAGTCATGTGATGTGACACTCCAAAAAAACGTTTATGCGACAAGGTAGCCAGCGAAATTAGAATTTTCTTTCATTTTTTGCAATTTGCCGGTTAGTGTTAGGTTGTATGTTAAGTAAAATAGGATTCGCGACCGTGTGTGGGGCGGTATTGTGCTGATACCGCCTTCGGCGTTGGTCGCGAGGCTACGCTGGTCACGCCCCCACTTGTGAATCTAGATTAACAGAAATCTTATTATAATAATAATAATTCAATTATTTATTCAAGTAATAAAAATAATACCTATATTATTTGGGGAATCATTTGTGATTTGGGTTTATACTACCGAAAATAGGGACATTTGGTTCAAGGGAAAAGAGGTTGCCAAAGTTTTTGGTTACATTAACACTAAGAGTTGCACCAAAAAAGTAGTTAAAGTTGAAGTTTGTAATCAATCATGTTTCAGAAAATGATAAAATTGAGTGGGACAAGATGGTCAGTGGGATAGTCAAATTATCAGATCATCTTGCTAAACCTTAAACCTGGCACCCTGCCACCATAAATAAACATAATGTCATTTAAACAATGCATTGCCTCCATGAATTCAAGTTCATGGCTCCAACTCGGTGCCGCGACGCGCTTATCTCATTGACGTCACTTTTATCATGACTCGTCATTGTGCTCGTGCCCTCGCGTGCCACTCTATTAAGATTTAATAACATCACGCCTATAATCTCCGAAGGTTTAGGCACAGGTGGACCTTATACTGATACACCCTTGCCATTATGTTTAAGTCCCATATAATTGGGGCAAGCCTATTGCCATCAACCGAGCACATGTCCCGACTCCGTGGCTGCTACTGAGAAATTCTTGGTGTAAAAACCCAATAACACTTTGCCAGACCCGGGAATCGAACCCTTGACCTCATTCTCAGCTGTCGTGCTGGCAACCACTAGACCAACAAGACAGTCAGATTAAGTAGAGTGTTTTCAGATTACAAAATAATTGTATGGTGTGCAAGACTCTACTAGGTCTAAGATTAATATTCGTTACGTATGTCGCCTGGCACACACCATGTTTGCACGCGAGAGTACGAACTCAAAGCCTGTAGGTGCGTCGTAAGTCGACGCCTGCGTCGCTGGTAATCCTCTACTGGGCTTCCTCCAGGTAACCGAGGGTCTCACACGATGGGGAAGGACCGCCGCCGGGTGCTGTGAAGAAAGCAGCGCTGTGTAACCGGCACTATGGTGTGCCTACAGAAATTCTTATAGCAATCACTCACATGGGCACGCATTGCAGACGCGTACCAACTAGGCGCGGCTACAATGGCCACCAAGGACTTTATATACTAATGGCCACTCAATGACGAGTCCGTCGTAACGGGTCGAGGTTGCAATTTCACGAGGTCGGTACCCGTCGAGTCCATAATAATATGATTGATTCGAGAGAGTGAGAGTGAAAAAGTTTCATAAGCTCCCGTCATCGTTCATGTAATGCGGAGGTTTCAATAGTGCGAATGCTCTATCAAGCTGCTCAAACTGGGCGTCGCAGGCACGTTATTATATAAACGCAAGTTCACGGTCTTCGTCATCAAATGCCCCTGCTCGATGTATAACGGCAACAAAATGTACAAATACAGTTTGCCAGGCGCTTAACCATACACGTTTAACGACAAACCTCTTTTCGCTTCTATTACGAAATCTTTAGTTCCAATACATTACTACTGTTAGCGATATGCTTTGAGACCGATTTACCTTCATTGGACATCGCTCAGGTGTCCGACGAGACCTGAAATCGTCAACGAAGTAAGCGCGTCAAGCTCAGAATCAGCTCGTTCACGTACAAACCGCCCGTCAAGTAACGGACGCAGTAGTTAGGTAGTATGAAATCCATGTTTTATTTTTCCTCTTAATATAGATTGATGCATGATAGCCGAAGTGGCTTATGTCCCTTATAAATTCGCCTATTTCGCCTTCTTTCCAGTTGTTTGAATTGAATATTAATGTAATTAATTATTTAACTCCTTTATTACGACTGAATTCCAAACAGTGTTTGAAATCCAGTCGTATTACAGACTCGGGAGTATCGGGCAAATGTTTGATTGAGCTTGCTTCTGATCTTTTCAATTCATGATCTTAGAAATCCAAACGCAGTGGTGTTGTGGTTATCGTGACGACGGGCACGTCATTAGATGGTCTTTGTGGTTGGGCCTAAAGGGCACGCGTCTGCAATGCGTACCTATGTGAGTGATTGCTATGCGAATTTTTGCAGGCTCGCCACAGCGGCGCGCGCCTGTTTCACAGCGCTGCTTTCTTCACAGCATCCCGGTGGTCCTTCTCCAACGAGTGTTATGCCCGGTAACCTGGAAAAGGACCTGCGAAGGATGACCAGGGACGGAGGTGACGACTTACGAGTACTTACGACGCACCTACAGTGGATGTGTGTGTGGCTCCCGTCCGTACCTTTTCCAGAGCCGGCTGGTTGTGGTCCAAACTAAGGATCTGTCGTGTGTGTGTAAGCGGTATAGTATTGTGTAACACCGCCCAGTGTAGCGTGAGGACTCGACCCCGCAGCCGCGACCCACGCATGAGAGAGACGAGGAGCGGTCAGCTGCAACTCTTAATATGGATTTATATACCGTACTGCTATTTATTCCCAGGAGCGACGGGTTAGACTGACCAGTTGTATCATCTGTCCGTTTTGCACGACCTATAAAATATTTAAGTTAGAAGATGGTACCTAAATAACAGCAATGGTCTAACCGCTAACGCATTGGGTAAAATGTTGTTTACTATGGGCAACTCCCATTTCAATTTCACAACGAGACGTTGATTTCCAAAGACTTAAAAAAAGTACGGTACTCAATCATACCGATAGCATTGACTTCAACGAGCTCATTTATATAGGGCGCGCGGTGGCACAGCGACGAGTCATGATAAAAGTGACGTCATTGAGATAATGACGTGACGACCGAGTGTGCCGACACGCGCGCCTGCCGCTCGCCGCGCCGCTGCTATAAATATGAAATCCTTTTGTTTACACGATTACGTGATGATTGGAGTTTCCTTTACTTGATCTGCGGTATGCGCGGAGTAGAGTATTAGTCGAGTCAATTTAACATGTTTACTACCGTGTAGCAATTTACTACGTTATAAAATAATACTTTAAAACAAACCATGTTGAATGAACACTGTTCAAACTTATAACTCAGGGGATTAGGCTCCCCGTCGGGGCCGCGGATTTTTGCACTAGATTACGTGGCCTCGGCGCAAGGGCAAAGAAGGAACATGGGTTCGGTTTTTAGTCAGTAGTAGTGTCTGACACTCCCCTTCGCTCTGCCCAAGAGCGGGGGGGGTCATTCGATGATTTTCCACCCACCAAAAAAAAAAAAGGGGATTAGGCTGAAAAGTGGTGAACCGTCAGAGAGCGGCGGTACTACATTGATAGGTTTCTATGTGGATCTACTCAAACTGCGTGTCAAATTGCAGTTGCCAGTTGCAATTTACTTAATTTGTGGTCCAAAGATCGGTGAGCGAGCAATGACGTCAGTGCAGCAAGTGATCTCAAATGAGTGATTGATTTGGCTAGAGAGTCTCTAGCCAAATCAATCACAATAGTTTAAGTCGATCAGACATGGTCTCTAGTAGAGACCATGTCTGATCGACTATGCTTACCATTGCGCAGTGTATAAAGAGGATTCAAAAACATGAATTCTATCCGCATCGCATCCGCTGCATTCGTTTGCTCCTTATATCACTATGTTTGCACGCGAGACTGTACTCTGTAATGGCTCCAAGTCTGATTTGACTCAGTTATAATCAACATAACTGAGGCAGGCTTCTTAAACATTTCGACTTAGACAAATTGGTATTCAAATCAACTGGAAAGAAGGCAAAATGGGCGATTTCATAAGAGAAATAAGCTACTTCCACTATCATGCACCAATATATAGTAAGAGAAGAAATAAAACATGAATTTTACACGCATCGCTGTCGCTGCCATCGTCCGTTACTTGACGGTGATGAAGAGTATGTTTGTACGTGAACGAGCTGATTCGGAGCTCGACGCACATGCTTATTTCATTGACGATTACAGATCGATCCACACAAACTCAATTGAATTAGTCTCAACTAGAAAAGTCCAAGATAATGTAGAAAACAGGCAAGCACTCTTTACACTGCTGTCAGTCTGTCATTTATGTGCTCGGCAGATGTTATCAGTCCCTACTCAAATAAATATAACTAGACGAAACAGAATTATTGCTTTAAAATTCAGAAAAAAAAAATATTGAATAAATCATCACTGTGTTAATTTACATTTTTTTTTTGTTTGTTTCTAAGGCAAATCATCTATTCCGGTACTGTTGCTTTCGGAGCAGGTGCTGGTGCATGTTTGTTGAAGTATATTAGGTACTTCGACGACAGACTTCGGGCATAGCACATAGATCACTAATACTGAGTATGGGATAGCATTGTAAATGGTCTCTGTCTTGTTACATGTTGGATTGGAACTGCTCTAGTTGAAACCAATTCTGTCGGGTTTGTGTGGATCGATCTGTAATCGACAACGAAGAAAGCGTTCACGTCGAGCTCAGAATCAGCTCGTTCACGAACAAACATACTCTTAATCACCGTCAAGTAATGGTCGACCGCGGCGACAGCGATGCGTATAAAATTCATGTTTTATTTTATTTTACCCCTTATTATAGATTGATGCATGATAGTCGAAGTAGCTTATTTCTCTTATGAAATCACCCATTTTGCCTTCTTTCCAGTTAATTTTAAAACCAGTTTTACATAATTCCTATTGAAACTGTTTGAAATCAAGTCATAATTTTACTAAGTCGAAAGGTTTGAGAAATTTGCCTCTGTTTTGTTGGATCGAATAGAGTTATATGAGCTACATAGCTCATGCTGTCAGGTGAATCGGATCTAACAACCAGTAATCCTCGATGAAGAACGGTTCGCAGTGTAGGGCTTTAAGTTTGTACTCTCGTGTGCAAACATGGTGTATGCCAGGCGACATAAGTGACGAACGAATGCAGCGGATGAAGTACGTAAGAATTCATGTTTTCAAATACTCCTTTATCCGTTTGCGCCGTGGTAAGTACCGGTCGAAGCAGCAGAGTCATTTAGCGAAATCAATTACATTTGTCTCCATGCGGTCGTTGTAGGCATCTGGTTTGTAACCACTGACATCAAAACTGGCTTTGCTCCATAAAACAACTGCATTCGGCACGCAGATCGAGTGGATTAACGCGGAGCCTGTGCTCTTGCGACCTTGCGACAGTTTGTCTGAATACAAACATTACAACATAAATCGTCCGGACGCTATGACTGTGAATCTGTGATCACAGCAAAATCGTTTCAAAATATTCGCACATATTGTGGATTTCTATAAATATACCACGTAGGTACACAATGCGCATTGGTCCCTGAGAAGCTACTACTGCCCGGCGCGGCGGGCGCGCTTATCTCAGTGACGTCACTTTAATTATGACTCGTCAATGTGCCTTCGCGCGCCATATGTATGTATATGAGTTAATTGACGTTAATGTCATCGGTATTATAGAGAACCATTTTTTTTTTGTATTTTTAAAATGGGTGAACACTTTTTGTTTGAAGATCATTATGCGCAATCGAGGGCGAATTCAGCGATATTGTCTATTGTCGTTGGTACCATTGGCAATTAAATCACAGTAAATAATAAAAGTTTGTATTGGTATCAATTTTGCTAAAAAAAAACCTAACATTAAACGCTCTGTGCCATAAGTTGCGAGTATGAAACTACGTTAGGCCTAATACTGTGATATGATAACCATCGTCGACGCAGAAACTGAAGTGTGATGTAATATGATCAAAACGCACGGAACGATGACATTATCATCGGTGCGACGATATTTAGAAGCGGTCAGCTCCGCTGGGCCTCCTCCAGATAACCGGGGATCTCACTCGGTGGGGACTGGGGAAGGACCGCTGGGGTGCTGTGAAGAAATCTGCGCAGTGTAACCCGCCGGATTCAGCTTGTCTCTTAGAAACGTGGTGTTGCGTTGCGGCTCATCAACATCGGTTTCACCTTGCTCTTATTTTTCACGAGTTACTTGCGGGTTGTAGATTGCAAGCTATATTATATCTTAGAGACTTAGACCTAGTAGAGTCTTTCGCACACAAATTCACACAATACAATTTGTAGTCTGAAAACACTCTTCCTTAAATCTTTAGCCACGTAGTCTGGCTATGAGCTTGTTTGATGGCAATAGGCTTGCCCCTATAATATGGGACTTTAAGATTATTGGCGAAATGTGGGTGTTTATGTATGAGGTAGGTACCTACACCTCTGCCTAAACCTTCTGAGATTATAGGCGTGATGTTATGTTATTTAATCTCAATAGAGTGGCACGCGAGGGCACGAGCACAATGACGAGTCATGATAAAAGTGACGTCAATGAGATAAGCGCGTCGCAGCACCGAGTTTGAGCCATGAACTTGAATTCATGGAGGCAATTGTTTACATGATATTATGTTCATTGTAGGTATTTATTTATGGTGGTAGGATGGTGTTAGGTGGTGATGGATGATTTGATGTTTTGAGTATCCCACTCATCATTATAGCGTATTGAAGTCAATCTTTGCGTTTTCATAAATTAAAAACCACATTCTCAACAAATTAATCAACACTAGACTGACTGACAAATCTGAAATCATACAACACATCTGCAAGTCTGTGACTCGGTAGTTTTCATTTGATTCGTGTACCTACTCAAATTTTTGTTGATCAATCAGTTGATCGGATCATCAGATTTTGACTCGATCATTCAATTTGTCAACAAGCTTTGTATGACAAAACTGTCAAAACCTTTACAAAGTGATGACCTAAGTAATCATGAAAGCTCTCTGAATGCGGCGGCAAGCGGTTTAGCGGATTTTTCAAGTAGGTATAGAGTATGGATGGTATGGAGCTGTGGGAGTCATGCATACAACAGCAAGCGCTCGTGCGATCAAGCGTCCGTAATCTTTAAGATTAAGATTTTCGAAATCTTAATCTTAAAGATTAAAATAGAGATTTGACCTAACTCCTAAGATAGGATCTGTTTGAAAACAAGTCATATTACAGATTCGGAAGTCTACAGTTATAGGTGTCTGTGGTCAAAGGTTTAATTGAATTTTGTCTTAGAAATCCAAACGGATCAGCATCCAGTGCCAGTGAGACAAGCTGACGAGGACGTTCAGCTGTCAGGAACTGCCGTATTAGAGAATTCTTCAGCCGAAAGAACGGAAACATCGCATGTTCGTGGTAACACGTTACAGCGCGCAGAGACGGAAAGGGGACAGTATTTAAGCCAGCACACGGTCAAAGCACACTCATTTTATCCTCGGGCTCTTGGATGCGACAGACGTCTATTGGGACCTGTAAATATAATTATATCGGTTTCTTAATGTTTTTATAAATATATTATATTTATGATGTGCTATTTAAATAGTTCGAGGTTACTTTGTAGTTTCTTTAAAAAAAAATACGCTTCTGATCCATAAGAATGGATTTTATACGCACAGCTGTCGCCGCCGTCGTCCGTTACTTGACGGTGATGAAGAGCAAGTTTGTGCGGAGGCGAGCTGATCCTGAGCTCAACGCGGATGCTTACTTTGTTGATGATTTCAGATGGATCCTCACAAACTCAAAAGAATTAGTCGCAACTAGAAAGCTGTCAGTCCGTCACATAGGTACTCGGCAGATGTGATCTTACTGATCACATCTGTGTAGTCTGAAAACACTCTATTTTTTTTTCTATTTTTTTTTTCTTTAATATTTCAAAAATCTTTAAGATTAACTCTTTAAGATCAAACCTTTAAGATCAAATCTTTTTGATCAAATCTTTATGATTAAATCTTTAAGATTAAATCTTAGAATTTCAAAAATCTTTAAGATTGAATCATTAAGATTTCGAAAATCTTGTGTGTGTAATAATAATCTTGTGTACCTACTCTCGGACTCGACGTTTGCCTACAGCTCGGGTGGATCTTTGCAGCATTCCGTAGAAAGATTGTGAAAATCCAACGTCAACCATTTGATTTGATCAATGTACCCGTGTACGGAAACATCAACATGAGTACCGACTGATTTATATAGTTGGTCGCAAAGATTTGCTTGAGTTTACTATTGATGAGCGTCAAACGGGTCGAATCTATGGTGTGTCCGGAATTTATATAAAAACGTTCAACTTAAAACTCTAAAACCATAAAACTGGAATCAACTCCGTACAACTCTACAATAACAAAAAAAAACTGAAATCATCTATTGCTCCATACTCTAGACTTGAAAGATCAGTTAAAATGATTAGTCGTTGTTGATTTTGACTCGAATCGTTTTAAGAAAACTAGCTTTGATCGGAATCATGATCCCTTCTGATAGGATTCGAGCGGACGGTTTATAATCATCGTTTCTTTTAACAAGATTAATTAATTGAGCAGCACCAACAGGATCGTGTTGACCACGGATTTGTATATTTGACGTGAGTGTCGGATCAGATCATCGATTTGTGTCGGTTTCCATTTAGCTTTTGTAGTTTTGAGCACGCTCACGAGCTGATCAATGTACTTGTGATACGGATCGCACGTCGAAATGTCGATATACACACTCTTTGTCACCCATCAACATGAGTGTCGACTGATCTTCATAGTTGGTCGCAAAGATTTGCTTGAGTTTACTATTGTTGAGCGTCAAACGGGTCGAATCTATAGTGTGCAGGATCCGACAAAATTCACTCAGACACGAAAATGATTTAAAATCGCTCAACAGGTGCGGAATATTACAACATTTTGCTTATCGCCTTTAAGCGCTCCAACCATCGGATTGCTCTCGATCCATGTATCGATCATCATCATCAATCATCCCGTCTCAATATTGCACGAATCTCATACTTTGACCACTGTCAAAGTCGATCATTGTCAAATTAATGATCGCTCACTTGAAATGTAGGATTTGCGTGTAATAAAAATACAAATTTGCTAACGATGTTGAATCATCAGACTCGAGTACTCGACTAAGTGTTATTTAAGAATTTTGTTTTTGTTTGCTTCTAAGGCAAATCATCTATCCCGGTACTGTTGCTTTCAGAGCAGGTGCTGGTGCAAGGCTTCTTCTTTAGCTATGTTTGTTGAAGTATATTTCATCGACGACAGACTTCGGGCATGGCTCATAGATCATCACTAATACTGAGTATGGGATAGCATTGTAAATGGTCTCTGTCTTGTTACATGTTGGATTGAAACCAATTTTGTTGAGTTTGTGTGGATCGATCTGAAATCGTCAACGAAGTAAGCGCTCGCGTCGAACTCAGAATCAGCTCGTTCACGAACAAACTTGCTCTTCATCACCGTCAAGTAACGTACGACGGCGGCGGTGACAGCTGTGCGTACAAAATCCATTCTTATGGATCAGAAGCGTATTTTTTTTTTAAAGAAACGACAATTAAAATCGAACTATTTAAATAGCACATCATAAATATGATATATCTAAGCGTGCACTGGCTTTAAATACTAACCCCTCCCCTCACTACGTTACCACGAACATGCAATATTTCCACCCTTTCGGCTGAAGAATTCTCTAATACGGCCGTTTCTGACAGCTGATCGACCTCGTCAGTTTGGCTCACTGGCACTGAATAGGTACTGATCCGTTTGGATTTCTAAGACACAATTCAATCAAACCTTTGACCACAGACACCTACTCTAGACTACAAATACGACTTAATTTCAAACATATCCAACCAATGATTATTCACTGAAACAAACTAGAACACGTTAAGTAAAATCTTAATTTTATTTAATCTTTAAGATTAAAATTTCGAACTTCTTTACATCTTACAGATCAAATCTTATCTTAGAATTTCAAAAATTCTTTAAGATTAAATCATTAAGATTTCGAATACCTACCTTTAAGATTGTGTGTGTGTACCAGTGTACCTACTCTCGAACTTAACGTTTACCTACAGCTCGGGTGGATCTTTGCACCATTCCGTAGAAAGATTGTGAAAATCCAACGTCAACCATTCGTCTCGGGGTAAAGGAACGATCATTCAAACACCGACTATCCGGAATTTATATAAACGTTCAACTTAAAACTCTAAAACCATAAAAACTTTTTAACAAAAAATAAAACCGACTTCAAAAAAAAAGTGAAAAATAAACTTTAGAAGAAAAACCAGTCTCTGAAGTCGGTGACTTTTGTTTGTTTGATTTCATTTTTTTGCCACCGACTTCAGAGACTGGTTTTTCTTCTAAAGTTTATTTTTCAATTTTTTTTTGAAGTCGGTTTTATTTTTTGTTAAAAAGTTTTTATTTTTCACTTTTTAGTGGTTCACATGTTCATGGGTCAATGTGGACAATGTAGTTTTTTTTTGAGTTTTGTTGATTTTTCAAAAACCGCTTGTCCGATTTCGAAAAAAAAATATGGGACCATTTCGGAAGTATACCCTTTCCAACAAAGAAATAATTTTTCAAATCGGTTAGCAAGTGACGGAGTTATGCCCGAACAAACATAAAAAAAAAAAAAAAAAAAAAAAATACAAACATCCGAATTGAGAACCTCCTTCTTTTTTAGAAGTCGGTTAAAAACTGGAATCAACTCCGTACAACTCTAAAATAACAAAAAAACTGGAATCATCTATTGCTCCATACTCTACTAGACTTGAAAGATCAGCTAAAATGATTAGTCGTTGTTGATTTTGATCATACGCCCTATCAGACAAGAACACAAGAATTATTTTCTTGTTTTCTACTTTTAAGACCGCGATTTTGTTAGTAGTCTGGTTTTAGATTTTTGAACTTAATTTTAATCTATTGCATAGATTCTATCGCGGGCCTTGAGCGTGGAGAGCGAATCCAGAATTACCCTAACGAAAATGGACTCAACCAGGTTGCTATGGTTACGGAAAATAACAAGGTTGTCAACTGAGGTTGTCAAATTAAATAATTGTTTGTCTCTTTGCTTTCTCCTTCTAAAATATTCTTACTCGTATTATAATTTGTGTACAAAGTGTTTTAAATATGAATAAACAAAGTGCATTTAATAATGAAGAAAGTCACGAAAAAATAGTGAAAGAAAATGAGTGAGGAGTGAGTACTCTAACATTCATTTTATTATTAGTACGCATCTATCATAAGTTTTATTGGTTTTTGCATTACTATTCACTGCGAATCGGTCTAAAACGATTCGTTTTCTTATAAAATATCTAAAATATTTTCATATTTTCAATGTTATGACACTTACGTCAGGCTGTCAATACTTTTTCTTTTAAATTTTCTGTCATAGAGTTTCTTACTAAGTTAGCTTAGTCTATGAAGGTTAGTTTTGATTTATATAATGTACATCGCGCGAAATTCGAAGATCAAACTCATCGTTGTTTTTGTTCAAATTTTTTGAATGAATAATTTTTTTGGTGTGTAATTACACTATTAATACCTAATTGTTTATACCTATTATTGCATAAGTTGATAAAAAATGCTATGCAATAGATTTACCGCGGCAGTCTCCGAGTGCCACACGTTTTTTTTTTATGAGACAATCAGGTGATTCAAGCCTGCAATGTCCTAACCTAACTGGAAACAACTTTACAAAGTATGCTTCCCGTGGGAATCGAACCCACGACCACCGGGTCACAAGGCAAACACCTAAACCAGCAACCACGAAGGCAGCTATGCAGTCAACACTGCACGACTTGAGAATTGAACTCGGAGATAACAAATTGTATTGTGTTTATCTGTCTTAATCACAATACCTGACTCATCGACTAATGATACCGACAAAATTTTGACAGAGTGACGCCACGGTTCAAGGTTATTGCGTTTTTGACGTGATAACGTCTTATAATTCGATGGCCGGCTGCACGAACGAAAAAAGATGACGTCATGAGTCGTTACCTCGCTCTGAGGCGTTACCTCGCTCTGAGGCGTTACCTCGCTCTGAGGCGTTACCTCGCTCTGAGGCGTTCCATAGCAACGGCGTGTTAATTGTCGTTCCATAGCAACGGCGTGTTAATTGTTTGTTTATAGCAATGTAAGTGCTGTATTTTCTTATGACGTTGTCACGTTCAAGTATCGCCAGTAAACCGACTTTACAGACAACTGATTTTTTAGACTCATTGCATAACATAACATCACGCCTGCAATCCCCGAAGGGTTAGGCAGAGGTGCACCTAATAGTACATACACACTCATATTTGGTTTAAGTCCCATGTAATAGGGGGCAAGAATATTGGCATTATCCGGGTCTCACCTAGGTCCTGGGTTTGATTCGCTCATCGCTGGTCAGGCAAAAAGTTCTATTGGGTTTTCATGACTAATTTCTAAGGAATCCGACCCGGAGTTTGGAAGTTTGCAGTAGATACCCCTGTGCCTCGGAAATCACGTTAAGCCGTTCGTTGGTCCTGCGCCTGATTATCTCCGTTCGTGTTTTGTCGGATTACCGTTCCATCGAACTATAAAGGAACAGAAAGTGCACCAGTTTTTGCGCATACACTTGTACACTATAATATCTCCCGAGCTGATGGCTTAACCTGACAGATAGATGTGTTCCTGAGGAGTTTGTTCCGCCACTTCTTCTTCCCAGCTAAAACACTAGGAAGTATCGAAGGGTGGGCGTTTTAGGGGACTGTCTCTTGTAAATAAACTTTGACGTGCGAAAAGTGCTCTGCGCTAAGATTGGCCGCCGTGACCGCAAAACGGTCAGGACGACTTTATTCGACATACACCCGGTTCTTACCTTGAAAGAACCGTGTTGAATCGGGTATGCTCGGGTTTTTAAAGGTATTTCTAATATCCTAACACGGAAGTCACAAAAGAAACAAAAACAAAACACTTTTTTTTTTTTTTTTTCCAGTTTCAAATCTGCGATCAGTCCTTGAACTTTGAGCAGGTGTGCTGGCGTCTGGTACTGGGGGAGGAGCCGTCCATTGACTTTTCTTCCCTTTTTATTTAGAGTCTAACTCGATTATGTGGTTACGTTTGAGCCTCTTTGGGTGGTTGATTGTCAGCAATTCGGTCGCTAGAGGATTCGGGTGATTTGCTAATCTTTCTTTGTAATTAGCAGAATATGTCTTTATCTCTTCGGTAACTGTTTTAAGCCTTAGCTCGTCATGGAGTTCACACGTTCTTAGAAACCACGGCGCATTAGAGAGATTTCTGAGTATAACATTTTGGGCTCTTTGAATCATAGCAATGTTTGACTTGCACGCCGATCCCCATAGTTGGATTCCATAAATCCAGATAGGTTTCAAGACAACCTTGTAGATTAGCAGTTTGTAGTCTGTGCTCAGCACTGAGTTTCTTCCTAGTAGCCACTGCAACCCTCTGTGTCTATGGTTCAATTGATCTCTTTTTGTTTGCAGATGCTTTTTCCAGGTAAGTCTTCGGTCCAGGTGCATGCCAAGGTACTTAACGGATTCATTGTGTGGAAGAGTAGTATCGCCTAGTTGTACAGGTGGACAGTCTCCAGGACGGAGAGCAAATGTGATCTGGGTTGATTTGGAGGCATTAGCTTTAATTCGCCATTTAATTAACCATTCCTCAATCTGGTTCAGTCCACGTTGGAGGTTTTGTGAAGCTTCATTACAGTCGCTACTACTTGCAAGTATTGCTGTGTCGTCAGCGAATGTGGCAGTTATTGCATTGGGTGTTACTGGCAGGTCGGAGGTGTAGATCGTGTACAGGACTGGGCCAAGTACCGAACCTTGGGGCACACCCGCCTTTATGTCGTGAAACTTTGTTGTGTACTCCCCATCCTTCACTTGGAATATTCTTCCTGTCAAGTAGGATTTTAACAGATGAAAAAATGGGTGTGGTAGCAGGGTCTTAATTTTACAAAGCAGTCCTTTGTGCCATACCTTATCAAACGCTTGCTGTATGTCTAGGAAGGCTGCTGAGCAATATTCCTTTTTCTCTAGTGTCTTCCTTATTTGGTCAACGATTCTGTGAACCTGTTCTATAGTGCCGTGTTCTTGTCTAAACCCAAATTGATGGTCCGGGATAATATGTTTTTCATGTAGGACTTTTACTATGCGAGTCAGTAAGATTTTCTCAAAAACCTTGGACATTACCGGTAGTAGGCTGATCGGTCTGTATGAAGCAGCTTTGTCGGTAGGTTTTCCATCTTTGTGGATCATTACAATCTGCGATACCTTCCATATACTTGGATAATAACCTACCCTCATGATGCAATTAAAGAGTGTCGTGAGGAACACGATCCCTTTTTTTGGCAGCCGAACAAGTACTTCTTTGTTAATTTGATCAAATCCCGGAGTCTTGTTGTTATCAAAACAAAACACTTATGTGTCATTAGCATTACCTACTTGAGTCAAGTAGAATGTGTTTTGACAAACAAACTGTAGGCAGCGCTCATCTATGTGTGTGAATTATGGACCCCTTATGATGATGGTGATGATGATGATGTGATGAGCATTGAGTATTTACTAGACTACCATTCCTCCTCCGTTGTAAAAATAAACTGAATGCACCAGACTAATATTTATTGTGCAATCGCTATAAATCATGACGTGTTTTGCCGTAAACAGTTATCAAAACGATTTAGATAGGAAATACTTGAAATAATAATTGGTCGATTGCATTGTATCTTCTATAAAACTTCGTGTATGGCTCAGCAATACACCGATAGCATTGTTTTGTTGCTTCGCACATGTATACAGGTCTAGTGAATCAGTCGGCTGCGAAGCTTGACTCATAGTCGTAGCGCTATGTACAAAGCTAACAAAAATATTGATCGTATGATATGATGTGGGCATGCTTTCAAATTCGATTTGTAAAGACTTGCTTTACGAAGTCAAGAGACGATGAAAATCCATTCGTGGAAAATGTATTGAGGGGCATACATTTATGAGCTAAATGCCGTATGGTATCGGATACGCAGAGCCACCTGAAAAAACTTAATTAAAAGACACAATTGCAAGCTCATTTTTAACTTGCTTTCATGAGGGACCACTCTTTTTATTTTATTTCTGTTACAATTACCAAAGTGTAAAACTATTACCCTGATCGGTGGATCACTTGGCTCGCGGGTCGATGAAGAACGCAGTCAACTGCGCGTATTAGTGTGAACTGCAACTCATATGAACATCGACATTTCGAACGCACATTGCGGTCCGTGGAGAGTGGAGACACATCCAGGACCACTCCTGTCTGAGGGCCGACTGTATATAAAATACCACATTGCAGATTTATAAACGAGTACGAACGTCTCCACACAGTGTGAGTTGATCGAGCTTGTTTTAAAACTGCAGATGGCGGTTCTATGACAAGGATGCTATCGCGTCCTCGTCACAGTCCGTTTAAAAATATTATTAAGAGCATACAATGAGACAATAGTCACACGATATGACAAGTCAAAAGCGGTGTGCGTGACGAGAGATCTTCGACGCGTATTGTCGTCGAAATGACGATGACGACACGTGTTGGTGACTGCTTGACATAAGTACGCGGGACTCTACGGTCGTTGCATTGACACGATTCTGAGAGCAGCATCTTAGCATATCGCTTTTGTACTGCTTCTTTTGTGGTTTAATAAACCACAGGACGTCGACTGTGGCTGTATGAAACTGTCTGTGAAAGGTATACGCTCTGTAAGAGTTTACTTTTATCGTTAGCCTCAGATCAGGGAGGATCACCCGCCGAATTTAAGCATATTAGTAAGCGGAGGAAAAGAAACTAACCAGGATTTCCTTAGTAGCGGCGAGCGAACAGGAATGAAGCCCAGCACTGAATCCTGCCGTTGCTTAAGCGGTGGGAGATGTGGTGTTCGGGAGGTTCCGCTTTCTCGTCGCGATCACTCCTGTCCAAGTTCGTCTCGAACGGGGCCGTTTTCCCGTAGAGGGTGCCAGGCCCGTAGCGACGGAGGATCGCGGCGAGAGGGACTCTCCTTAGAGTCGGGTTGCTTGAGAGTGCAGCCCTAAGTGGGTGGTAAACTCCATCTAAGGCTAAATATTACCGCGAGACCGATAGCGAACAAGTACCGTGAGGGAAAGTTGAAAAGAACTTTGAAGAGAGAGTTCAAGAGTACGTGAAACCGTTCAGGGGTAAACCTGCGAAACTCGAATGAACGAACGGAGAGATTCATCGTCATTCCGCAGCGTACGGACGCGCGCCTCGATGCCGTCGACCTCGGTCGGTAGGCACGGGTCCGCGTCCGTCGACGTCCGCGGACGGCGTGCACTTCTCTCTTAGTAAATACATCGCGACCCGTTCGATGTCGGCCTAAGCGCCGTACGGGAGCCCCGTTGCCCCTTCACGGGGGTAGTGGGACCGCGACGGTGGCCGACCGGCCGTCGGACGGTAGTTTTGACGAATCGCGCACGCGTTTAGGCGCGTCCGGCCCGACGCAAGTCAACGTCGTATCCTGTGTCTACGCCTCAGTGCGGACGCGGGTGCGGCGCGTCTGCAGTCGCCGCCGTGTTGTCTTGGACTGTGTGCGTCTGTCTGCGATGATTCAGTTTCGGGCACTCGCAGGACCCGTCTTGAAACACGGACCAAGGAGTCTAGCATGTATGCGAGTCATTGAGATAATTAAACTGAAAGGCGCAACGAAAGTGAAGGCGTGCTCAAGTTGCGCGCTCAGGGACGATGGAGCGTCGATCTAGGTCGATCTCTCGCACTCCCGAGGCGTCTCGTTTCCAATTCGTGAATGCAGGCGCGCTCTGAGCATAAATGCTGGGACCCGAAAGATGGTGAACTATGCCTGGTCAGGTTGAAGTCAGGGGAAACCTTGATGGAGGACCGTAGCGATTCTGACGTGCAAATCGATCGTCGGAACTGGGTATAGGGGCGAAAGACTAATCGAACCATCTAGTAGCTGGTTCCGTCCGAAGTTTCCCTCAGGATAGCTGGCGTCGATTTCAACAGTCTCATCCGGTAAAGCGACTGATTAGAGGCATTGAGGCCGAAACGGCCTCAACCTATTCTCAAACTTTAAATGGGTGAGTGCTCCGGCTTACTCGAACGATGAAGCCGGAGATCTGATGACGATGCCAAGTGGGCCAATTTTGGTAAGCAGAACTGGCGCTGTGGGATGAACCAAACGTAGTGTTAAGGCGCCCAAAAAACGCTCAAAGTTACAAAAAAGACGTATGGCATTAGAGACAATAGGACGGTAACCACGGAAGTCGGTATCCGCTAAGGAGTGTGTAACAACTCACCTAATTATGGATGCCTTGCTCTGAAAATGGATGGCGCTTAAGCGTTTTGCCTATACACTACCGTTACGGGCATGTGCGATGTTACTATAATGTCATTAAGCCGTAACGAGTAGGACGTGCGCGGCGGAGAGCGCAGAAGGGTCTGGGCGTGAGCCCGCTTGGAGCCTCCGTCGGTGCAGATCTTGGTGGTAGTAGCAAATACTCCAGTGGGGCCCTGGAGGACTGAAGTGGAGAAGGGTTTCGCGTGAACAGTAGTTGCTCGCGAGTCAGTCGATCCTAAGCTCAAGGAGAAATCTTATGTCGATGTGGCGTATTTTTACAAACAGATATATCATCGTTAAACGTGGTATGTTCAATGATAAATAACGCCCTTTGAGCGAAAGGGAATCCGGTTCCTATTCCGGAACCCGGCAGCGGAACCGTTTCAATAATCGTTCCCTCGTTTTTACAGCGAGTGTTCGACGGGGTAACCCAAAGTGGCCTGAAGACGCCGCTTAGAGGTCCGGGAAGAGTTTTCTTTTCTGCCTGAGTGTTCGAGTTCCATGGAATCCTATAGAAGGGAGATATGGTTCGGAACGCGAAGAGCACCGCATTTGCGGCGGTGTCCGGATACTCTCTGCGGACCTTGAAAATTCAGGTGAGGGATGTACGTGGAGATGTCGCGCCGGTTCGTACCCATATCCGCAGCAGGTCTCCAAGGTGAAGAGCCTCTAGTCGATAGAATAATGTAGGTAAGGGAAGTCGGCAAATTGGATCCGTAACTTCGGGACAAGGATTGGCTCTGAGGACCGGGGTGGTTGGCCTGGGACATGAAACAGAAGCTGTTGTGCCTGGTCGATGTGCATATGCCTCTCGGGGCACGCGTGCCGACTAACATTCCGGCTTTTCGTAGATTTTCCTAGCATTACAGAGTGTGCCGATTTTGTCACATACGCGATCGGCGCAGTTCTGTACGACCGCCGTTCAACGGTCAGCTCAGAACTGGCACGGACAAGGGGAATCCGACTGTCTAATTAAAACAAAGCATTGCGATGGCCCTCGCGGGTGTTGACGCAATGTGATTTCTGCCCAGTGCTTTGAATGTCAACGTGAAGAAATTCAAATACGCGCGGGTAAACGGCAGGAGTAACTATGACTCTTCAAAGGTAGCCAAATGCCTCGTCATCTAATTAGTGACGCGCATGAATGGATTAACGAGATTCCCACTGTCCCTATCTACTATCTAGCGAAACCACAGCCAAGGGAACGGGCTTGGGAGAATCAGCGGGGAAAGAAGACCCTGCTGAGCTTGACTCTAGTCTGGTATTGTAAGGAGACATGAGAGGTGTAGCATAAGTGGGAGATCGTCCGCGCGATCGTCGCTGTAAAACCACTACTTTCATTGTTTCATTACTTACTCGGTTGGGCGGAAGCAGTGCGCTGTTGATAATATCGACATGCGCACGGTTTTTGTGAACCAAGCGTGGAGTATAACCCCCGCGTGATCCGGTTCGAGGACACTGCCAGACGGGGAGTTTGACTGGGGCGGTACATCTGTCAAAGAATAACGCAGATGTCCTAAGGCCAGCTCAGCGAGGACAGAAACCTCGCGTAGAGCAAAAGGGCAAAAGCTGGCTTGATCCAGATGTTCAGTACGCATAGGGACTGCGAAAGCACGGCCTATCGATCCTCTTATTTAAAGAGTTTTTAGCAAGAGGTGCCAGAAAAGTTACCACAGGGATAACTGGTTTGTGGCAGCCGAGCGCTCATAGCGACGTTGCATTTTGATCCTTCGATGTCGGCTCTTCCTATCATTGTGAAGCGAAAATCACAAAGCGTTGGATTGTTCACCCACTAACAGGGAACGTGAGCTGGGTTTAGACCGTCGTGAGACAGGTCAGTTTTACCCTACTGATGGCATGTCGTTGCGATAGTAATACCGTTTATTCCTACAATAACGACGGTGTCGGACATTTGGTTCATGCACTCGGTCGAACGGCCGGTGGTGCGAAGCTACGTCCGTAGGGAGTAACTCTGAACGCAACTAAGGGTGAAACCCATCTAGGCAAATGCGGCAAGGATATCTTTGAGGAGCCCCGAGAGTCGGGAGGCTCTAAACAATGTGACTATATAGTCGCTCTTCACCACGTGAGGTGCGACATCGAAGCCCATTTGGATCGCGGAGATCGATGCTGGCCGTATAACGCGCGCACCACGGCTCCGAAGGTCCGAATTTACCTCAGTTCGATGTCGGGGCTCGGAATAGTCTGTAGACGACTTCCGTTCCTGGCGGGGTGTTGTTCGCGGTAGAGTAGTTCTACTACGATCCGTTGAGACTCGGCCCTCAGCTAGGTAATTCGTCCGAGGACGATGGCTTAACGTTTTGCAATAATTTAATACACGAACAACTTCCCTTAGCATATAATAATATAGGAGTTGAACACAAGATAATATTTATGTTCTTTCTTCAAAATTAGCTTCCTGTTATACAAAAAAAATATTCAGGATTCAGTATTCAACCAGGTTGCTATGGTTACGGAAAATAACAAGGTTGTCAACTGAGGTTGTCAAATTAAATAATTGTTTGTCTCTCTGCTTTCTCCTTCTAAAATATTCTTACTCGTATAATTTGTGTACATACAAAGTGTTTTAAATATGAATAAACAAAGTGCATTTATTAATGAAGAAAGTCACGAAAAAATAGTGAAAGAAAATGAGTGAGGAGTGAGTACTCTATAAACATTCATTTTATTGTTAGTAGTATCATAAGTTTTATTGGTTTTTGCATTACTATTCTGCGAATCGGTCTAAAACGATTCGTTTTCTTATAAAATATCTAAAATAAAATAAATAATTTTCATATTTTTCAATGCTAAGACACTTACGTCAGGCTGTCAATACTTTTTCTTTTAAATTTTCTGTCATAGAGTTTCTTACTAGCTTAGTCTATGAAGGTTAGTTTTGATTTATATAATGTACCTACATCGAGCGAAATTCGAAGATCAAACTCATAATATCGTTATTTTTGTTCAAATTTTTTGAATGAATAATTATTTTGGTGTGTAATTACACTATTAATACCTAATTATTTATACCTATTATTGCATAAGTTGATAAAAAATGCTATGCAATAGCTTTACCGCGGCAGTCTCCGAGTGCCACACGTTTTTTTTTTATGCATTTGTTTTATTAGTTAATTGCAAATCAAATTATCTTACCCACACTATTCTAATGAACCTGGTTGTTCTAAGCTAACAGACAGATGTGTTGCTGGAGAGTTCGTTCCGCCACTTCTTCGTTCCTGTTAAAACACTAGGATGTGTCGAAGGGTGGGCGTTTTGGGGGACTGCCTCTTGTTGAAATTGACGTTCGAAAAGTGCTAATTTGAATAAATAACTTTTGATTTCGATTTTGTATCTAGCAATTAAACACAAATTGAATTATCACCTCTTTGGTCTAAGTAGTCGTTGCACGCGTAACTACTGAGCAGGTAGTTCTGGGTTCGATTTCAGTCGGGTTTTGTTTTTACCCGACTACGGCGAAGCCAAAAGGAAGGGTAATGATTTTGGCAGTCTATGTATGTATGTTCCACCGTAGCGCCTAAGCTACTGAACGGATTTTAATAAATTTGGTGTGTTTGGTGTGAATAGATTCGTAAGAATAGCCTGGGTGTCATAGGCTATATAAATTTTATAAATTCTTTTTATGACGGAATTTAAGAGGAAATGCGAGTGCTGTCTCTTTCTACTATCGCTGTCTCTCTCCGTCCTCCTGCCCTCAAATTCGTGCGATAAGGACAACTGTAGAAAAAAGTTAGAATTCGAGGTTTGGCTCTCGCCTGTTTCCTCCTCCAATATTGAACCAATTTAAAAGATATTTTAGACAATGAATAAGGAGGTTATATACTACGCCGCTATGTTTTTCATTTTTCGTTAATAGTTGTCAAATTTGTACACTAGGACTCTGTTAACAGCGATCTAAACAAGCAATTTTGAGCATTTTTTGAGGGTTCTAGTGCTTATAAAAATAATTTATCACCAAAAAGGAAAACATAGGGGCATAGAAATAGTTAATATTTATTATTCTGTAAAAAACCATTGCTCTAGGGTCATTAACCAAAAAGAAAACAGGCGAGAGCGTTTGTATGGAGAAAAGACCACTCGCGTTTCCTCTTAAATGTCAAAAACTTACCTCAAAAAATATTAAATTGAGATAATCATAGCAAGTTTGGTATCAAATGAAAGGTTTTGGCGAGCACATTACAAATATGTATTATATTATGGTTTAAGTACACACAAAAATAAAATTCAAATAAAAAAAATAGGTAAGTCTTAAAAGTAGAAAACAAGAAAATAATTCTTGTCTGATATTCTTCGTAGTCGCATGCCACTTTGCTAATGGCAATTATCAGCTGACTTCTGTATCAATGAGAACGCCATGAAGGAGCATCAGGTATCAGTGGCATTGCGACTATGAAGAATATCAGACAAGAATTATTTTCTTGTTTTCTACTTTTAAGACCGCGATTTTGTTAGTAGTCGGGTTTTAGATTTTTGAAATTAATTTTTTTTATTCATGTAAAATTTCTTAGTAGCAACCACGGAGTCTGGGTCTGAGCCCAACTGAAGGCAGTAAGCTCGTCCAATATAACTAGGCTTAACACCTCTGACTAACCCTTCGAGGCTTTCAGGTGTGATGTTGTGTAAAGTTAGTCATTGATTTTCATGATCTTATTGTGGAAGCTCCATGGACTTTCTTGCCCGTTCTTCTCCAGAGATCTACGCTAGGCAATGGGCATCTGCAGTACTTTCACAAACTAATATGCCTTGTGACTGTAGCTTCGTTTTATTTGTTTTTCAGGCATTCAAAGGGCCTGTAATGGTCTTATTGAAATAAATGGTTTGAGTTAATATGCCTAATCTTAGTTATTGTTACTTTAAATTAATATTTTTTCTGATATTTTAATGTCAAATTCTATTTAACAAGATGATTTTTCTTCATCCGTTGGTATACTATTATTAAGGCCGGCGCTCACTGCCGGGACGGCATGGCGTGGTTAAGGATTTTATTACCAATCAAGTTATTTTGAATCTTAATTCAATGAGTTCAGAACTCATGTTACTTTATTTCGATACCAAGATGTCGCAAAAAGACGCGACGTGCCGCTGGATGCTGCGGCACGACACAACGCGCCGCGAGTTGCTGCAGCGTGACGTGTCATGCCGTTTTATTTCACGCGTTACCGCGGCGCGCCATTGCATCCCTCGAGACGATGGGTCACTTTGTGTCGAGGAATTATGATTACTGAGCTGGTTGAAATAAGGTTGAAACTTGTGCAGCGGTCATTTCGGTTAATGGGGCGCAGTCCGGTCGGTGCGCAAGGCCACGGGAGGAAGATTCACTGATTGATGCCAAAGAGGCTGGGCTTTCAACAGGATACCACGGCATTCCACGGCTTGTCAAGGGATGCCACGGAACGCGCGGGATGCCGCAGCACAACCTGCCGTGCCATGCCGTCAGTGCTGCCTTTAGGTGTCAATTGACAGTCGTTAGAGGTAGGTAGTCAGTGATCAGTGGCCAGACAGTTAGACAATCAGTTTAACGAAGGGGTATCGTATTGCCCAGTATTTACTGGGTTGTTGGATAATATAGAGGAAATAAAATAAAACCAAAAGTAAAATTTCATGTTTTTTTTATATTATTTCTTAGCATCTAATGTTACCTTACTTATTATACTATAAAGTTAAAATAAAAAATACATTACATCTAGATTTTATACAACAGATTTTCTGGCGTTAAAATTAGACCAGTTGCTATATACAGGTTTTTGCATGACGCAAGAATATGCAAGTAAACGTACATTGACGCAAGACGGTAACATTTTTGACGCAAGTTTTTCTTGCTTTTAAATTCATTTGCTTGCATATTCGTGTGTATTTTTTTTTGCAAAATATTTGTAGTGAAATCAATATAAATTCTTGCAACTATTTTAAAGTGTAAAAAAGTTATTTAAATTATGTTTAGAGTATCAAATATGGGATTCAATGACTTTTTCATTTATTTTAAGACATTTTTTATTTTCAGCGTAACTGAACTGATAAAAGAAATATATTTTCCGATAATTTATTTGTGTTACTACCTTTTTTAAACTGTTGGAGTTTTTTTGTCAAAAAGAATCACCATATTTAATATCCTCTAAACAATTTAAGGCAAAAAAGCTTCATTATGAAAATCTTAGATAAATCATATAAAAGCTATCTAAACACAGGGTGAAATACACAATTCTCAGTCATGATTATTATTACTTCACTGCACAAACAGCAAAAAAAAAGGGAATATACCATTGGGTACAGTTTCAAGAGATATTTGTTTTTTTTTTCTACCAATTGGTAGAATTTCTCAAAAACAACTATTTTGTCTGGCAAAGTTACGACGTTTAGAGTAACTTTGACTCAGGCAAAGTTGATTTTAATACACACGGCTTCACATCAACCTATACAGAACCAGTTAACATGACCCCGCTATTTATAGATCTCCCGTACCTTGAAAGATCCGCATAATCTGGTTTAGTAATTCATCGTCGTGCGCAATAGGCAAGATTTTTACAACAAATAAACTTGACTGATAATTATACACATTCACTGGCAATTTTACAAATAACCCACAGCCATTTCGCGTATATCTTGGTAAAAGTAGTTTTATTTTCATTAAACTTAAGTTAAAAATGCTCTACCCGTTGCCTAATAACTTAAGTTGCTTAAAGTAATGTTTTATTAAAGTCCTGTATACAGTGGCCTTATTTAAATATATTTATTTACTAGCTTTTGCCCGCGACTTCGTACGCGTGGAATATAGCCTTAAGCTTTCCTCGATAAATGGACTATCCAACACATTTTTTTTTATTCTAACCTTATTTGTTCCTGAGATTAGCGCGTTCAACCAAACAAACTTTTCAGTTTTGTAATATTAAGTATAGATGATAATGCCTGGTTGTGTTGGATTTTCAACTTTAAGCGTTAAGCCGAAAGTTTTAATTCTAACATTTTGGCATTTACGCAGATCCCACGGACCTCCAAACAGAAAAACTGTAGTTTAACCAAACAAATCTATACTAATATTATAAAGAGGTAAAGTTTGTGTGTTTGTATATTTGTTAAATTGTAAGGGGTAATCTCGGGATCTACTGAACCGATTTTAAAAATTCTTTCACCAATAGAAAGCCACATTATTGCTGAGTGTCATAGGATATATAAAAAACCGAAAAATAAAAAGGCAAAGGCAAGGTAGTCCGTTTTGCAAAGTGAATCGGAGAAAAATCCAAAGCAGCGGAGGGCGCGGGATGGTTTCGGGTTTATTTCGGTTCGCGTTCGTGCTCGCTTCTAAAGGGGCGTGGCCTTTTACATCTGATCTGAGAGGTAGGTACCCGCGCGGCTCAGTCGCGTGGTCGGCTCCTTACGCAGCGGACGTCCCCGAAATTGAATTTTTCGAAACGTAATTAGCACACTTTCGACTAATTAGGCCCAACGAAGTGGGCACGGGTCAGCTAGTATAATATAAATCGGCTATAGTACAGATAGTGACACATCAAACTATATATTTCCAGTATAATTTGGCCTCGCTTTGTATAGATTTCTCGTACAATGAGAGATCCGCATAAACTGGATTTGTATAGTTTGATTTGTCATTGTGTGGATTATGAAAAAATTATTCGGAACGATAATAAATACAATAGTTTAAATCGTGGAGCTTTTCCAAAGAGACAAGATTTTTTATTACTTGAAAAAAAAATATCAATATAGACCACTGTATACAGGACTTGCCACTATGACCCAATATTATTGCGAAATAGTTAATTTAAAAAGTACTCCTTAACAAAAATAACTATAAAATAATACTCAAAGGCTTAACTTTGCAAAGGCGTACATTATTTTTAAATTAAATATTTTAATAAATACAATGCCATAAACTGGCAACACCACCCTATTCGAATAAATATTTTTTTATGTTTTAATTCATTGTTTTTTTTTCTTTCTTTTAAAAGCGATAGTCTATGCGCTACTTTTTTGATAAAAAAAATATGCACCATAGTTATTTTATACATTTTTTTCTTTCTAAAGACAACAAGTTTTAGTTGATTTTTATATTACAATTTTGTGAAGTTTCGTTTGTCGAATATTTTGTTGTCTTTAAAAAAATATTACATTTAGTTCGCTTAAATTTATAGATCACAAAGTAGTTGTCCTAAAAATATATTATTTTCTTTGAAAGTTTATGTGTGTATTTTTACAAACCATTTATTGCAAAATTAACGTGCATTTGAAAACCAGTCTTTTAAAAAGGTAATCTTATTAACCAGTACTAATTGGGTTGTGGAGGTCAGATAGGCAGTCGCTCCATGTAAAATACTGGTATTCAGCTGCATCCGGTTAGACTGGAAGCCGACCCCAACATAGTTGGGAAAAGGCTAAGCAGAAGGTGATGACCATGTGTGATCTGGGTTGGTCTGACATGCGTTTTTTTTATTCCGGTAGTATTTTTCTATAGGGCAGTTTTCGATCACTACGAGGCGAGGGTAAAACCTATTACACACTAAAATATTATAAGATTTATTTCAGGTATATTTTCAATAATAATGACATGAGTATAGGCCAAGAATTTAAAATTAATCTCTTTTTAAAACAACTACTTTGTTTAAAAGTTTACCCATTATGATTATACATAAAATGTCAAGCGCCTTCCCAAAAAGGTTGGAAAGGGAAGGCTGACCCTTGAATATATGGTCAGTGCCCTCATTTAACTGACCCCTCTTTTCTTAATCGTCTTTGCAAAAGGGTCATTTAATTTTAATGCAGGGCATTGACTGTAGGAGCTTTTTTTTGATTTATTGCTAGATTTTTTTATGTATAATCGTAAAGGTTTAGAAACTGCATTTTTATAATAAAGTTCAAGTTTTTTTTTCGTTTCTATATTTTGTACTCATATTCAAAATAATATGCAGTGCACAGTAGAAAGGTAAAATAAAAGATACGATATCTGCCAAAATTCAAATAATCAAATTTTGCATAATGCGAATAAAATACATTATCATTTTTATTCAAACTGGAAGCAAAAATAAATAAAAACGAAATAAATAAATTTTGACAAATATCATATTTTTATTTTGTTTTTCGTGATGAAAAATGAAAAATATACAGTTTTTATCAGCATAAAATATTGTTCAGGTAGACTTAGAAACTTCGTTTTTAACAGGGTATATTAGAAACTGCTTTAGAATGCTTACTCGACCGCGTAAAAAGGAAGGGTTACGAGTTTTGCTCAACTATATTGTGGTCGCAGTTGAATACGAAAATGAAATGAAACCACTGGCATCTGATCTTCAAAAAATCAATCAATATTATGACATCTTTTCAGAGAATTTAAGATTTCAAAGTGCAGTTTGTGTTTTTTTTGCTACCCTGTTAAAAAAAAGTTTTTTTTTTAATATAAAAAAACCTAACCTATATTATTTATATGTATATTTACTTATTGTGTCTGGTCAATCATTTTAGCTGATATTTTAACTATAACCTTAAAAACTAATATTATAAAAACATAACATAACTTAATAGTAAGAGAAAAAAAAATATTTTACAAAAAACTTCTAAACTTACTTATTGCAACATAACGATGTCATAGACACCAGTGTTTTTTTTTAATCGTTTTTATTAAAATCTATGGTTTATATGATATCAGTCGTTTGTGGTAAATATTTTTTGATTTTTTTCTTACTTTCGCTTGGAACAATTTTGTTGGTAAACCCAAAAAAAAACTAGGCATAGATTTGCGTGTTTTTTACAAAAAAACATCGTCGTAAGCGTAACAAAAGAAAAAAAAAATGACAAAACAAATATACAATTTTTTTTTAAAGAAATAAATACAATATTTTTACTAAAGTTTTTTTTTTGTAAAAAACACGCAATCTCACTCAATTTTAAAATCGCTAATCGAGAACTAAGTCAAAATGGAATTCTTTTTTTTGTATCACAAACAATTTTTTTTTTTCGTTATTTTTAGAAAAAACTTAGCTAGAGCCTAACCTCCTTTTGCAAGAAAGAGAAGCTATGCTAAGCTATTAATCGCAGCGGAAATACAAGCTGCACGATAGGACTGGCCTCTGGCTTATAAGCTACGAAAATTACTTTGAGTTCACAATTTTTGCCCCAAATAGGACATGTTTCGTCCCAAATAGGACATATTTCCTTAAGAAGTGGAAACACACACAATATAATAAAGGTACATTTAAAGACAATTTTTTTCGATTCAAACTTGTGACCGTTAGTTCAAAAGGCGGACTTTTATGCAACTTCACTATAGGTTACTGATAGGCAAGCTTTTCACACAATTAAGTCTAATATACAGAAAAGTGACATATATTTACACCAAAAAACTGCAACAGAAAATTTTACAACTGATGGAAAACCGTTTTGACATTTGTCAAACGTCAAATTTTGACAGGTGTCATTTTTGAAGGGCACAATTCAGGGGCTTACATTGACAAATGACATCATTTACTTTGTGCCATAATTCTTAAAAGGCGGTTTTTTTTCTACTGATTTAGTAACTGACAATTTGAATTAAAAACATGGATACAATAATTTATTACAGTGAAATTAAAGAAATTAGACACTCAAAAATGACATTTGACAAATACCAACTCACATTACTTTACAAAATTCTTGCAGTATTTTATTTTTGCGAAAAACTCTTGAGTGAATTTGTCAATAAAGATTGTATTTTATTAATTCGAAGACATGTGACATCTACCAACCCGCGTGGTGGATAGCCCATCCCTCTCCTAGAGAGGAGGCCTGAGTCCCTGCAGTGGGAACATTATAGGCTGGTGATGATGATGAAAGGTTTTTATGATTATTTTAACAATAAATTATTATTGCATGGTAGTAGTCTTAACGTGTGTTTAGTAGTCTTAACGTGTGGTAGTAGTCTTAATGTGTGTTTGTGTGTGCGTTACCAACTCGGGAACTGTGTGTATCAGGTGGGACGTCACTGGTCGTAGCTTTTAGCTTTTCTGTCCATATCATCATCGTTTGTGCGGTTCATCGGGTGATCTGAGGGTGATAGAAAAAGTTCGTTGTATTAGATTAATATAGGTATAGTCAAATAAAAGCCCTCTTCCTCTCTCCTACTATTGCAGTGCCCGACAGGGCCCACAATGATCATAACTTTGTAAAACCTGCCATCTAAGTAAACTTGTGGAAGCAATAAATGTATTGAGTATTGAAGAAGATAAGTAGGTTTTAGGAGGTGTAATCGGACCGTAGATATCGATAAAACTAAAAACTAACTAGAATGTATCATTTATTCTTTTTTTACTCCATATTGAGTTGAAAGTTTTTTTTTATTAATTACACATAAGATTACGCTTGTAATCCCAGAACGGTTAGGCAAAGGTGTACCCATTAGTAGTGTTTAAGACTCATGTAATAGGGGCAAGCCTATTGCCATCAATCTGTCATAAATCCAGTCTCCATGGCTCCTATCGAGAAATTGCTGATGAAGAAACTAATACATTGCCCGACCGGGTCTTCGAACCTAGGACTTCGATGTTTTCACACCTTCCAGTTGATGTTGGGTAACCAATAATTGAATATCGTTAGCTGTATTTTTTTCTTTTAAGTAGGTATCTAATGTGATTTTCTTATTTTTTTTTTTCACTTCAGATTTTGATGGTCTGAATGATTTCTAAAATTTTGCACATCTATTATTATGGGACCTTATATACTTTCGAGATACTTTGTATCCAAGTATATTCCCCTAGGATTCAAGTAGAACCGTGTGTGAGTGCTAATCACACTAATAATAAAAAGGCTAAAGTTTGTGAGTGTGTGTGTGTATGTTTGTTACTTCTTCACGCATAAACTACTGAACGGATTTGGATAAAATTTGGTACACAGATAGTTTATAACCTGGATTAACACATAGGATATATATAGCTATCCCGATTTTATCATCTCGTGGGATAATTTTCGAGTTGCAGCCGGTGAAGCCGCTGGCAACAGCTAGTTAAATATAGTTCAGATAATTACCTTGGTGCTGTGGCATCTTGGGAACCAGCACGACGTTACCATCAGCTGCCTGCTGCAGCGAGTACTGCTGCGAGGATAGTGGTCTACCTTCAGGGTCGCGCAGGTTCTGTGGAGAATGTTGTGGATAAGTAACAATATGCTTGTGGTTAGGTATACTACAATAAAAGGAGCGAAGCATCAATGAAAAATATTGCCACTGCTTACACCTGCTTATCCGGCTCGAAGGACCAAAATGTAGGACACGGCACTAAGAGGTACCTGGTGGGATTCGCTTAAGACTCTTAAACGGCCAAACAAATGTGGATGAAATGTACGTCCTTACATTTTGTCTTGGTGGCGCGAGTGTAACTGGCTACATTAAAATCTAATTATAACAAAAAAAAAACCGACTTAAAAAAAAAAACACAAAAAAGTGAAAAATAAACTTTAGAAGAAAAACCAGTCTCTGCAGTCGGTGACTTTTGTTTGTTTGATTTCATTTTTTGCCACCGACTTCAGAAACTGGTTATTCTTCTAAAGTTTATTTTTCACTTTTTAGTGGTTCACATGTTCATGGGTCAATGTGGACAATGTAGTATTTTTTTTTGAGTTTTGTTGATTTTTCAAAAACCGCTTGTCCGATTTCGAAAAAAAAAATATGGGACCATTTCGGAAGTAAGTATACCCTTTCTAACAAAGAAATAATTTTTCATATCGGTTAGCAAGTGACGGAGTTATGCCCAAACAAACATAAAAAATATATATATATAATAATAATAATTTATTTATTCAATTTAGACAACAGTGATCCATATTTTTGTTAGTAGGTATACTTAAAGAATAGTGTTAGTAAAAATAATCATAATACTGAGGGCCAATATACAACACATACTACGAATTACCAAAAATGCATAATCATAAAATAATATCTAAATTCATAAAATATAATTCTAAATATATTGATATATTGTTAGATAATTCCTCAGCCGGAGGGTAGAAATATCGCATGTTCGTGACGACGCAGCGAATGGAACGGGTGACAGAGCATATCAACCGGCGCACGCTCAGAGCGCACTCACTTTTGCTCGGGCGCTCGACTGCAACAGACGTCTATTGGGACCTGTGGTTATAGCTATGACTGTTTCTTAATGTTTTCGTAACTGTGTTGGTTTTGTGATGTGCTATTTAAAAATAAATAGTTCGAGGTTACTTTGTCGTTTCTTTAAGAAAAATAAATACCCTTCTGATCCATAAGATCAGAAGTGGGATTCGCTTACACGCGTCTTTGACCGTTTGCCATCTATTTTGCAGTAAAACGTTTCGTTTCAAAGTAACCTCTAACCACGTATTAATCACAGTGTCAGTGTTCATGCGTTTTCGGGTTAACACCCACGTGTTAATTATATTGTGGTCAGTTTACGGATCGCGAGTGCACACCGCGTGAACGTGAAGGTTCTGGGTTCGATTCTCGGATCGGACAAAGTTTTTTTTGTCTGAATTTGTGCCCGGTTGGTGGCAATAGGTTTGCCCTTATTACATGGGACTTAACATAACTGGCGAGATGTGGGTATACTGAGTACCTCTGCCTAACCCTTCGGGGATTGCAGGCGTGATGTTATGTTGTGTGTGTGTGTTTATGAAGTCACTGGGGCAATCGACAATGCCTCGGACGCATTGGTGGTTGTTTTCATGGTGGTGCTAAGACGTGGCTTAAAGATTGGGTAACCAATAACAGAACGTGGACTAATTTTTTAACCCGTATTTTGGTCATTGTGTCCGTGTTAACTTGATATGGCCACTGTGCTAAGACGTTATGAGTACGAATTCGAATAAATTTACCACGTATGCAGGCTATGCCCGAAAGTCCTTGTTGCGGTTGAATATCGTCAAGGAACTGTCGTGGGTTTGATTCCCGCACGGTACAAATTTTTGTATGGCCAACAGATAATTGTTCCGGGTCTTGGTATTTGTGTATGTGAGTTTAAATGTTTATGTACACTCCCATGATACAGGAGGAATTCCTAGTGTGGGGCAACGTTGTGATAGTGGCGTTAAAAGGTTTTACTTGATGATTTCTGAAAACCTGGTAGTTTTTGTCGTACTATGGGACATGACCAAGGGTAGTTCATTGATGTTTTTCCCAAGTGTAACCACGTTTGACTTAATCAAACTCAACAAAACTTAAGTTTGGTCAGGAGTGACCGAGTGGAACAAAATTCTGTTGTGGATTTGTTTGTTTGCAGAATAATCATTACACGTGGCCGCTGGCTGCCAGGGTGCTTTACTGGCGCGGTTGAGCGTGTCGCTCCTGACTGCATGCGCGCCCCACTGGCGCATTTGCGCGTGGCACTCCACGTTGTCAGCGCGCCCCGGTGCCAGCGCCCCCACTGGCGCGGTTGCGCGTGGCACTCCATGGTGCCAGCGCGCCCCACTGGCGCGGTTGCGCGTGGCACTCCACGGTGCCAGCGCGCCCTACTGGCTTCTGTTTGGCCTGGACCTCCGGTTCATGGCTTCTGATTGGTCTGAGCCTCTGGCTTATGACTTCTGATTGGCCTGGACCTCTGGTTTATGGCTTCTGACTTCTGTTTGGCCTGGACCTCTGGTTTATGGCTTCTGATTGGTCTGAGCCTCTGACTTATGACTTCTGATTGGCCTGGACCTCTGGTTCATGGCTTCTGTTTGGTCTGAGCCTCTGGCTTATGACTTCTGATAGGCCTGGACCTTCGGTTCATGGCTTCTGTTTGGTCTGAGCCTCTGGCTTATGACTTCTGATAGGCCTGGACCTTCGGTTCATGGCTTCTGTTTGGTCTGAGCCTCTGGCTTATGACTTCTGATTGGCCTGGACCTCTGGTTCATGGCTTCTGTTTGGTCTGAGCCTCTGGCTTATGACTTCTGATTGGCCTGGACCTCCGGTTCATGGCTTCTGTTTGGTCTGAGCCTCTGGCTTATGACTTCTGATAGGCCTGGACCTTCGGTTCATGGCTTCTGTTTGGTCTGAGCCTCTGGCTTATGACTTCTGATTGGCCTGGACCTCTGGTTCATGGCTTCTGTTTGGTCTGAGCCTCTGGCTTATGACTTCTGATTGGCCTGGACCTCCGGTTCATGGCTTCTGTTTGGTCTGAGCCTCTGGCTTATGACTTCTGATAGGCCTGGACCTTCGGTTCATGGCTTCTGTTTGGTCTGAGCCTCTGGCTTATGACTTCTGATTGGCCTGGACCTCCGGTTCATGGCTTCTGTTTGGTCTGAGCCTCTGGCTTATGACTTCTGATTGGCCTGGACCTCTGGTTCATGGCTTCTGTTTGGTCTGAGCCTCTGGCTTATGACTTCTGATAGGCCTGGACCTCCGGTTCATGGCTTCTGTTTGGTCTGAGCCTCTGGCTTATGACTTCTGATAGGCCTGGACCGCCGGTTCATGGCTTCTGTTTGGTCTGAGCCTCTGGCTTATGACTTCTGTTTGGTCTGGACCTCTGGTTCATGGCTTCTGTTTGGTCTGAGCCTCTGGCTTATGACTTCTGATTGGCCTGGACCTCCGGTTCATGGCTTCTGTTTGGTCTGAGCCTCTGGCTTATGACTTCTGTTTGGCCTGGACCTACGGTTCATGGCTTCTGTTCTAGTTAAGTATATTACTGCTTCACTACTATCTATTTATCTTGGCTAGTATTCCACCCAATGGGAGTCCGGAATTCCATTGCTTGGAATGCTATTTAGTTCCATTTACTTTTTAATGCTTTGGATAACTGATTTTGAAATATTTATTAGTCTGAGGTTTTTACATTTCACTTACCTAAAAAAAAAACCTTCCTGTTAGTTAGTTAGGTACCTGATGGTGGGAGTGCACGCTCACTATCGCGTACTTAACAACATCTGTTCGAGTGCTTACTATTCTATGGCTTCAGACACATGAGTGACGCAAGAAAACAAATGTACAGTATGTGTTGTTGTTACTTTGCAGATGATTACGACCAGTCTGGTGGTGGTGAACCTAGTGATGACACAAGAAAATGATGGTCAGGTTGTGACAGATGGATCTGATGTGAACGATGCTGCCGGATGGTACTCGATATGTTGCGTGTCGAGGTGACCAATGTTGGTCCGATGCATCATGGAAGATACAAGTTGCCCTAAACATGGCAAGGCGGGCTGCAACCGCACCTCACCTCTACATCTGGTGACTGGTATCATGTTAATGGGTGATGTATATGGGATTGGTTTGAAACGTACTTGTATGTGAACCAATTCACACACGCAAAGTTATGCCTCACGTAGGTCTCTAGCGAGTCGTGAGGTGGCGATCTTCCGACAAGTCCCGCCCCGGGTGGTTGGTTTGGATATTTGTATGTTTCACACCTATAACGCGTAGTCTAGGCTATGCTAAGCGAAGCTAGTCGCTTTAAGTTATTCGCTGTTGAGATGAGTGTTGTTAAAAAGAGCTTTTTCATCAACAGCTATATCTGTTTGCCACCGACATTGTGGCAATTTTGTTTGATTTTGGCATCGATATTTGGCTATCTGGAAACCCGATAGATGGTTACCAGGTGATGTTGTGGTTGTTTCGGTAATGATTGAGGTCGCGAACTCTTTCATTGGTGATACAATTTACAAACTGCTGCCTATTTTGGTGCGATTGCTAGTAATTTCATTACAATGGGCAGTTAAAAGTTCAAACTTTCAGAATACCTCATTCAAGTTTTGGTTTTGTTATGTTTTAGATGACGAGTCTACCAATGAGGTCCAAACAAGTGATGTTCAGACGCTGAACAGCGTATCTGTGCAGGATGGACGAAGCGAGCGAGGATCAGCATTCGGTGCCAGTCCGTGCCAGTGAGCCAAGCTGACGAGGTCGTTCAGCTGTCAGGAACGGCCGTGTTAGATATTTCCTCAGCCGGAGGGTAGAAATATCGCATGTTCGTGACGACGCAGCGAATGGAACGGGTGACAGAGCATATCAACCGGCGCACGCTCAGAGCGCACTCACTTTTGCTCGGGCGCTCGACTGCAACAGACGTCTATTGGGACCTGTGGTTATAGCTATGACTGTTTCTTAATGTTTTCGTAACTGTGTTGGTTTTGTGATGTGCTATTTAAAAATAAATAGTTCGAGGTTACTTTGTCGTTTCTTTAAGAAAAATAAATACCCTTCTGATCCATAAGAATATATAAACCTTCCTCCTTCTTTTTTTAGAAGTCGGTTAAAAAATAAAGAAAATTTGCGCTATAATGTGGAGTTAATTTAAAGATTTTTACCTGGAAAACATGTCTATAAAGCGCCGCAAAGCGTTCCTTGACGCGCTGCCTCTCCGCTATAAGTGAGCTGTGGTCGCGTTGTGTGCGTATCTTCCTGTCCCGAACTGTGCGCACTTCGTCAGCCAGGGAGGTGATCTGGTCTAGCTTGCGTTTGCGGCAGTTCTGGGCTGCCACCTGTGGGGGTAGGGGGGGGGAGGTGAGTTGTATGGCTTTTGGAGATATTATTGAATGGTGTAATCATTGAGGACGACTTCATCATCATCAGCCCATAATGTTCCCACTGCTGGGACTCAGGCCTCCTCTCTAGAAGAGGGATGGGCTATAATCCACCACGCGGGCCCAGTGCAGATTGGCAGATGTCACATGTCTTCGAATATTTTGGTTCTAAGACATGCCGGTTTCCTCACGATGTTTTCCTTCACCGTTTTGGGAACAGCGGTGATGAAATAAATTACACAAAGTAATGCGCCTGTCTGGGTTCGAACCCACGACCTACTGTTCGTAAGTCGGGGCCGACACCACTGGGCCACCGCCTGCTCCGAGTTCGACTTTAAGAAGCTTTTTATTTCTCCACGTCTGCCGCATGCCCAATGAGCCGTGGGTCAACATAGCCCTAGCACAGCTAGAAGCCGTCGCGGCAGACCTCGTAGAAGAAGGCGGGACGGTCTGGACAAGACACAATGTCCTTAGATCAAACCACTGGAAGTCATGAGAAGAGGCCTTTGCCCAGCTGTGGTATGATTAAGGCTTTCAGTAGCAATAGTCTGGCTAGGAATATAAATTTTCGGGAAATTCAATTATGGCGTTTTAGGTTTCATCACTGGCTTATAGCTTAGTTTTTATCACGCCAAATGGCATGTAAATCAGAACGTTCGGCCAGTCGAGATGGGGAGCTGGCTGCTACTCCAGTATTTAGTGACGATAAAGTGACGCGTATAGATACCAGCCAAAGAATTGGTGACAGAACAGTTCGAAAGTTAGAAGCATTTATTTATGGCCGAACGACCTGATATCAGGCCGTTCGGCCAACCTGAATCTCCGTAACTGAGGACCTTAGAGAAACTGTTACTGAATAAAGACTTAGCGACGATTTGGTGACAAACAACCACTGCTTTACTTTTACTCGTAATGCCACCGGTTAAAAGCAAAATTAATTTTAGTTCCTGGAACATCAGGACGTTCGGCCAACGTAATCTCCATAACTGAGGACCTGGGAGAAACCGTTAATCAATAAAGATGTTGTGACGACACTGAAACGAACTTTTATTGTTTTATTTTATTTTATGACGGCCCCTATAAAAAGTAAATTGAGTATTTAACATCTAACCTCAAAACATTGGGATTATCAATTCCTCCACAACGAAGAAGTCCAGAGAAACCGTTAATGAATAAAGATTTAGTGACGACACTGAAACGAACTATTATTGTTTTATTTTATTTTATGACGGCCCCTTTATACGGTAAATTGAAAATTTAACATATAACCTCAAAACATTGAGATTATCGATTCCTCCACAACGAAGAAGCCTAGAAGACTCCTAAAACCCGTGTTATAGGTTTTCAGTGCGATGGTGTCAGTATTTTTGTTGATTCGAGATTAATCTATAAAATGTACTATGGTGGATGGCGACTGAAATAGGGTGACCATGTATTCCAACGAAACAAGTACCTATTTGTCGAGTGCCTACTCAATTAACTAAACAGTGAAGTAAAACACGTCGTCGTAATATTTAATTATATAGGTGCAAGCAACGTTGAGCAGATGCCTGCGTACCAGTGTCCACTTGTGAAGTCTTTGTTATATTCATCATCAACAGCCTGTTAATGTTTCCACTGCTGGGACACAGGCCTCCTCTCTTTGAGAGGGAATGGGCTATCTACCACGCGGGCCGAGTGCGGATTGTAGATGTCACATGTCTTCGAATTTGTTGGTTCTAAAGACATGCCGGTTTCCGCACGATGTTTTCTTTCACCGTTTTGAGAGCAACGGTGATGAAAATAAATTACACAAAGTAATGTGCCTGCCTGGGTTCGAACCCACGACCTACTGTTCGGAAGTCGGGGCCGCCACCCCTGGGCCAACGCTGCTTTGTTGAGTCGAGTATATTTTGGCTAAAAGCAAACGAAAGTAGAAAGGTGACTGGCAGTGGAGTTCGGGAAATTTGACTAAGAACAAGAATACGTAAATAAATTGGTACACAAATTAAAAAATCTTTATTTGTAATCAATCATCCACATCCACCACCACAGAATCAGAATCACCACCACAGGTACCATCCACATCAGGTAAGTACATAATAATTTGTACTTGTGAAACTTCGTTATTCGGTTTAACTGTATTGAGAATAGGTACGAAGCGCCCGGCCATTTCATTAAATGGTGACAGTTCTAAAAATACTAAAGAATTGACATGTGGAATGTGAGTTCGGCTGTCATTGAGCCGATCAAGTTGGATCAAGGGCCTGATTCAGAAGGCAGTAAATATACTCCTCGATACGGCTCCCTTGTGAGGAGGCCTGTCTCTGCAGCCCGAACCACACCGGTAGCTTGCGACCCGCTCCCGGCTTCCGATACACGAAACTCTTTTTTTTTATTCCTACTTTGCAATGTTTAATGTCTTTTTTTAAGAAATATTCGAAATACATTTTTAAATATTTCTTAAAAACTAAGTATGTAAGAAAATAAATAAACTAATAAAATTAATAATTCCGAGCATTTCAATGCAATTTTTCAATTTATCTCTAATGCTTATATAAAATATTAGTTATCTGCACTCCTTCTCCTATTCCTCCGTCCGCGTATCTATTTATTTTGTTGCAATACCTACATCGTCACCTTATTTCAACATTTTCGACGTGTTTTACTTCATTGTTTAGGTGATTGAGTCCTACTCGACAAATAGGTACTTGTTTCGTTGGAATACATGGTCACCCTATTTCAGTCGCCATCCACCATAGTACATTTTTATAGATTAATATCGAATCAACAAAAATACTGACACCATCGCACTGAAAACCTATAACACATCAGGATTTTAGGAGTCTTCTAGGCTTCTTCGTTATGGAGGAATCGATAATCTCAATGTTTTGAGGTTATATGTTAAATTTTCAATTTACTGTATAAAGGGGCCGTCATAAAATAAAATAAAACAATAATAGTTCGTTTCAGTGTCGTCACTAAATCTTTATTCATTAACGGTTTCTCTGGGCTTCTTCGTTGTGGAGGAATTAATAATCCCAATGTTTTGAGGTTAGATGTTAAATTCTCAATTTATTTTTTATAGGGACCGTCATAAAATAAAATAAAACAATAAAAGTTCGTTTCAGTGTCGTCACAACATCTTTATTGATTAACGGTTTCTCCCAGGTCCTCAGTTATGGAGATTACGTTGGCCGAACGTCCTGATGTTCCAGGAACTAAAATTAATTTTGCTTTTAACCGGTGGCATTACGAGTAAAAGTAAAGCAGTGGTTGTTTGTCACCAAATCGTCACTAAGTCTTTATTCAGTAACAGTTTCTCTAAGGTCCTCAGTTACGGAGATTCAGGTTGGCCGAACGGCCTGATATCAGGTCGTTCGGCCATAAATAAATGCTTCTAACTTTCGAACTGTTCTGTCACCAATTCTTTGGCTGGCGTCTATACGCGTCACTTTATCGTCACTAAATACTGGAGTAGCAGCCAGCTCCCCATCTCGACTGGCCGAACGTTCTGATTTACATCAAATGGCGGGCGTCAAACCATGTCAGAGGCCCTTGAGGTGGTTTAGAAACTCTGACACTAGGGTGTGTGGGGTCGCTAGACCTTACTAGAAGAGAAGAAGCTCTAATCAAGACTTCAGATAATCCCACATAACTCTAACTCTTATCCCGCTACAAATAACATCCAAAATTCCAAAAACATACCTTATTCTTCCCACGCCGCCTAATATCCCTTATGAGAGACAGCTGCGCCTCGCTCAGGTCGTGCTTGGACAGGCGCTCGTTGAACTCGTCCATGGGCAGGTTGATGATGTCCTGGACCTCCAGGGGGATGCCTGCGGCCACTTGTACAGGTTAATGTGGCTTGAAAACGTGTATAACTCGCTTTTTTGTCGAGGTTATAAGTGTGAAGGGGACCTTAGACGGTCACTTTGGGATAGTTTGGTTCGGATTGATCGTCTAAGGTACTTCGCTGTCACTGTATTTAGTCCTGCCACACTCAGAGATGTTTCAATAATACTTAAGCCATCACTTAGTAAAGATTTTGACACTTTAGTGAAGGTTTTGTATGTCATATCTTTACTAAGCGACGGCTTAAAAGTAATCATTAAATATCTGTGAGTACTGCAGTTAGTTGCGTATCTCACTTATTTTCGTATTCCCGAGAATTTTGAAGCAAAATTCTTGGTCCATTACTTTTACAAGTTCTAAAATAACGTCTGTTTAACGCATACATGAAAATTGCTGATCGATGCCAACATAAGTTGCAGATTCGGACTACTAAACTCGATGACGTCTACCACTTTTCATCCTTATGCACTATGCAATAAGGTTAAAAATTGTTCGACCGTCAGCAAACCCAGAAGTACCAACAAAAAATATATTTTTCTAGCCACAATAGCGACTAGTTTTCGTCCTTACCTAATGCCTTAGCTCTCTTCTCGTCGCGGGAGAGGTGTTGTCCGCTGCTGGTCGCTGAGGAACCTCCGTCTGACATACTTCCGTCGGTGAGACGCCGGACTATACAACAGAAATTAAGGGTTTAGTATTTATTGTTAGGTTAAGAGTTTGAGGGAGAGCAGTGGTGGCCCAGTGGTGGCGGCCCCGACTTACGAACAGTGAGTCGTGGGTTCGAACCCCGTCAGGCGCATTACTTTGTGTAATTTATTTCATCACCACTGCTCTCAAAACGGTGAAGGAAAACATTGTGAGGAAACCGGCATGTCTTAGAACCAAAATATTCGAAGACATGTGACATCTGATTGAAGTCAAGAGCAAGCCCATTTATAATTAAAAAAAAAAAAACTACCAATCCCGCGTGGTGGATCCATCCTTCTTTTAGAGAGGAGGCCTGAGTCCCTGCAGTGGGAACATTATAGGCTGATAATGAAGAGTTTGAGGATATTTGGCAGTGCATAAGGAGACATTATTATTATGAGCCTATACTATCCTACAAAGGCCTCCGTTCCCTCCTTCCACTTTTCGCGATCCAGTGCGATAGTAGGCCAACCTTTAGAGAAAGAGTCTAGCTCATCCCGCCACCTCCTTCTTGGCCTACTACGTTGTACACAAGTAGACATAACATAGGTTTTTTTGGACGGTAGGAAAATCATCAAATGACTCCTACCGCTCTGGGCAGAGCAGTAGGGAGTGTCAGAGTTCTACTGACTAAAAACCACCCATGTTCCTTCTTAACCTTTCGTCGTTCGGACTAACACATAGGATAGCTTTTATTTAAAATGTCACTTACGGGATATCTTCCGTGACACAAAAATTTCAATCGAGAAGATGGCTTTAAATTGTCAAGTACGTGGAATCCAGTTTTGAGAATGCTTAAAAGCAGCAAGCAACATAATATTAAGAAATCCAAAAAACCTGGTGATACTGTGAGTGTGTTTTGCCGTGACTTAGTGTCGAGTTCCAGTAGTGCGCGTAATAAAAGACAAAGAAAGAGGGTAGACAGATTCGTCTGCTCCTAACAATTTTTTCCATCCACCCGCATTTCTCCAGTTAACCCGCGATCATGGCGCTTGCAACAGCGTCGAAATATCGGGAACTCAAAACAAATTAAAATCACGGAAGATATCCCGTAAGTGACATTTTAAATATAGTTATGAACCGTGAAAGCTTAAAACAGAGGATAGCTTTTATCCCGATTTTATGTTCCCGTGGGATAATTTACGTACCTCGCTTGTCCCTGACGGCGGCAGGTCGTTGGTCGGCGGCCGCTAGCGGCGCGCTGTACGTGTGGTTGTGTCGCACTCGCTCGGGGGTCGCGTACGCGAACCGTGGGGGGGCTGGGCTGGGGATTTGGCTCTGGGGAAACAAAAATAAGAGGTCAGTAAACTTTAAAAAGGCTTCGAAAACTGAAGGTCTACTGTCTAAGCACGAAACCCGTAGTTTCTGCCAAAGATACGGGCGTTTCCTAGCCTGCATTCCTTTCTTAAGAGCGTATGCTACCTCAGATTAGAAACCCTATTTGTGGTGGTTCAAACTTCGCTTGTAATACAGTGAGAATAAAGTTCTAATCAGCTTGCACTACAAAGCGGTTGTTACGTCTTTCGCTGCGGCCGAATAGTGCGAAATTAGTGGTATTTTGCGATTTACAAAAAATCTATTGATTGGACTAAAAAAGTAAAACACTATGACTTTAGTTTGTTGCTTGTAGAATTATTTGGCAAAAAAATCAGAACGATGACATGTATTTTAGTATGGTTTTTACTCGTTAAAAGAATTTTTTAGAGGTATCTTCGCGATTTTTTTCTATCGAGCAAAGTTAGTTGTATTATGTTTTCACAACACTATGGCACTAGCATATATCCTGAAGAATATCATATATTTTTCTGATGTTGATTACTGCAGTGAATCATATACTTTTACGCATTATAAAACTCGCGTTTGAGGTACCATACGCTCTTAAGGTTGATGCGACAAGGTAGCCCGCGAAATTCCAATTTTATTATGTTTTTTGCAATTTACCTGTCAGTGTCAAGTCGTATGTTAAATGAAATAGGATTCGCGGCAGTAATAAATTGTCTATTTACTATGCAATAATGATAAAAACCACCAATACAACCGTCTCCATTCATAAAGGTCTCTAGAGTGACTATTTGATGAAAAAGGCATTCTTTAGGTTTATATGAAGTGAGATGGTTGTATTGGTGATTTTTCTCTAAAAGTGGTTGTCAATTTTTCCTTCTGTCATATGTAATTAATTTTGGTTTCAAATAAACGCTAAGAATTACTAGTGACACAAATTCTATTTATTTCTCGCTTATCAGCGCCCTAGATTTATTCATGGTCCTGGGCACTTGTCCTCCCCACCACTGCGTTTTTTTTTGTTCTAGACTATTCCTGGGAACCCCCAGTTACGGAGATATTGGGGTTAAAGTTCCAAATTTTTCACAGTAATACGGACTAGGGTTCAGGTACTTAGTACTTTCGGCCGAGCCACAAATGAAGAAAAAAGTAGGTGCCCAGCTTTAGTTTTTGTATTCTGTATAGTTAGTAAAATAATATTACCTGTAGTAAGGCATGGCTGGAGTGTGCCGTGTTGAGGTCTAGCGCGGGGCCGTGGATGTTTGTGACGTGGGGCGGGGGCAGCTGTGGCCGGGGGGCGAACTCTACTGAGGGAGGAACAATATTTGTTAGGTTATTTTCTCTATCATCTATACAAATAAAACAAAATTGAAAGAAAGATGAAAGAAAGAGGAAAGAAAAAGAAAAGAAAAAGAAAAATAAAAGAAAAAGAAAAGAAAAAGAAAAGAAAAAGAAAAGAAAAAGAAAAGAAAAAGAAAAGAAAAAGAAAAGAAAAGAAAAGAAAAAGAAAAGAAAAGAAAAGAAAAGAAAGAAAACATATTTATTTGGCACATGCCAATTGCCACAAGTGCACACAACAAAGTAAAAAAAAACTAAGAACTAAACACGAAAAAGAGTGTGTATCTCACGGCTGCGCCAAATAGGACCAGTTATTTTGTCTGTTTGTTCCGGTTATTCTCCGAAACGGCTGAACCGATTTTGACGGGACCTATTTTGTTAGATAGGTGATGTTATAAGCCCTAAACATAGAGTACTTTAATTTTTGAAAAACAATTAGGTTTCTGTGCAAATTAATTAAAACCCTCCAAATTTTCTACATACAAAATAAATAGAAGTGTCGTGTTGAACTGTGTTGTAGTTAAGTTTTAGAAAAAAGATTATGGCTCCGTGAAAAAAAAAACCCTTGATATTTTAAACTAAATTCGTTCCCAAAGGTAAGGTTATAAATGAAGCTTGCGCGAACAGCTAGTATGTAAAATAAATGAATACGTACCATTATGCATATGCATATTATCATGGTGGTAGGTCTGTTCTGGGCATTCGTACTTCACGACTCCTGGTCTGCTAACAGGCTCCAAGGCAGGGGCTGGTTGCTCCTGGGAATATAATAGACACATTAATATCACGCCAGTTTACAGAGAAGGGTGATGCAGAGTTTTACAGTCAGCAGTACGAATATGTATACACTTAGCAAAATAAACAATTTCAACCTGTGTATTGATGTCATTTTCATGTTATGTTACGAAATTAATATTTTGGTACCTATATTATCATAAGTAGGTCATATCTCTAAGGTTGTAATCGTTATTTTACGAGAAATTCGCCTTTTGAACTTTTCTAAGTGTATTCATATTTATGTTCGTAACTATACATAAAGTATATCAACATTACATCAGTTATGTGTAAGTCCCATGTGGGCGCCAATAGCAGGAAAAATATCCTGATAAACGCCTGATAGAAAATCCTAATAAAATTTGTCCGACCCGGGAATCGATCTTAGGTCCTCATGAAAAGCAGTCGCGTTTGCGACCACTAGACCAACTACAGTCACAGACAAGGAAGATTTGAAGATGAAAAAATAAGAAAATATTCAAATGATTGTGAATTACGACATGCCACATTCACCCCTCTTGTTACATCCGTTGACGGAGTCTTCGCTCCACAAATGTCTACTTTCATAAAACATCTTGGCGCTGCAATAGCTGACCGCTGGAACAAGTCCTTCAGCGTAGTGATGGGTTGGCTAAGGATCCAGAATTATCATCGCAATAATCCGTGCCACTAGCATGTGTATTCGCGGCACAAGACACAAATTCAAACCATTAGCCAAGCTATTTGGCTTCGGCGATGGGTCAGCCTTATCCACACACAACTAATGTGAAGAAGACGTCGATTTCAATGTAATTCGATAAATTTAAATAGTTTTGTGATAAAATATTTTGTAAATGTTATTTCTATAAATGAATAAAGTTTCTCATCCTCAAGGAAGATTTGATGTATGGTCAGATGTATGAACTTGGACGAGGCAAAAGAAGTATATGTAAGGATTGCAGCAGATGGCGTTCTGTGGTTTCTGCCTACCCCCATGGAAAAAAGGCGTAAGTTTAATATGTATGTATTGTAAACAAAAATATTTACCTGAAAGCATCTTTTTCCAAACATTTGGTGTTTCTTCTGCGCTTGATGCGGCGCAGCGCGTTCGCGACCGAATGAGTTGTCGTACGGGCGGAATTTTGAGCTGTATGACAGACAAAATAAACGTCATTATTGCTTATCTTGGTTAACTGATAATGGTTAGAATGCTGTGTCATGGACAAGGCTATGTGTGACTTAAAAACAAAAATATATTTTGACGACAACGTCGAAAATGTCATAGTCATTTTATGGATTTCCGGACATTTTCTAAACGTTTCACGGCTATAATCGTATCCTTACATAGTATAAAACAAAGTCGCTTTTTTGTCTGTTTGTTTGTCTGTATGCTTAAATCTTTAAAACTACGCAACGGATTTTGATGCGGTTTTTTTAATAGATAGAGTGATTCAAGAGGAAGGTTTTAGTATATAATTTGAACGACATCCACGCGGGTGAAGCCGCGGGCATCAGCTAGTTTTATAATAAAAAATATACAGGAAGGTTAAAACTTTAATTATTTTTATGACCCGTTTACTATCCAAAGCATCCATCAGCAGAATGGTGCAAGTGTACTAAATTGAGCATTGAGTTTTACCAAATTTTTCATTAAGCGCCACTAAACGCGAAACTAGCGCCACCCACATCTTATTTCTTTTACTCTAAAATCACATCACATTTGAAAAATCCAAAACACTACGATGCTAGTAAATAACCTGTAGTATTTTTAAAATCACTTTTTATGATTCTAGACTTGATGAATTAAGAGAATTACTGATTAAAGATAAAAGTGGGTGGCGTTAGTTTCGGTGCTGTTAGCGCCTTAAGTGACTTTTCACCCCAAAAAAAGGCATTCTCAATAATATTTTTGGCGTAGGGTTACTCAGTTTGATGTACAGAATGTTTACTTAGTTGACGGCTTCGTGAAATCGTGAAGGGTACGTTTACACCTTTTATAAAGTGTAGGTAGATACCGCGGCCCCGGACACAAAGGGCTTAGAAGGAACATGGGTGGGTTTCAGTCAGTAGAAGTCTGACACTCCTTACCGCTCTGCCCAGAGCGGTAAGGAGTCATTAGATGATTTCCCTCCAAAAAAAGAAAAAAATGGTAGGCAAGTGAAGCTTCTGGACTTGTACGAAGGTACTCACCTATGGAACTCCTGAGCGGAGTCGCTACCATCACACCACTCCCCGTCAGACAGGGAGGGCACACGCTCCGAGCCCATCGACGATACAGCGCTGTCGGAGGCCGAGTCCCGCTCTGAAACAATCACATTTATGACGTTAAAACATCTGTCAAATTTGACAGCTGACGTTTGGGAGCGGCCATCTTGGATTTTCCTAACAACTTAATTTATCATGAAGGAGCATCCCAAAGGGTAAGGCAGGGGTGTACCTAATACTACACCCACATTTCGCCAGTTATGTATAAGTCCCATGTAATAGGGGCGAGCCTATTTAATTGCCGTCAACCGGTCACAAAATACAGACCGAAATGGGAATGGAAACCAGCTAAGTCATCATGCTGTCTGTATCCGTTTCTGTCTGTTTTGAACTTGAGACCTATGTATGATACTCCATGTAAAATACTGGTATTCAGCTGCGTCCAGTTAGGTTGGAAATCGACCCCAACATAGTTGGGAAAAGACGCGGTAGATGGTAGATATTTATCGTCGATTAAGAGCTTATGGTACCTCAAACGCGAGTTTTATAATGCGTAAAAGTATATGATTCACTGCAATAATCAACATCAGAAAAATATATGATATTCTTCAGGATATATGCTAGTGCCATATTGTTGTGAAAACATAATACAACTTTGCTCGATAGAAAAAAATCGCGAAGATACCTCTAAAAATTTCTTTTAACGAGTGAAAACCATACTAAAATACATGTCATCGTTCTGATTTTTTTGCCAAATAATTCTACAAGCAACATACTAAAGTCAGTCAGGCCGCCTTATTACAAAAGGTAGTTAAACCTGGTTTAACTTAGACCTGGTTTATCTCGCATGCTGTCACTTTCTTTTGAATATTATTGAAGTGAGACGTCATGCGAGATAAACCAAGTCTAAGTTAAACCAGGTTTAACTACGTTTTGTAATAAGGCGGATAGTGTTTTACTTTTTTAGTCCAATCAATAGTTTTTTTGTAAATCGCAAAATACCACTAATTTCGCACTATTCGGCCGCAGCGAAAGACGTAACAACCGCTTTGTAGTGCAAGCTGATTAGAACTTTATTCTAACAGTATTTCAAGCGAAGTTTGAACCACCACAAATAGGGTTGCTAATCTGAGGTAGCATACGCTCTTAAATATCTCAAATATTCCTCAGAACACACGTGTAAGATTTTATAATGAAGCCTAAAGATAGCCTTGGACTTTCTCTCCAATTACAATAATATTATTTTCAGCAACAGACAGCGATTAATGATATTAAACTAACATATTATCAATTTGAATAGTCATACAATTTAATTGATTTGGCAGAAATGGGTATTTACATTCGTATATTTAGAGTATGATGAGACAATTATTTTTTCAGTCATTCGTGAACTTGATAAAACATGACTTTTTGGAAATATAGCTAGCTCATCCATTTGATAGTCTTTGGAAATCCCTAGCTACAATTTTGAAATTATAAGTCACTAGCTGAACCCGCGCATGCGTTGCAATGCTTTTTATCCTACCTTCCTATCTACTACCCTACTATCTACCCCCTAAACTATAAACCTCACGGAGCCCGAGACCTTTCCAACGAATGCAAAACCGTGGAAATCGGTTCGTGCGTTCTGGAGTTATAGCGTCAGGAAGGAAAACCCGACTTATTTTTTCATTATAATGAGGAAAAATTGCAATAATTGATGTGACTTTCATTCGTATATAAAATCATTATCTGTATAGCCTTTTCCCAACTATGTTGGTGTCGGCTTCCAGTATAACCGGATGCCGCTAAATACCAGTATTTGACATGGAGCGACTGCTTACTTCTTAGTAAGACTGGTTCTCAAGCTACTGGGCCACTGACTCTCTAAGATCTAAATTTATTTCGATATTATTATGTCAACTGCACGGAGGAAACTTGGAATGTAGTGGGTAGTCAGCCTTTCACAGACCAACCTAGACAAGCTAGACTGAAACTGAAGATTGATCCGGCTGTTAATATCTAGCCATGGGCTACTATGGTAAGTAAGGGTAGTAAGAGTCAGTCTTTATGGGACAAACCCGCCACACTACTCCCAAACCACTGTAACTCCTGTTAGCCAGAATCAACAGTGGCGACCACAAGAAAAGCGCCGAGACAATGAAGCTCGACGAAGTCCCAGAGAAACTATTTAACTGTCTTGGATCCCGCAACGAAATTAATCAGAAAAAAATAGCGGAAGAGTAGGAAAACATAATTTCCACTTCTCTTCTCGTCGGGGCTGCGGGTTGTTCGAAAGAGATACCGCTGCCTCGACACAAAGGGCTATGAAGGAACATGGGTGTTTATAAGCCAGTAGAAGTCTGACACTCCCTACCTAGTGCGGCAGGAGTCATTTGATGATCTCCCAAAATAAAAAAAAAGTGTTTTAAGTCACTGTGAACTTAGCATCTCAAGTATTAGCATCTCAACAAATAACTTGAGCTCTGCTTGCATCCAGCATAGTTCCATAGTTCCTGATAGTTTATAACGATTGATCAATTCATTCGTTAAGATTTATGGTACAAACCTGTGATCATCATGTGGGAATGGTTGTGGTGTGGCGCGTGGTGAGCGCTTGCCCCGTCCAACATCCGCATTGTGTACATGCCTGGAACAATTACATTAATATCGTTAATTATATTATTTATAACACTTATTCACAAGGCTGCTGAGATGACGAGTAAAAGAGATATATAGAAGAAGAAAATATACTGCGTCTACCCCAAATTAATTGGATCTTCTTCTTCTTATCGTGTGGGCAGTAAGGTCTAACGACCCCACACACCCTAGTGTCAGAGTTTCTAAACTTATTAATTGGGATAAGAACAGATGAATAATGTTTCATTTTTGGGTTTTTTGTAACTAGCGACCCACCCCTGCTTCGCACGGGTGCACGTACCACCATCTTCCTCTTGAATAACTCTATCTATTGCTGAAAACCGCATTCAAATCCGTTGAGTAGTATAAAAGATCTAAGCGTACAAACAGCAGAAGCGACTTCGTTTTATACTATGTTAAGGTAAAGAAGATATATGGAGATATAGAGAGTAATAAAGAAGTATGGAATACGCCGAGTACAATTCAAATGGGTGTTGAGAAAGGTCAAAGAAAATATGGATTAATTGTATGAGCGACAGGGACAAGGGTAGGAAGACGATGATTATAGGACTGGACAAACAATAACACACTCTAAAGTAAGAAAACGTAGATTGCTTTTTAAACTACAATTTCGAGACATAGTATTTAGATTTTTTACCTTGATCGTATGACGAGATAGAAGTCCTAATCATCGTAGTATCTACTTATGAATGAACGCGAAACATGATTCAACAAGATTATATAAAACATATATGTTTTTATATATTAGTCATATCATTCAACATTTTAGTGAAGGCTTTATCAAGAAATTAGATAAACTTAGTATCTATACGCGAATTTACGGAACATTTTTTAAAGAAGATGAATATGGTAATTCTGAGTAATTATTAAAAGTAGTTTTTTTTGTCTCTGTTGCACAACTGACAAAGTATATGGAAAAGACAAAGAAAGGAACATATATCTTAGACAAAAGCACATGTTCGGTCCTTATCGTACTTCAAAAAAAAAAATACAGCCACACCCACATTTCTCCAGTTAGGATAAAGTCCCATGTAATAGGGGGTGAGCCTAATCACATCAACCGAGTACAAATCTACTAATATGATCTATAAATACTAATTACGGTACTCACGCGACGTAACAAGTGACGTACACGCATTTTGCTGATTTTGATGCAAGTCACGTCGACCAAGGCCGTGGACGATATTATCATCGGCACGATTCTTGAGCGCTGACGCAAAAGTGAGTTATTGGGTCCATTTGGTGGTATGAAGTGAGACGCCGGGCGGGGAAAGTGCAGTGATTGGCCCGTAGCGCATCGCGTCATAGCCGTCACTCGGGATTTGTTCTTTACTCCTGCTGCACTTACCTCACGACCAATAATTAATAAACGGGTGTGTGTGTGTGTTTTATTTGTCATAAAGTGTACGATGCGCACAGCGATCCCCACTCTTCCGCCGAGCGCTCAAGAACCGTGCCGGGTATTGTACCTAGGAGTATGTTATTTGTGTTTATTCCTAGACTGAGTCGTCGGTCTAGTGATCCTAAGCGCAACTGTAAAGCATGAGCCCCTTTTTAGGAGGGTGGGAAATCATCAAATGACTCCTCCTGCTTTAGGAAGAGCGGTAGGGAGTATCAGACTTCTACTGACTAAAAACCACCCAATGTTCCTTCTCAGCCCTATGTGCCGAGGCCGCGGTATCTCTTTCGAAGAACTCTCAGCCCCGACGGGAGGCATGAGGGCCTGGGTTCGATACCCAAGGTGATGAGGTTTGCCATTAGGTTGTATATCGCATTTTTAAGGCACTATCACGCGACCAACGGGGCAGTCAATCCTAATTGCAACATTTCGTATAATCGTTATGAATTGCGTAAATTACACTGGATTAGCGTAATGTCGTATTGATAAGCGGAATCCTTGCTGAAGGCTTTCAAGTCGTAACATATTATCGTTATCTTTACATGTCACCCAATCACAGCCAGTGTTACAAAGATCTTTAGACTTTCTTATGACGTCAACAGAGGGCGCTGTACGCTTTAGTTCCGACTTTCGCCACGTGTCAAAAGACACCCACCTCTGAATTTTGAGATTCATATGCGGATTGTAGATAAAACAATCACTTACTCCGGTGAAGGAAAATATCCTGAGGAATGGTTGAGATGTATTTTTCCCGAGGCTTTACAGTTAAGTCAGAGGCCTATGGGCATCATACAATTTTTTACAAGTCTAAAAACTAAAACCCGACTACAAACGGAGGACTAAAATTATAATATAATATACATATTTGTAATGTGCTCGCCAAGACCTTTCATTTGATATCAAACATGTTATGATTATCTACATTTAATTTTTTTCGAGGCTAGAAATTGACATTTAAATTCCGTCGTAACAAAAATTGATAAAATTTATATAGCCTATGTTACCCGCACTATTCTCACGAATCTATTGACATCTCATTTATTAAAATCCGTTCGGTAGTTTAGGCGCTACGGTGGAACATCATCAGCCTATAATGTTCCCACTGCAGGGACTCAGGCCTCCTCTCTAGGAGAGGGATGGGCTGTAATACACCACGCGGGCCCAGTGCGAGTTGGTAGATGTCACATGTCTTGGAATATTTTGGTTCTAAGACATGCCGGTTTCCTCACGATGTTTTCCTTCACCGAAGAATATGAATGTAGTTGCCTATAAGAGTAGAGGAAGCTCAAAGAAACGATGGATGGACTGTGTGAAGGATGATATGGCTAGAAAGGAGGTGACTGCTGAGATGACGAGAAATAGAGAAGTATGGAAGAAGAAGACATGTTGCGTCGACCACAAATAAATTGATAAGAGCAGGAGAATGATGACATTTTCAACTTTATAGCTTAAGGCATTAGGTTCACTTTTCGAAAAAATCATAGGTTAATGATCTTGAAAAATATTTACTAGGCGGGCATTGAACCTTACGAACCACAGTGCAAAAAACTTGAAGGACTCTCAACGTAGGAATAAACACTGCAATACGTTACTAACTTACGACATTATACTACACCACACTAACACAACAAACACAAAAAAATGAAAAAAAAAAAACACGAACTGTCAAAAATTACACACAAAAAAAAAATGTGCGAAATTTTAAATTACGCACCTACCCTTAAATCCTTAAAAATGTCCACCATTTTGATTGAGAAAAAAACAACACTTAAACTAAAAAAAAATAACTTATACGCTCATCACAAACTATTGGACGCAACTAACATCACAATTATGAATGCCAAACTACTACTAAATAAAGTAACAACAATATTTTAATAAAAATTAAAATATCCAACTCACGGTGATTCGCTAAAAACCGCGATATCGGAAAGAACTGAGCTATGGAAGTACAACAATCTTATCAAAAACTGTTTATCTCGTATCTAAGGTTATGTAAAAAAAAAATGTCGACCAATCGTGATTGTTCATTTTTTTTTATTTACGTTCTACAAAATTTTATTTTGAGTTCCAATAGGGTATCTGTTTAAAATACGAGGTTTTTGTCGCAATGGATCAAAATAAGATTTTCTAAACTACCTATCGTTCAACCTTTATTTAATTTTAATCCCACGAAATTAATTCATCTGCATTTTCTCAACCATGTTGGGGTCGGCTTCCAGTCTAACCGGATGCAGCTGAATAACAGTATGTTACATGGAGCGACTGCCTATCTGACCCCCACAACCCAGTTAATAGTAGGTAATACGATACCCTTTGGTAAAACTTTCAGGTCACTGACTACCTGTAACGACTGCCAAAGATCTATATATGGCAGCCGGGACCAACAGCTTGACGTGCGCACCGAGGCGCGGCAGAAACTCGGTATGTAAAGGTGGAAATTTTGTTTTTCTTACTCCTCCGCTATTCTTTTCTGATTAATTTCGTTGCGGGATCCAAGACAGTTAAATTGTTTTTCTTGGACTTCGTCGAGCTTTAGGTATTGTCTCGGCGCTTTTCTAATTACAGTGGTATATGATATTTGTGACGGATTTGTCCCAAAAAACAGTAGTTAAATAAAGATTTTTCTGTCAACTTTTATCGAGCTTTTATTATTTTAGATGACAGATTTTTTTACGAATTACAATTTACATAAAAAGGCGGCTTTTTAACATGCTGTCATGTTATTATTACTTGTTTTTTTTTTGCTTTATCGATGTCAAAAAGTCTAGCCTACTAACAAAACACGATCAATCATTATTCGTAATCAAATGATGAGCGCTTTAATCGTAATCGGTGAACGTGTATGACCACATGTATGAACGTGTTAACAGTAAACGGAGTATGTAAGGACCGTAGTAGGTGGCGTGGGTACTGCCTACCCCCATTGGAAACAGGCGTGCGATTATGTCGCTGTAAAGGGTGAAGCCGAATTATTATTTCAATTTTTTTTTTGTTCATTACCATGTCTAGATATTGGAAGCCATTTTTATCTTTAAACTTGTTTTTATGTTTACAACTTTATTTCAAGTACCTCCATAACACGTTTAATATTCAATGTATCCATCAGCACATTTTTTGAGTACGATACATTGGTTCCAACCGTAAAACGTGATTTTTAACCCTCGATAAAATACTTCACAGTAAAATACTTCACATTTTATGCGTGAAGTTTTGAGATGAGATGTAGGTACTAAATGGTTTGTTTACTGAAGGCTTTTCGAAGAGTCCGTTTACACTCTGTATTATCACTATCACTACATAGTATAAAACAAAGTCGCTTCCCGCTGTCTGTCCCTGTGTATGATTAGATCTTTAAAACTACGCAACGGATTTTGATGCGGGTCTTTTTAATAGATAAAGTGATTCAAGAGGAAGGTTTTGGCAGCTTTTTTGCACCCGTGCGAAGCCGGGGCGGGTCACTAGTAAATGTCGAATTTTCAAAGTTTTCACCGAAAAATCCTTATCTCGGAGCTAAAAAAAAATCTATGCCCGTCACGATGAGACGCCATTTTCTTATCTATGGTAAATTACATTGTATTTATTTAGTATTTTTTCACCTTTTATCAGCGTATGACGTTGTAGCTACGTATGAGTCTAATCTGACTTAGATACAGGGCTAAAAATAGTATTTAAGTTACTTTTATAGCTAAAACTAAAACCCATTATTAACCTTATTTTTACGGCAATAAAAGAACAATGTCCAAAACGTCCCCACCCTTGTAGCACTTTACAACCTATGTCAATCGAAGGGTTTTAGTCAACTTATCATTTTATTGTATGGCAGCGAAACTGAAATCCGCATCCGAAAAAAGTTATATCGTTATGAAGAAACCGAAAGCAGTCACAATAATTATTATGTTACCGACCACGATACTTTTCTTTTTGTAATTATTACTGTGAAATGATGTCGTTCGGAGTTTTCAAACCTCGGAACTTAACCTTCTGCAGCGAGGTGTGAGACAGGGAAACGTCATATCTCCGAAGCTGTTCATCGATGTACTGGAAGATGTTTTCAAGGTTCTGAATCGGGAAGGACTAGGCATCAATGTAAATGGTGAGTACATCAGTCACCTTCCGTTTGCTGACTATATAGTGGCTGAGACCATGGAGAACTTCAGAACAATGCTCGATGACCTCAGTAGAGTTTCCGAAAGAGTGGATCTTAAAATGAACATGAACATAACCATGATCATGTTGAATGGCTATGTAACACCCACTCCTATCAAGATCGGAACCTCTATACTCGAAGTTGCGGACAATTATGTCTACCGGGACAAACGGTCTAGTTAAGTAGGTTTTAATTCGATAAAGAGGTCACCGCTTCACCAGTCCCATGCATCTCGCATCCAGCGGGTCCCCGCAACCTTCACCAGGTCATCTGTCCACCTTTTTATTTTTGTTGAGTGGTGAAAAATACCTAACGCATACAGCACCGTCCCGGGAGACGGCGCGGCTTGCAACCACTAAAACACACTGGCGTGAACCTACTGTCACTTTGTTGGATGAGCCACAAGAACTGCAATGCATGACGTTCGCGACCCACCCAGCGATGTCCGGGCTCACCTGAGACATCGCAACCACTCATGAGGGCCGTGCGATGTGACGACGAGACTCCCCTATTTATCGCCCGCTGGCACCTCCTAGGGTGGCATCAGGTCACCATGGCGCCTCCTCCACCGACCTGTCCTCCTTCGACGGATCGCGTCAGTGAGGGAGTCTTCCTCCGCCACCTCCTTCTGTGAGATGACATCCTCACAGAAGGACGCCACTGCCTTCCATGCCTCCCTACTGTCGCCAATGGCCTTGGTCACAGCCGGCAAAGAGCGGTCTGCCCCAATTGTTGCTACGAGAGCACGGCGCTGCACCACCCAAGCAGTGCAATGCTCGAGGGTGTGACGCGCCGTATCCTCGCTGCAGTCGCACTGGTAACACACGGGAGTCGCCTCCTGTCTAGCCACTTTGTGCAGGTATTTGCCAAAGCAGCCATGCCCTGACAACACCTGCACTAGATGGGAGGTCAACGTCCCGTGTCAGGTCATTTGTCCACCTAGTGGAAGGCCTTCCGACGCAACGTCTTCTGGTTCGCGGTCGCCACTCCCTTACTTTTCGGCCCCATCGGTTATTCGTTCTGCGAGCGATGTGCCGTGCCCTGCTCATTGCCACCACTTGAGTCTGGCAATTCCCGGTCTAAGTCAGTAACCTCGGTAACCTCAGAAGCTCCGAGCATAGACCTCTCCATTGCCCTCTGACTTTAAGCCTTCTGATGAGACTGATTGTGAGCGATCACATTCAGGTCTCGTATGTAATCAATGACAGCACACACTGATCATAGACTTTCGTCTTGAGATACTGCGGTAAGTTAGACGAAAAGATCCAACTCAACTTCCGTAACGCTGCCCAGCCGAGTCGGATTCAACGATGGACCTCTTTCTTGAAGTTAGACCTACGTAACTAGACCATTTGTCCAAGGTAGTATAATCGTCCACAACTTCGAGTGTAGAGTATCCGATCTTGATAGGAGTGGGTGTTACATAGGCAGTAAACATAACCTTGGTTTTGTCCATGTTCATTTTAAGATCCACTCTTTCCGAAGCTCTACTGAGCATCGAGCATTGTACTGAGGTCCTCCATGGTCTCAGCCACAATATCCATATAACCACAATATCGTCAGCAAACCGAAGGTGAATGATGTATACTCGCCATTGACATTGATGCCTATTCTCCCTAGTCCAGAACCTTGAAGACATCCTACAGTACAGCGGTGAACAGCTTCGGAGATATGACGTCTCCCTGTCTCACACCTAGCTGCCGATGGGTGGGTTCAGAGATTTGAAAACTCCGAACGATATCATTCCACAGTATGGTTACAAAAAGAAAAGTATCGTGGTCGGTAACATAGTCATTAATGTGACCGATTTCGGTTTCTTCATATCGATATAACTTTTTTCGGATGCGGATTTCAGTTTCGCTGTAATACAATAAAATGATAAGATGACTATGGCCCTTCGATTGACATAGGTTTTAAAGTGCTACAAGGGTGGGGACGGTGTCCATACATTTTTGTGCATTGTTCTTTATGCTCATAACAACCTTATTGCTAGTAGTTTAAAGATTAATGTAATTTTGGTAGCTATGCAAGGGTAGGGTTAAAATAACTATAGAATTGCATAGATATTGCTACGTTCGTGACTTGCACATAACATAACGTCACGCCTGTAATCAACAAAGGGCAAGGTAGAGATGACATAATAGTAAACAGACATTTCACCTATTATTTTTAAGTCCCACATCATAGGGAGCAAGTCTATTGACCATACAACATACTGGATGGCCTGTAGTACATGGGACTTAATAGAAACATTATTGACGACATTTGTGTGCGTAGTAGATACATCTCTGTCTTACCCGTTGCGGATTACAGGCATAATGTTACCATGTATCTATAGCCAGTTAGATTACAAATAGACCCCAACATACTTGGTATAAAAATAGATAAAAACATTGCCCTAATTCATGGCTATCAACCGCTTAGGTTTCCGACATTCAAGGCATTACCAAGCATAATTGTAGTATCATCATAATTGCTGTACCACGCCCAAATGATTATCAGAGAAATCAGCCTAGACAAATTTGACTGTCATGGTGATGTTTTTATGACTTTGAAACTAGAAGGCCGAGCCCCCAAATGTTCAGATAAGTGATGGGTACATGACAAATCCTGCATATAATTCTTAAAACGAAGTGTTAGGGGTATTTTTGGGACAAGCTCGCCACACTATAATTCCCAAACCACTGTAACTCCTGTAAGCCAGAATCAACACTGGCAACTACCAGAAAAGCGCCGAGACAATGAAGCTCGACGAAGTCCCAGAGAAACTATTTAACTATCTTGGATCCCGCAACGAAATTAATCAGAAAAGAATAGCGGAGTAGGAAAAAAACATAATTTCGTAAGTGTTATGGGTCTAGCGGATGCATTTGATCATTTGTCATGGTCATCACCATGACAAATGATCAAATGCATCCGCTCCTCCGCTTTTCATGATTTTGAAACTACAAGGCCGAGCCCTCGAATGGGCAGATAAGTGGCATTATGATATCATGTATGTAATCCTTGAAGCCAAGTCTTAGGGAGATTTGAAGTGGCCAGTATTATACATACAATGACTGCCTCTCTGACCTCCACAATCCAGTTATAGTATTGGGTTATGGCTGTGAGAGCAGTGGTGGCTCAGTGGTGGCGGTCCCGACTTACGAATAGTGAGTCGTGGGTTCGAACCCAGTCAGGCACATTACTCTGTGTAATTTATTTCATCACCACTGCTCTCAAAACGGTGAAGGAATACATCGTGAGGAAACCGGCACGTCTTAGAACCAAAAATTCGAAGACATGAGACATCTACCAATCCGCACTGGGCCACGTAGTGGATTATAGCCCATCCCTCTCCTAGAGAGGAGGCCTGAGTTTTTGAGAAGTGTTGGTTGTCCAGCGGCAAGATGGGCAGACGATATTTTTGCCATCACGGGAGTACCCTGGATGAAGCTAGTACAAGAGCGTGGAGTTTCGCTCAAGCAAAGAGAGGCCTATATCCAGAAGTCGGTGAATTTTATTTTTCTTCGTATAATGCCCTAAACTATGCGACCAATGTGACCACTGCGCTGCCAACGACTAAGCTGTAAGTATGTCTGACTAATCATACTGATTTTGAGAGATAAAGCGGCGAATGATGTAATCCAGAAGACCTCTTACCAAAGTACTAAAACTAGGTTTTTTTCTGAAAAACTGAAAGCATAGAAGTCTTACCATCATAGTATTTATAATATCTATTAAGATATTCCACCGGATCCGGATAGTACAGAGGGCTTCGCATATACGGCGCTATTGCGAAAAATGGCTGCGCGTATGCGAAGTTCGCTACTCTCAAATCCATTTTGAATCCTTTAAAATCTTTTCAATCCTTATTCTTTATCTTCCTTTTTATATAAAATATATATCTTCGTATATTCCTTCGTTTATCTTCGCAAATATTTCAGCGTTATCGCGAAATGATTTCGTTAGATTACTCAAACGCCATTTTCCATAACGGAATTACCCATGACGTGAGCAAATAACTAATATGTAAATACTAAGCTCTGTTGATCTTAATATAAACAGTAAACCATTGTGTTTTATCTAAAACTAATATTAGATAACTTTCAAGGATCAAAAAATAGTCTGTATTTAAAAAAGTATAAACAAAAGTTGTATCTTTTAAGAACTGAAGTTGACACTTTTATCAGGGAGTCGCAGGTCGTTCTTTGTCTTCTTATAGCCATACAAAATCGACACATGCATAGACTACATTCACTATGCGCCTTTCTGCTCTTTACTGCCTTTTTGCGGAAGAATGGCATGAGTACTCCTTTGCAAACGAGAAAGTTTAAAACACAACTGTCAATGTCAAAAATTGGCGCGCAAACTTATGACACTTCACTGTCAGTTCTTTTTTTTTCTAACAAGTTCAAAATCACAGTTTTTTGTTGCTGTTGATTAACAGTTTTATTTCGAATGTGTATTTTTAAAGTTTAAATTGTTCACTGGTTCACTTAACAATGTTGTACTTCATTACAAAGAGTCTGTACACATATGAGTATATTTCCATGTTTGTTTTATAATTTGCGTCAATGCTTTTCAAATACACACATACTGTATCAACAGCCTTTTGTGAAACGTTCCGGCAAATTGATTATGAATTTATAATCTTCGAAAACTCCTTATCAACGTCCACGTTTAAAGAAAAAACCTGATACTTTATCTTCAGATATAAAAACTCTTTAGAACGCAGCTAATCACCAAAAAAAAACCCACTGACGTTTATACTTCTTCGATTTAACCGCACAAAGCGAAGGAATATCACTGCACAGCCTCAAACGTCAAATGATTACATCTTTCAAATGTTACGCCTAATAAACTCTCGGAAAACAAACACTGGTATCTTATTTGACAAGTAAGTAAATACAGTTTAATTTTAGATCGCTTGACGATTCTTATATCTGCAGCCATTATCGTGTTGTGCCGACGGAGTTTTATAAGTGACTAACGATTTTTTTTAAGAATGTGACGTCATCTAGGTCAGCTTAGTGATAACAATGGATATGCTACATATTTATTTGTAGTTTCATGTGTGGTTTCCGTTTGGACCAGCTGTTTTACTTTTAATAGTGAAGAAGCGTTTGTAGAGGAAAATGGCGGTAGGAAAGCTTTGAGTGTGAATGTTTTATTTAATATCAGTCTATATAAATAAAAAGAGAAGTCCTGACTGACTGACTGACTCATCAACGCCCAGCCCTAACCTTTGGACCTAGTCTTCTATATAAATAAAAAGAGAAGTCCTGACTGACTGACTGACTGACCCATCAACGCCCAGCCCTAACCTTTGGACCTAGTCTTCTATATAAGTAAAAAGAGAAGTCCTGACTGACTGGCTGACTGACTGACTGACTCATCAACGCCCAGCCCTAACCTTTGGACCTAGAAAGCTGAAATTTTGCACAGAGGTTCCCTTTATAATGTAGACAAGGAACAAGGAAGAATTTTTCGAAATTCCACCCCTAAGGGAGTTAAATAGGGGATGAAAGTTTGTATGGAAAATCGACATTTACACGCGGGCGAAGCCGCTGGCAAAAGCTAGTTTTTTAATATATACATTATTTTTTCGTGTTTTATAGCATCGTATTGGATAATTCTGTAATGCTGCTATAATTAGTATTCAATAAATAAATAATAAATATAGGACTTGGACATAACTGGTGAAATGTGGGTGTACAGTAGAACAAGCAAATAAGTATACAGCCAGCTAACTTGTACTTACTTTTAAGTTTATACAAATACATTTAGAGACTGATATTAAACGATACAGCGTTTGACATCAGTCGCTTAATGCAAAGCACTTTATGAAACAAAATTGCAATCAATATTTTCAGTGTTCTAGAATTATATAGATCTCTACCTGTATACTTATTAGCTTGTTCGACAGTACTTTTTTTTTTTTTTTAAAAACGTTGCCCCACACTAGGAATTTCTCATGTATCGTGGGTGCGTTCACAAACATATAAACTCACATACACAAATACCCAGACCCGAAACAACTATCTGTAGGCCTTACAAATATTTGTTCCGTGCGGGGATCGAACCCGCGACACGCAGCGCAGCAGTCAATTGCTCGAGCCACTGCGCCAACCGTGTCGTCAAGTACACCTCTGCCTGACACTCCAGTCATTACAGGCGTTATGTAATCTATACTAATATTATAAAGAGGTAAAGTTTGTGTGTTTGTATATTTGTTAAATTGTAAGGGGTAAGTAATCTCGGGATCTACTGAATCGATTTTAAAAATTCTTTCAGCAATAGAAAGCCACATTATTGCTGAGTGTCATAGGTTTATATATATATATAGACTTTTTATCCCTGTATTCCCACGGGAACGGTATCTACGCGGGTGAAACCGCGGGACGTCCGCTAGTACATAGATAAAATTAACGCAAAACAACAGATTCTATCTTATCACTAACACACGTAATATCGTTTAAGTATATAACAATGTTTCATGATAATTTCACTGAAAAATATAATGACTATACACAATATCACTTTATCTAGGTAATATATACTATCTTATTTATGTACATAAGTTTGTAGATAAAGAATGTAACTCAATTTGTGAAGTCTTTTGTTATATATGTGTCATTTATTTACTTAAGATTTTAGTATCCTGTTTCTCACATGATATTTCGTTTTATTTGCTTAATTTTTATTTTTTATTTTATTTTTATTCAAATGGAACAACAAACAGCTACAATATAAAGCATAGACATCTAAATACACTAGACTTTTAACAATATTGCAGCCCACAACGCTGTTCACAGATTTATTAAAGCATACATAATAGCAAAAATAATAATCATCGCTACGGTAACAAAAACTTAGTAGGTACAAATAATAATAATAATATAAGATTCCACAACTATCACACAACGCCATCTAGTCCCAAGCTAAGCAGAGCTTGTGTTATGGGTACTGGACAACTGATAAACATACTTATATATTTCTAAATACATACATATTATAGATAAATTACACCCAGACACAGAACAAATGATCGTGCTCATCACACAAACATTTGTTCTGGGTGGGAATCGAACCCACGACCTCCGGCATAGCAGTTAGGGTCACTAACCACTAGACCAACAGGCCAGTCAAAAAAAATAACCAGTTAAATAGGTAGTGTAAAAAGTTCATTTAAAATTAGACTTTTAAACTTACGGGGAGTACATGTAAAGATATCGATGTGTTCAAAGGTGCTGTTGTAGGAATCGACCATTCTGCGAACAGGCGAACGCAAGCCAGAGTTAGATTTGGATATACCAACAGAATAATTTGCCAGCGCGCACCTTTCGCTTGTGGATCGTCCTAGGAACCGCATAACATATCATATTGGACAGTTCCATGCAGTTAAATTTATTTCTTACAATATTATATAGGTTGGTTGATTAATATTATAACACATCTGCTTACCCTTTTCCCAACATGTTGGGATAAGCTTCCGGTAGTCCTGAGGCCTAAGTCAGACAACCAGTCAGACCAAGGGGTATCACTATTACCCATTACGCGTTGTGGAGGTCAGATAGACAATAGCTCCATGTAAAATACTGGTATTGAGCTGCATCCGGAGCTTTGGCTTCTGGTCTAAACCATCATACTTGAGAAAAGGTTAGGCAATGATGGTTGCCATATTTTTCATACTCAAAAACATCGATATTTAACTTTCTTAACGCCACACTCATATCAGTCCGTCAGCCTATCACAAGAACTCATATAATCTATATCTATACTAATATTATAAAGAGGTATAGTTTGTGTATTTGTTAAATTGTAAGGGGTAATCTCGGGATCTACTGAACCGATTTTAAAAATTCTTTCACCAATAGAAAGCCACATTATTGCTGAGTGTCATAGGCTACTTTTTATCCATGTATTCCCACGGGAACGGGATCTACGCGGATGAAACCGCGGGACGTCTGCTAGTTTAATATATAATGATAAGAAGCCAGTAAGAACTAGCTATCTGATATCAGGTAAAAACAATTATTTGGCAATTCTTTATAAGAGTCACCTTCAGACTTTCTAATTTGAAGAATTCGGGCGGGGCGTTATACTGTTGACGGTTGATACGTAAAGACTGTGGCGCCATCTATAAGGCCACTTGTAAACTACGCTATCATACCGTGACTTAGAGATATGAAATGTCAGCCTGTATGTTCAAAGAAATGCATGGTTTATAAAATCAAAGGTAGCTGAACCTAGGTCAATCAAATATGCAGGAAGCTGCAAAAACTGATATTTTGGTCAAGGTAGTGACGATATAAAGAATGAGAAGGTTAATAATAATCTGAAAACACAATATAAACACCTTACGGTTGAGAATAGAGTCAAAATAAAACCTTTTCAGATTTTGTTTACCTGCTTTTATTTTTGAGGTCTTACCTTTAAGGGTAAACAAGCCAACGGCACGAACTAGTTGGTGGGCGGGGCTAAAATGCTTGCTATTTCATCCGACATCACGAGCGAAATGCATAGAGCGAAAGAGACACAACTAAAACGGGCGCGCGATTGTTTCTATGCAGACCTTTGGTAGTATGGATACCATGAAAAATCCATTGAATGTATCTGTTCAAAATAAAATTATTTGAATTCTTTAATAACTAATCTATGCCTGTATGGTTTCACTTTTTTCATTTTCGTACTATATACGTAACTTATTTACGCCCAAAGATGGTTAAAATTAGTTCCAAAATATGAAAGTTTCGACGCTCATAACTTCCAAATCAATATTATTTTTCCAATTCTGCTTCCATAGAGGCCTAGATAATGACAAGAACAGTTTATACAATTTTTAATTTTGAACCTACACCGTCAACCAGAGGAGTAATCACCATACTACGTTTGTATGGAAGAATGACTGGCTTGTGCAACCTTAAGATCCTAAACCACAACGGAATCCTCTGACTCCATAGACATACAAGTGACTAAGACACAAGAAGTCATACAACTAAGGTATGAGAGGACAGTGTATTCTGAATCTTACCTTCATTCATAGCCATATCCATGAGCTGAAGATCTTCATCGTTGAGGATAGACTGCAGAAACCCATCCTGGTTGGTCGGGCCCGCTGCCATCTCCGCTGAAGCATTCTGTTTTAACAGAAAATAATCATTACATTTTCGTTCGTCAAAGGCTGAAAAGCCATAACAGTATATTTTTTAAAGTTTTTGACTTTGAGACTCATCGGCTTTTAAAACTGTATTCGAAGCGTGATGAACTAAAAGCCAGACCACCAGCGGCAATCACTTACAACTATATTAATGGTGCTCTCACGTGTCCACTCTGTGCGAGGATATTTGTAAACAAAGATGTTTTTTTTAGCCACATGAGAGGCACATATACGCCAGTAAGTTGATAACGAAACGGTAGCCGTAGCCGAAATCGGCTTGGAAGCATTATTATTATTACTTACAGTCACAAGCAATAAAACGTATTACACATGGCAAAGTTCAAACGCGAATTTCTCGTAAAATAACTATTGCAACTTTGAGTTATGACCTACTGTATTACCCGACTACGGCAAAGCCAAAGGAGTATGTATGTATGTATGTGAGTATCTTCATCTGCTCCCTCATAGCTTCTAATCTACTTATCGGAACTCGACATATGAGGTATCGTTAGAACCGTCTTAATTTTCCGCTGAACATAGGCTACGTGACGTGTCACAAAAACCCAAAAACGTGACATGAACATGAAATCAATATTTAAACGTTCCTAAGTGTAGACAGAAAGGAAAGGACCAGTGTTTAAAATAAAAAAGGGAGTACGACAAGGAGACCCCCTCTCACCTAAATTGTTTTCCGCAGTACTGGAACACATATTTAGGAAAATTAATTGGGATACATTTGGGATAAATATAAACGGCGAGAAGCTTAACCACCTCAGATTCGCAGACGACCTGATTTTGCTCAACGACAGAAGTAATGCTCACTCAATTAGAAAAAGAAAGTAAGACTGTAGGGCTGACTATGAACCAAGACAAAACTAAAGTTATGACAAATCACGTTAGAACACCTATCCTTATAAATTCTAAGCAGATAGAGTATGTAGAGGAATATACATATTTAGGACAAACAATTGCACCGGAAAATCAGATGCAGAAAGAATTAAACATCAGAATAAGTAAGGCTTGGAAAAGATTTTGGTCGCTCAAAGAAATTATGAAGAACCCACACATACCTTTGAAAGACAAAACTACAGTATTCAACTCGTGCATACTACCATGTTTAACATATGGAGCACAAACTTGGGCCCTCACTAAGAAGCAGAGTAGGGCACTAAAAGTGTGTCAAAACAAAATGGAAAGAAGCATTTTAAACATCAAGCTACGGGACAAGATCACTCAACTCAAGATCAACTCTCAAACATAAGAAGCAGGACAAAAGTTATAGATGTAACATATTCAGTGAGAAAACTTAAGTGGAAATGGGCAGGCCATATGATAAGAAGTAAAAGGAGTAAATGGACAAAAGATGTTACTGTATGGTACCCTAGGGATGGAAAAAGACGGAAGGGTCGTCAGAAAATAAGGTGGGAAGATGACATCAAAGAATTAGCCACAACAACATGGCAAAGAAAAGCCGCAAACAGGCAAGTATGGGGAATTCTAGGGGAGGCCTATGCCAAAGGGCAAGCTGATAATAATGTTACCGATGTCGTGGATTAAATAGTATAGGTATTAAAATTCATAGCATGTTGTAGATAAATGGATAGTTTAGCATGTGAGCAGAATTATATAATTATGTATAAATAATCATTAAAGCTATAAATATAATAAATAATAATAATGTAATATTCGAATATTTAAAACTGTGATTAAATTAGTATAATAGTAATATAATTTAAATTAGTTTATAGTGAAATGAACTGATTATATGAATTTAATGCTGAACTATATACAAAGTATTATATAATTTAAGAATATTAGATTAGTGTAATGTAATTTATAATGATGTGAAATGAACTGATTATATTGAATATGATTAAGTATGAATTATAGCATGCACAATAAATTATGTGAAGCGATGCAACAAAATTGTTAAATGTAGGTATTTATATTATCAGAAATAAAGGCTATTTGTATTTGTATAAATTGTATTTGTATAAGTGTATACATATTGATGCTGCTGACAGACTAACAGAGCAGCATGATTTAACAATAGTGTTTACCTGATAGTAGAGTGGATCATGTTGTTGAGGGTGCTGCGCGGCTTCCACCTTGTAAGCGCCATCTAGCGGAGCCGCTGTCGCACCTGCTGGCGGAAAATATTTCATTTAATAATTTTAGGTTAAAATTCGATGATAAAATAATGATTAAAAAAACATAATCCTTAATGAATTATGTTTTTTTTTTTACTAAAATATTTGTAACCTGTCAATAATTTTGAATAAAGCGCCGGTTGCTTTTAATGAAAAATTCTCTTAAATCAGTGACATGGGACATCCATGTGACTTGAATATAAGCCACCCACTCTCACGAGAGGATAAAGTCAAATCTAACGACATCTCACCAAGAAAGGAAACACTGATGTTTCTAAGTGTGACGTTATTTATGGACGCCCCCCTTCTTTTTTTTTTTTTTTTTGTTGGTGGATAATCATCAAATGACCCCCCCCCCTGCTCTTGGGCAGAGCGAAGGGGAGTGTCAGACTTCTACTGACTAAAAACCAAACCCCAGTTCCTTCTTCGCCCTTGTGCCGAGGCAACGTCATCTCTTTCGATAATCCGCGGCCCCGACGGGCGTCGGCCCTTGCGGGCCCCTCCTTGCTGATATCTCTTTGAGGCGCGCGTGGAACACGAACGCGCCGCCGACACGGTCTGTTGCCGTCATGACGATGGCCGGACGGCGAGCTAGGCCGGACGGCGACTCTAAGCGAATGACAATCATCCCTATCAAAATACTTGGCTAGTTAATAAGTAATTCAATTTTTTTCTTTTATGTTTATCATCCCAAATATTTAAGGTGAGGCCTATCGTCCATTCTGATACGAGTTATAGATGGCACCACTTTCCCTCGTGTTCTTTATCAAGATATAGCGAAGATATGGTCATATCCTGTTTCTTACCGAAGTAAGATGTAGTCTGAAGAGTGAGTGAGTGAATGAGTGGTATATTGTGTCTTACCGTAAGCCTCAGGGTGCTTCTCAGGTACCGGCGGTATGGGAGCGTGGTAGTTCGGGCCATAACCGCCTGCAGCCCCGTGGGCACTGAAATTTGTAACTTATTATGTTAAGTTCCTATAATATTTAATCCACGACATCGGTAACATTATTATAAGCTTGCTCTTTGGCATAGGCCTTCGCTAGAGTTTCCCATACTTTCCTGTTTGCGGTTTTTGTTTGCCATGCATGTTGTTGTAGTTGTAGCTAATAGGAGATCGGACTGACCCAATAAAATATTCATATTATATCATCATATGACTTTTGTTTCTTTGATTTCATTTTTTTGCCACCGACTTCAGAAACTGATTTTTCTTCTAAAGTTTATTTTTCACTTTTTTGTTTTTTTTTTAAGTCGGTTTTATATTTTGGTAAAAAGTTTTTATTTTTCACTTTTTAGTGGTTCACATGTAAGTTGTGGACAATGTAGCTTTTTTTTGAGTTTTGTTGATTTTTCAAAAACAGCTTGTCCGATTTCAATAAAAAAAATATGGGACCATTTGGGAAGTATACCCTTTCCAACAAAAAAATAATTTTTCAAATCGGTTAGTAAGCGACGGAGTTATGCCCGAACAAACATAAAAAAAACAAACAAACATCCGAATTGAGAACCTCCTTCTTTTTTTAGAAGTCGGTTAAAAATACATATTGTTGAACACAAAACCTCCTCCTTTTCGGAAATCGATTTTCCCATGTATAAATGCATAGATTAATACTCACGTAATATTATGCGGATGCGGATGCGGGTGCGGATGCGGGTGAGGATGCTGGTGGTGATGGTGGTGGTGATAATGCTGGTACTGGTCCGGTGGGGGGGGCGGCGGGATGGTCAGCAGAGACGCCAGGTCCTGCCAGCGTTGCTCCACCGACATGGACCGCATTAGAGACTGTGGACAATAAGATTAACAGGTTAGATATAAGTTATGGAATCAGGCGTTACTTTGCGGAAATCCATGACATTAAATGCTATGAAATATATTTAGTTTTAATACCGCGAGACATATGTCCAGGTCTGAAAGCAGAACACAAATCCCACCGTCATGCATATTGTTATAGGTATTGTTGTCGCTCAAAGAGTGGCCGGTGTCGATTAAATGTAGAATGTATGTTAGATATATGTAAGTAGCGACATCTATCTTCAGATATTAGAATTAAAATACTGCAAACGACTGACATCCTTGTTGAAAAAAAAAACTAATTTTTACAAAATCATTGCGTACGTTATTTGCTACATTAGTTACAAAACTGTATCGCTGCTATTATCGCCTACCTCTAAGAGGAAGACGACAGCGTTCAAGAATCCAGTGATGTAAATACAGTAGGGGTTAAAAAAACAATAATAAATTCGTGCCTGTACGACATCTATCTTCCAACACAACAATTAAAATCCTGCATAACGCAGGCTGTTTTCTGCATCATATTATAAATGCGAAAGTGATGGACGCTACCGCAAGTGCCAAACTCGTCGCCATGGCCTGATCCAATTTAAATTATCATCGACACGTTATGAAGAAGAATGCGAAAGGTTTGGTGGATTGATGTTTGTTTCTCAATCACGTTAGAACGGCTGAACGAATCTGTATGTTTGGTTCAGAGAAAGATAGATAGTATATAGATAGACTTTTTCGCATCAAAATTTCCAACCGAACGAAATCGCGGGCCACAACAAGTTAGAATATAAATACAACGACCTGACAAAAGCCGCACACCAGAATGCTGTCGAAAAGGCGTCACCACCACCTTCTCACGTCTTTATTACATATACCGGAAGCATCACAGGTGCTTACGTTGGCATCTACATGGCTAGTCTAAACCACTAAGTTTTTGAGCTTACGCAAAGATATTCGAAAAAAAACGTACTTTTAATAATCATGTTATGACACTATCAATTTATGTCCTGCATAAAAAAGTAATGTAACGTATTTTTTATTGAGAAGTGAAAAAAATTAGAGCATCGCGTCGCTACAAAGTTATGCCGTCTAGTGTCATGGTAAAATAGTTTTGCTACTCACCGCCAGGGGGAAATGTTTACTTTTTTTTCATGTTGTTTAATATTTTAAAGATAGATGGCGTGATTTTAAATAATAATAAATTTTTTTCGTCACAAAAACACAAAATTTCGACACAAAATTTCAATGTACATAACAAGAGGCCTGTAGTGGCTGTAGTCCCCGAAGGATTAGGCAGAATTGTACCTAATAGTCGACCCATATTTACTGCTAGTTACGTTTCAGTCATGTAAACAGGAGCGTATTGCCATCAAACGGGCACAAACCAAGACTCTGTAACCGCTACTGAAAAAATTCCATATTAAAAAACATCTACTATATATTTAAAAAAAAAGACTAGGGCTCCCAACTCCCGAACAGGGCACAAAAAAAAAACCGTAGAATTTTTTAAGAAAATCCGATTTCAATCAGGAAATAATATTTTTATAACCATTTTACGCGAACGAAGAACACAGCTAGTTTAGTTTAAAACTAGATACTAGAAGGTTTGATGCAAGCACGGTATCGTTTAAGAGCGTATGCTACCTCAGATTAGCAACCCTATTTGTGGTGGTTCAAACTTCGCTTGAAACACTGTTAGAATAAAGTTCTAATCAGCTTGCACTACAAAGCGGTTGTTACGTGTTTCGCTGCGGCCGAATAGTGCGAAATTAGTGGTATTTTGCGATTTACAAAAAAACTATTGATTGGACTAAAAAAGTAAAACACTATGACTTTAGTATGTTGCTTGTAGAATTATTTGGCAAAAAAATCAGAACGATGACATGTATTTTAGTATGGTTTTTACTCGTTAAAAGAAATTTTTAGAGGTATCTTCGCGATTTTTTTCTATCGAGCAAAGTTAGTTGTATTATGTTTTCACAACACTATGGCACTAGCATATATCCTGAAGAATATCATATATTTTTCTGATGTTGATAACTGCAGTGAATCATATACTTTTACGCATTATAAAACTCGCGTTTGAGGTACCATAGGCTCTTAATGATTAAGGTTAACCATTATAAAAACCTACCTACTTTCGAAATCTTACGTATGAAATAATCTACTTTCATATTTTTTACAGTATTTTTTCTGAAATTAATCTAGCTTCTATTTAATTGCTCGTTATATCATTAGTTGTAACGGTAATATTGAAGAAACTGGACAGAAAGTTGATTTGGATAAAAAAAGTGTGACAAAAAATGAAATATATCAATCATGTGCTTTAATTTTAAGATCTAAAAATAGATTTTGAAAGGTTTAGTTACATCCTAACTATCATAACTAATATTATAAATGCGAAAGTAACTCTGTCTGTCTGTCTTTGCTTCACGCCTAAACTACTGAACCGATTTGTGTGAAATTTGGTACAGACATAGTTTGGAACTTGAGAAAGCACATAGGATAGTTTTTTTTTTTTCGCGAGATAAACCAAAAATCTGCCGGAAGTCACTATTCCACGCGAACGAAGTCGCGGGCAAAAGCTAGTAAGTAATATTATATTTCTTGAACCTAAAATCTCTGGAATTTCTTTTTTAGCAATGCTCATCTAACAAAGCCGAGCCGAAGGGGTCGTCTTCCAGTCTAACTTGATGCAGCTGAATACCAGTATCTATTTTAAATTAAAATTTGAATTCTCTCCATGATGCGGGTTGTTCGCAAGAGATACCGCGGCCACGACATGCGACATAATGGCCAAGAAGGAACATGGGTGGTTTTTAGTCAGTAGAAGTCCGACACTCTTTCGCTCTACCCAAGAGCGGGAGGGGTTATTTGATGATTTCCTAATCGCCAAAAAAAAAGCCTCTCCCCATGAATTTCCAGTTGTTCGATCCAAGCCCAATGTGGATCACTGGTCGCTGGTCTTGTCCAGATCGTCAACAAAAAAAAAATAATTTCGCTGTTAAAATAAATGATGCGGACTAAAACGACTAAAAAGTAACAAAAAGACAATATTAACTACAAATCTGACAATTCAAAACACGAAAGACAGATGTTCAAACAAGAAAAAATCCATAGACTAGGTAAACTCGTTCAGTTAGCGCGAAATCTCAAAACAAACATGGCGACTTTCATGTCAATATTATGACTGACAACACAGAAATAACGGCTTGTGTGTGTTTAAATGATGAAAAACTTGATTTTTAACGGAATCTCGTTATTTCTGGCTATTTTATTGGTTTAGGGCTGAGTTGGTGGTCTGATTATGATGATGAAATCTTTGTGAAAGCTTTGATTTGAACTTGCACTGTCATTTATGAGATATCTTCCGCCATTATCCATTAATACGAGCTCCTGACATTTTGACGCTGTTGCAAGTGCCATGATTGGCGTCTAAGTGACAGTATAGAAGTATAGTTAAATAAGCTTAAACAAAGCTATTTTTGAGTTAAGGAATTGGTATAGAAATTATACGGTGCAGTATTTCCCAGGTCTGGAGGCCATAGCCATCAACCATAAGTCTAGCTGAGACACGTATCTTTGGGCGCAAAGACAGTTTCCGATTTATCTGGACAAATCAGATATCACCAAAAAACAAAGTCCACGGACTTTGCTCGTAACATACGAATACTCCGAAAGCTTCAATTTAAGTCATCACTCTGTTCATAGACGCGTAGTTTTTGTATACAACCTCTTTTTTGCTAATTGAGGAAAATGTTTTGTGGCTATTTGCGATTTAAAGTACTTAAGAGGTTGATCAGTGACCGGACATTGTAGGTAGGTATATAAAGTTAAGAGTTCATGGCTAGTTTTGTATAGTAGATGAATGAATGTAGCGCTAAAGATTAGTAGTCATTTAGAAAATCATTCTGATGGAAAATTCGAATTCGGATTTTTTTACTTTATTGCTGCTGGTCCCGGCTGTCGTTCTTAGGCAGCTCAGCCGTTACAGGTAGTCAAAAGTAGTTTTATCAGTAGCAGCCACGGAGTTTGGATTCGCATTATACTCGCCCCCTATTACATGGAAAAAAGCTGCCTAATCCTTCGGAGATTACTGTACGTACCTATTATGTTATGTGTGTATGTTCTCATTTGCCAAAAAACCTACATTCAGCGTAAATCAATACCACCAACATTAAAAAAAAACAGTAGAAACTATAACGTTTTCGAATTCAAAACTTGAAATTCAAATAAAGAATGTTTAATCAAGCTACCGGACTCATTCGCTCGCGTGCCATAGAGTAAATAGAATGACAGAGCAAAATTGTCTGTTGGCAATGCTATGACAAGAGCATAGTAAATATTTGACAGACGATTTTCACTGAGAATATTACGGGATACGGTTTTTTTTTTATTTCCGTTTGTTACGGTTTTAGGTTAGAGCTTTAGAAGTAGGTACTTTATTTGAGTTGCTTGAAAATTAAGGCTGTGTGTTTTTTTTGGGTTGCAAATGAAGAAGATAAGCTTGATTTAATTTTTTAGTCTGACTTACGAGGGTGTGTTATCGAACACGGGGTAGACACTTTACTTTGTTTTTAACTCGTACTCTGCAGACGCCTCCTTTCTAGCCATATCATCCTGAACACATTCCATTTTTTTTTTCCATTCATCGATCTTCTCTGATAACCGATGACCACACAATTTTTCAGTCCCCTGGGCCACTTTCAGACTTCATAAGTACCTACTTACTATTTTTTTATTTTAAATTCTAAAACACATAAAATGTACCTTTCATCAGCATGGATATTTTTACCCGACTACGGCGAAGCCAGAAAGGGTTGGTACTTTAATTGGAACAAACACCCATCTCGTATTTATTAAAATTTATTAAAAAAAAAAAATATATTTTCCAATACTATTTCCACAAAAAATCCTCCTCTAACTATGCGGAATTCTAACATTAAAAAAAAACGTTCTGTCAAAATTGAATTTCGAACATTAGAGAAAAAAAAGTGCTCTCGTTTTGAGCAAACCATAAACACTTGACACAGAGCCATAGACAAGTTTTAAACTGTTATTTATACTTTCTAGTATTATGTGTTTATGAGTAAAGTCGTAGAAAATGGCATTAACTGTAGTCTGGTGACTTAACTGTTTGTTTAGTTTAAAATAAACGGTTTTATAGAACTAGCTGAGCTTAATTTCTAGATCTTTCTGTAAGTGTTTTCATTCAAGTATAGTTTTGCCTTATTTCTGCTATGCATTGCTCTGTCCATGTTCTTATTTCATGTTAAAGATAATATTAAGAGTCACAGGGAGAAAAGACATTACAGCCTTTTTCTAGGACTTTGAACAGCTCTGAATATGGACTAGATTTATTTTAATGATGTTATCAAGTCATTGGTACAAGCCATTGATGTGTCTACAACTCTCATCATCATCATTTTAAAACCCTTATCCTAATATCTGGGGTAGGCGCAGCATGTCTTCTTCTCCCTTAATTCTCCATTACTCTTCATCTCATTAGACCTCCTTTCTTGCCATATCATCCTTCACACAGTCCATTCAGTCTTTCTCTACTTATACAACTATCGATATTCATACACCCAATTTTTCGCCATTCCCCTCAAAAACCAATTTCAAAAACAGAATCACGTTGCGTCCTTCAAAAAGGCACAAGTACAGCAAAATAGACGTTGACGTCAAACCATAGAGACACGTGTCTACAATTAGGCGGTATACAGACTCGCGTGCCGCAAATTACAGAGGTATGATACTGGCTGTATGTAATCTTGTGACACCTTGAGACAAGGTTGTTTCGAATGAGATGTTTTAAATTACGAATTGAATCGGAGGTGGACATACTTAGATGTCACAGAAAACAGAGAAAAGACCCACCATAGCCTATAGCCTATCTAGACCAGCCCCCCTATTGCGTATCTTTTTAACGTCAGTGGCTATCAGAAATGTCCATAGATTAACTGTAAATTGGTTATGGTTTGGTACATTTTTTTCTTAAAAACTCACCATTTGACAGTTACTTGATAGACACTATAAGTTATTTACTGTCATTATAAGATACGCAATAGTCCTGCAGATTGGATTGGTCGTAAAAAAGCATATGTAAGTATTTGGCTATGCGTGCCACAGAAATGGCGGTTGACGGAAGAAAACGCGTCGCGCCGACCCCAAGTAACATGGCACAATGGCAGGAAAATAATGACGACACGCCACAAGTGCACTATAACAAAAAAAAAAAAAAACAGAAATCTAAACTAAGCAGCTTCAAATAGGCCCAGTTCAGCAAAATACCGAGCAGCTAGTGCCTGACGCTAGTATAAAATAAAAAGAGACGTAAGTCCTACCTCGAAGCAGAAGCATTTCTTTTCTCTGGGTTAAATTGGCCAGAGCGATGGTTGCTAAGCCTGGAATTCGGGTCCTGGGCATCAGAGCCATGATGCTGGCTGTATGTAATCTTGTGACACCTTGAGACAAGGTTGTTCTGAATGACGAGTTTCAAATTACGAATTGAATTCTAGGTGGACATACTTATATGGTCTACATTGGTTATTGGTTAAATGAAGAAGGTAGGTAGGAAGGTAGGTAGGTGAAGGTAGATACGCAAAGGTAGTCCACGATAGGTACGCAAAGGTAGTCCACGAAATTCTTTTCTTACGTTTTTTGCAATTTGCAGATCAGTGTCAGCTAGGTTTTATGTTAGAAGCCATTTTTAGCTGGCAGTGGTAAAGTGGGGAGAGAGTTTAAATTGTCGCGAATTAGGGAGCGTGGCTTAGGATTAGTTCAGTATTAAGTTCTTAAAATAGCATTCTAAAACTATCTGCTCGTTTCAATAAAAAAAAAAAAAACGTGATGCTAGGAAGGGTGGCCTAAAACCTCATAACTAAGAGGGAGGGACCTATAAAAGTGGCCTCGCATGTTTAAAGGATGGGTCTAAGCTGTAAGGCTTATTACCATAGCCTGATTTTCTTTTTCTAATAAAATCGAAACTGTCAAATGGAAAACCTATAGATCTTAAATAGTACTGTAAATTGTTCATCATCTGCCTAGCCTTTTCCCAACTATATTGGGGTCGGCTTCCAGTCTAACCGGATGCAGCTGAATACCAGTATTTTACATGGAGCGACTGCCTCTGACCTCCACAACACAGTTAGATACTGGGTACGAAGAACTCATGAAAGTTAGAAATTATATTAAGAGAATTATAACTATAATAACGGAATTTAATGCTTTTATGAAGTCCATACTTTACGAGTACAATCATTTTCCAGCAATACCTGACCCCGCACTTGCCCTCTTCCACTTTTAACGAGGGGTCAAGTAATGCTGGCCGGTACTGTACGTAGTGTCAATCAAATTAATTACGATTTAAACGAATGTCTCGTTCGATTTCTAATTATCTTTTAAATTGTATGTTCTTAGCAGCTTTTTAATTTGTGGTTTAAGACGACACTAACAGCAGAAATTAATTTACTTTTAACTAGCTGATGCCCGCGGCGTTGTCCGCGTGGATGCCGGTCAAACTATATACCAAAAACTTTCCTCGAGAACCACTCTATCCATTGGTGAAAACAGCATGAAAATCGGTGCAGTGGTTTTTGAGTTTATAGCGAACGGACTGGCAGACGCGGCGGAGGACTTTGGTTGTGATTAAGAGTGGCAGTGGTTTGAACTCAAGCAGCCATTGAACCTTTTGAGCGCCACAGTCACGTATAGACGACAAGCCGAACAAGCAAAAAAGTGCCGACTTCTGTCGACTTAAGGTACTTTTTGGATTACTTGACTGTGGCGGTCAAAAGGTTAACTTTGCAAGCATTGATAGTCTAGTGGTGCGACCGTCAGACTGCTAAGTCAAAGATCTCATGTTCGAACCCAAAATACGTTCCTCTGATTAAACTGAGCGACGCCGAGGCTCGTACCCCGCAGGGGGTGCCCTTAAGGTACAAGTTGGGAGCCGACTGCATGCAGCAGCAGCAGACGACATGTCATCGCTTCATGTCGTCGCGTCATGTCGCTGCAGTCATGATTTCGAACCCGACTGCAGACGGCAACTGCAGATGGCATCCAGTTCGTGTAAACTGAAGATACAGGTTCCGATACATTTTCGGCTAAAGGACATAATCTCCTGTTGTTTCTGTTATCTATGGGCTATTACTGATCTGCGGTCAGACGACACGTGCGTCTGCCGCTCGACGACGCGCTAGCTTCATGTCGCTAACTACGGAGGGAATTTCATAGAAATACGTAGAAACCAGTCGTGTCGCCGCGACACGTCGTCTGCTGCGGCTTCGTGTCGCCCGCTACCAACTTGTACCTTAGTATGTAGTTAAGGTTGCTTTGGCAGGAAGCCTTACACTTAAGAGCGTATGGTACCTCAAACGCGAGTTTTATAATGCGTAAAAGTATATGATTCACTGCAGTAATCAACATCAGAAAAATATATGATATTCTTCAGGATATATGCTAGTGCCATACAGGCGCGGTCGCAGCCTGAAATTTTGGAGGGGGTCACTCACTACACTAATAAAAAATAGGTATCTGGAATAAACTAGATGTTATTTTGGCCATCGTACGTAGTTCATAAAAACACCACTAGATGTCAGCAAACTATAAATTTATCGCTGTTAGGGGATGGCTAGAAATTTTCTTTTAATATTTGGCAAATTTTTGAGATTTTACAATTTGATTTTAGATTTTGGGGGGGGTCATGTCCCCTGTGACCCCCCCCTTCGGACCGCGCCTGGTGCCATAGTGTTGTGAAAACATAATACAACTAACTTTGCTCGATAGAAAAAAATCGCGAAGATACCTCTAAAAATTTCTTTTAACGAGTAAAAACCATACTAAAATACATGTCATCGTTCTGATTTTTTTGCCAAATAATTCTACAAGCAACAAACTAAAGTCATAGTGTTTTACTTTTTTACTCCAATCAATGGTTTTTTTGTAAATCGCAAAATACCACTAATTTCGCACTATTCGGCCGCAGCGAAAGACGTTACAACCGCTTTGTAGTGCAAGCTGATTAGAACTTTATTCTAACAGTATTTCAAGCGAAGTTTGAACCACCACAAATAGGGTTGCTAATCTGAGGTAGCATACGCTCTTAAGGCACCTACAGAATAGTCCAGTTAGGCAGGCTAACAGGTCAACTTGCGAGATGTCACCCACAAAAATAAACAGTATCAGAGCAATGATTAGTGGTATCAAATAAAATTACACTAAAGTAAAGCGCCTGCCATATCTGCCGCATGCCCAATGAGATGTGGGCAAGAGTAATCAATTTGTAGAGCCCTGGCATAGCCTGAAAGCTTCGCGTTAGTCCTCGTAGAAGAAAGGGGACAAGCTGAACAAGAGTAGCGACCAGTAGGTCTTAGTAGGCCAGGATCAAAACAACTGAAGGTCACGGGAAGAGGCTTTTGCACTGTAGTGGCATGACGCAGTCTAACAATATGTGTTTGTCTCTTCTACATAGTTACTGTGTCTACATGTCTAATCCAACTTTCCTCTCGCAGGTCTGCTGGAAGAAATTTCTTATGAAATAAGCAGTACCTAGGAACCTTTGTGCTCTTCTATTTTTTATTATGATTTTATCCTTTTTTTGTATTTTGTGTGTACATCTATACTTCTGTAATAATATTATAAAGAGGTAAAGTTTGTGTACTTATTTGTTAAATTGTAAGGGGTAATCTCGGGATCTACTGAACCGATTTAAACAATTCTTTCACCAATAGAAAGCCACATTATTGCCGAGTGTCATAGGCTATTAGACAGGCTTTTTATCCCTGTATTCCCACGGGAACGGGATCTACGCGGGTGAAACCGCGGGACGTCCGCTAGTAAATAAATAAAGCGTCTGAAAGAGTTCGAACCTAGTACTAGTACCGATGGAAAGGTAACCACTGATCCACAATTCAATGTTAAATAATAATAATAATAAAAGCCTTTATTAACAATCTTATAAATGTTACATTTCATCTTATATACTGCTAACTAAACTAATTAAACATGGTTGTTCGTGAAAGTAACTTAATTAAATGTTATTATTTGTATTAGACACCGGTTTCGTGATTGTCTTGCTCTTCAGCATAGGCCTCCCCAAATATTCTCCACAACGGTCTATCCCTTGCTATCCTCATCCAGTATGGTCCTGCTACCTCCTTGATATCATCCTCCCATCTTCGAAGCTGCCTACCTTTGCTTCTCTTTTTATATCTAGGGCACCATTCCGTCACTTCGTTAGTCCACTTTTCTGTTTTACTTCTTGTTAAGTGTCCTGCCCATTTCCATTTTAGTTGTTTAATTTGGTATTTGATATCTATAATCTTGGTTTGTTTTCTTATTGTTTTTAACCTAATTTTGTCTTTTAATTTTATGTTGAGTATGCTTCTTTCCATTCGGTGTTGACAAGTTTCTAGTGATTTGATATTTTTCTTTGTACAACTCCATGTCTGACATCCGTAGGTCATGCTTGGGAGAATGCATGTATTAAATATTTTCTTCTTCCCTTCTATTGGTATATCCGAGTTTTTCATAACGTCTTTTAGAGCCCAGTATCTCTTCCATCCTAGGTTTATTCTATTTTGAATTTCTTTTGTTGTGATGTCTGTTGGAGATATTATTTGGCCTAAGTATGTATATTCGTTTACATATTCCAGTTCAGCAGCATTTTTAGGTTTAATTGGAGTTTTAGCGTAATTTGTCATTAACTTTGTTTTACTAGTATTTATTGATAGTCCTACCTTTTCGCTTTCGTTTATCAGTTGTTCAATCATAACCTTCAGAGTGTTTGGATCACCACATATTAATATAAGGTCATCTGCGAATCTTAGATGGTTTAGTAATACTCCATTTACATTTATACCATATGTCTTCCATTCCAGTTGTCGAAATATATGTTCTAGGGTTGCCAAAAACAGTTTGGGTGATAAGGGATCTCCCTGCCTAACTCCCTTTCTAATAGGGAAACATTTTCCCACCTTTTCTGTGCGTATTTTAGCTTTCATATTTACGTATATGTTCTTTATTATGTTAATGTATTTCCTGTGGACCCGTTGTGTGGTGAGGGCCTCCCATATTTTCTCATGTTTCAACGAATCAAATGCTTTATTGTAATCAATAAATGCTAAGTAGTAATTTATTCTATATTCATTGCATTTCTGGATCATTTGTTTGATGGTATGGATGTGGTCGATGGTTGAAAAACCACTTCGAAAACCTGCCTGTTCTTTCGGCTGATTCTCGTCTATGACCTTTGTTATCCGGTCCAGTATTATCTTGGAGAAGATTTTGTATACGTTTGACATTAGCGAGATGGGTCTGTAGTTCGATATATCATCTGTTCTCCCTTTCTTGTGAAGTAAGATTATTGTAGATGTAGTCCATTGAAGAGGTATATATTCGGTACTTAAAATTTCGTTAAAAAGGTTTGTTAGTGTGTTCAAGACAGTCTCTGATACTCCTTTTAAAAGTTCATTAGAGATGTTATCTTCGCCAGGTGCTTTTCCTCCTTTTTGTGATTTGATGGCTTTAATAATTTCATCTTTCAATATAATAGGAGCTGGTTCTTTTTCGGTATTCATAACTGTTTCGCTACTTGTATTTAATGTACTTGGTTCGTCGTGATAAAGATCACGATAGAAATCAGTTGCTGCATTTAATATTTCGCTTCTTTTAGACTTATGTTTTTTAGATTGGTGATGTGTTACGTTTGTAATCCAGTTTGTGTGGTCTTGAAGTTCCTTCCACGCACTCTTGATTCCACCAAATTTTGTTATGTTTAGTTGTACTAACTTCGTTTTTTGTGTATTTCTATATTTCCTTATTTCGGTGTATATTTCTTTACTTATTTCGTTTATGCTGTGTCTATTATTTTTCCTGTTCTTAAATAAAAGTGCTCTTTGTTTTATTAATCTTCTTGCTTCAGATCCTATTCTATCTTTAAATGGTTTATCTTTTTCTAGGATTTTATTAGTTCTTTTTATTTCTTCTTCAAAAGTATCATATTTTTCCTGGACTGTTCTTAGTTCACTTATTGGAATTAGTTTTGTTTTTAGGGATTCTAGAACTTGGCTTGGTAATGGCAGTGTGATTGGTTGTTTAGTGTTTTTTATATGTTTCCTAGAATTTTTAGGTTCATTTAGGTGTAATTGCCCTCGGAGTAATCTGTGATCAGTAAAATAGTCAAAATTGTTGAGGACTTCTACGTTTAAGAAAAGCTTCGGTTTATTTGTAATTATGAAATCTATCTCATTTCTTATTTTCCCGTTTGGAGATTCCCACGTCCATTTTCTTCTTTGTTTTCTCTTATAAAAAGTATTCATTATATGTAAATTATTTTCTAACGCGTAGTTTATCAATCTTTGTCCATTGTTGTTTCGCTTGCCTGTTGTATAGGGCCCAAGTATTTTTTCTTCATATTTTCCTCGTTGGCCAATTTGGCTATTAAAATCTCCCATCACAATAATAGTGTTATGCAAGTTCTCCATTGTCTCATTTAAGTTTTCGTAAAAGCTATTTTTAATTTCATTTTTCGCTACCTCAGTAGGAGCATATACTTGGACTATTGATGTCGGGTGTTTGTGACCAGGAAGATTAATATTTAAGACAGCTATCCTGTCTGAAACTCCTTTAAATTCTATTATGTTATTTTTCAGGTATTTTTTAACTAAGAATCCGACGCCGTATATTCCTGGTATTTCATTTTTATAGTATAATATGTATTCTTTATGCTCTTCAATATTTTCTTTCGATCTCCGTACATCACTTATACCAAGAATATCCCAATTAATGTTGTTTAACGCTTGTTCAAGTTCTGTTAAACATTCTTCTGATTTTAATGATCTTGTATTCAATGTTGCTATGTGGAGTTTCCTTTTCTCGTTGTTCATTTTTATTTTATTTTCCATTTCTAATGTAGTATTTGGGGGGGGTTTGGTCGATAACCCCGCGGTGACCAACCGTATTGGGGTTTTTCTTGTTTTTTCCTTTGTTCTTGCCTATATAGTTTGTTTTGATTTTGTTACCGGTGTCTGACATTTCCTATGCGTTATGTTGTTGGGGTGGTTTTTCAGTCAAAGACGTAGATCTTGCCCTCATGTACTCAAATGCATTTGTTTTAAGTAGTTTAGATGGTGCAATAATATTTTTGGAACCGGAGGGTGGTGTGTTTATGTTGATAGGTGATGTCGAAGCCTCCCTCTTTCTTTTTTCTGCATCTAGTGTTGGTTTTATAACTATTTTATTGTTTCGAATGAATGCGTCCTTTCCATTTTGTTTTTCTTGTTTAAGTTTTTCCTGTAAGTTCTTCCGCATTTCCAACGTTTCTTTCGAGAAATCCTCAGTAATGTAAGTTTGAATCGGCATTTTCTTTTTATTTTTCAGTATTATTAGTTTCTTTTGGAATGATATGAAAGATATAAGTATTGGTCTTACTTTACCCTCTTCTTGTTTCTTTCCTAATCTATAATAGTTATTTATTTCGTATATATTTATGTCGGTATCTAGGTTTTTCAGTGTTTCTTTTATTAGATTAAATAATTCTTGGTGGTTACTTTCTGTTTCTTTTATACCGTGTAGTAACAAATTATTCTTCCTATTTTTTTCTTCTAAATATTTTACTTTTTCCTCTAATCTTTGTACCTCGTTTTTCAAATATTTGTTTTCTTCCAGAAATGGTTGTAGTTTCTCATCTATATTTTGCATGATGGTTTCATTTACGCTCTTTGTAATACGTGCGGTTTGTTGGTCAAGTTCAGTTTTCATCATCTTAAACAGCTGTACCATCTCTAGTGACATTTCCGTAGAACTCATGTTGCAAAAACAAAACGTTTTATGATGCGTGTATTGGAACGTATTTTTCCCGTTGAGCTATCAACTCTGGGTGACGTTTGCCACTGACAGATGTCACTGTCAGATGTCACTATCAAGTTACGTACTTAGGTTGTCTGGTTCAATGATGATGATTGATGAAATATGATAATATGTCTATTGTTCTAACCTCAATTCTTGGTATTTTACTTGTGGCTATATTTTTGTCGGGTTTTTCGCGTACCTTTTTATAATGTCCGCGTAGATCTGTCTTCTTGGTGAATAATTTTGATGTGAGCGGCCGGTATTGGTTAATTTTCACTGTGATTTCAATTAAAAACTGGGAGCACCTTTCGAACACTGTTGTTGTTTTGACAGCCGGAAACGGACAATGTTAAATAACAAACTCCAAACCGGAAGCACAGTTCCCATCAATTTTACCTAAATACCCCCAAAACAATAACACTAGTAATTTAGCCACGGTCATGTCAAGGTATCGGGTTCGACTCCCGGGCGAGTACACTGTAATTTTACAAATGACACGCTATGTTACATCGCTAATTTAAATTTGTTGACAAAAACTGACAAATTACGTTTTTTTTTGTGTGGTACGAAGAATCTTTTGTATACGTAAATATACATAGCTTCACGCCGGCAATCCCTGAAGGATTAAGCAGAGTATTTTGACACCCATATACACGTTTTTGGGAAGAGCCTAATTGCTATCAAACAGGCGCAAATCTAGACAAAACCTAAAAGCTTTACTATCACATTGATTAAACTTGGAAATTTTACTTTACGAACGTAAAAAAGAAACAAAATTAAGACTGCAGTTTAGTACCAAACGCACTCACGTGGCGATACTGTCGTTACTTTTATTTAATTTAGTTTTTTTTTTTAAGTAAAAAAATTGTACTTAGATGTAAGGAAAAAGGAATACTAAAGAGCCGACGGATAATTATACTCTGTTAAAGATGAAACTGTGGTAGTTCGAACCCCAGACACGTACCTCTGATTTTTACCCGACTACGGCAAAGCCAAAGGAGGGTTATGATACAGATTCATATGTGTATTGTATAAAATTAATATAACATCACGGCTGTAATACCTAAAAGGAAAGGCCTAAAGGTACCTATTACATTTTGTCGGCTATGTTTACGTCTAACTAATGTAATAGGGGGCGAGCCTGTTGCCATAAACCGAGCACATATCCAGACTTTGAGGCTGCTATTGAGATATTCCAGACAGAAAAACCACAATATCACTTTGCCAGGTTTGTCAATTAAACCCAGGACCTCACGCTTAACAGTCGCGCTTGCAACCACTACACAGTAATTTAAAGCCAACGGTAATATTAATATTTAAGGCTAAGAAACTGCAATAACTTTGATCACCTTTTCAAGTGCTTCAACTTTGAGCAACTACATAAAAACCATTTTAAATCTCATTACTAGAACAATTTATTTTTAATCACCCGGAACCAAATAACCAAAAACAAAAAACCTCACCTGATATTCATAAACATCCATTATAAAAACATTAAAAGTAAAAAAAAAACTAAACTATAAAAAAAATACTACAAAACACTAAACTAAAAATTAAATATTGCACTTAAATTCAGACTGTCCACTATTACGTGGTGTATTGCACAAAAATTCTTAATTTAAATTTCAGGTACGTATAGGAATCACATCGTTGTTCCTTTGCCTAGAGGTGCCAACTGTCATGTCAGTTTGACAGCTAATCCAAGATGGCCGCGCATGTTAGACGCGCGTTGCGCGGGAGAGCGCGAGTGTTACTGAGTGTACAATACTGTTGGTGCGCTTGCTAAAATTGTTAAGCGTTTGATTTAGATTTCGTTGGGTTCTGTATGTTTTGTTATAGCGGTATTTTTAATTAAGAAAAAAATATTTTCATAAGACAATTTTTTTGATACAGTATATTTTCGTGTATTAGGTACGAAAAACTGGGCTAATTAGAATAGCATTTAAGAGGGAGGAAAATGTTGAGTATTAATGTGGATGCAGGGTATAAATGTGGCCCGTCGTCGGGGCCGCGGATTTTTGTACTAGATTACGTGGCCTCGGCGTAAGGGCAAAGAAGGAACATGGGTTCGGTTTTTAGCCAGTAGAAGTCTGACACCCCCCTTCGCTCTGCCCAAGAGCGGGGGGGGGGGGGGGGTCATTCGGTGATTTTCCACCCACCAAAAAAAAAAAGGGTATAAATGTAGAGAAAAAAAAAATAGTCAAAAATAAATCAGTTTCTGAAGTCGGTGACTTTTGTTTGTTTGATTTCATTTTTTTGTCACCGACTTCAGAAACTGATTTATTTTTGACTATTTTTTTTTGAAGTCGGTTTTATTTTTTGTTAAAAAGTTTTTATTTTTCACTTTTTAGTGGTTCACATGTTCATGGGTCATAATGTGGACAATGTAGTATTTTTTTTTGAGTTTTGTTAATTTTTCAAAAACCGCTTGTCCGATTTTGATAAAAAAAAATATGGGACCATTTGGGAAGTATACCCTTTCCAATAAAAAAAGAATTTTTCAAATCGGTTAGCAAGTGACGGAGTTATGCCCGAACAAACATAAAAAAAAAAAAAAAAAACAAACATCCGAATTGAGAACCTCCTTCTTTTTTTAGAAGTCGGTTAAAAAACAAAAGCAACGATTGATGGACTGTGTCGAAGGATGAACGAAGGATGGCAAGTTAGGAGGTGTCTGCCATGTTATGATGACGAGTAAAAGAGAAGTATGGAAGAAGCATACTTGATGCGCCGTCCCTTAGATACGCGTTTTAATGACGGCGAAAAGTGACGTTTGTAAGGAACACAATTTGTGTCCCAGACGGTTATGGGGGTTACAGTTATGCCGATAACTATGTAAATTGTGTCTAAGGTGTATGAGTGGTTAATAATGATTCCAATGATGTAACTGAAAGCGAGCTAACTAACGTAATTTCGGAGATATCGTCGTTTTAATGAGGCGCGCCGCTTGTTTGTTAAAACGGGAATTCGGGTGGACGTTGGCGGCCATTTTATTTTCGCGGACCGAATCGGCGCGGCGTTTGGACAGACGAGGGGTTAATGAATTAGGATAAGGTCAAGAGAATCACGATGATTTCTGAAAGTAATATTGGGTTTTCCACCAGGAATTTGTCAGAAGCAGCCTCGGATACTGACTTTGTGCCTGGTTTATGGCAATAAGCTCGCCCCCTTTTACACGGGACTTGAACATTGTGGGTGTACTATTTGGAAATGGGAAAACCTCTGTCTAAACCTTCTGGGATTACAGGCGTGATGTTATGTTATGGAGACAAAAGTTTTTTCCTTTTTTTTGTTTGTTTAATTGAATTTTTGATATTTTGAAATACTTACCGTATTTCAAAATATCAAAAATGTATGAAAATTTTATGTTATTTTAAAGAACTAAAAGAAATAATACGATGTGTAAAAAAAGTTATAAAATCGATCAAAAAATGGAGTAGCTACACGCTTTAGAAGTTTTTGCACTTTCCATCCTTGTCGCGTGAAACGGCCATTAGTACTACGTAAATATGATGGCGGTATGTATGTTAATATGACGTCACATTAGATGTAGCGCTGTCTCTGTCTAGCACGTCCTTTAAAATCGGTTAAAACTAAGGCATTTTATTAAGATATCACACAATTTTTTTTACTTTTGTCTATCTTTTTATTTAAGTAATGTTTCCGAATCACAAGTAAAAAAAAAATATTCAAATACCTAATTGTGTGAAATCCCGATTCAAACACATTTAACTATACCGTTACAAAAACAGCCTCCACACTACCACTAACCCAATGGCTTCTCCGTCAATCCCACGGGCCCCTAAAAAGCTAACCATCTAATACAGCAGTGTGAAATCGGCGAGTCGCGGGCACCCATCATTTTCTAACGGGCACTGCGAGCTTTTGAGTTAGACATACTTTCAACAACTTACATTTCGAGTAGAGAGTACTCCGCACTTGCGTTTAGAGAGATAATTTTGAGATAGGAAAAGATTCGATACGGTGATGTCTTATTACTTATTAGCCGACTGCGGTTAAGCCCAAAAGGAGGGTTATGTGTTTGGGCTGCGGGTTGTTTGAAAGAGATACCGCGGCCTCGACTTAAAGGGCTAAGAAGGAACATCGGTGGTTTTTAGTCAGTAGAAGTCTGACACTCCCTACCTCTATGATGATTTCCCACCCCCAAAAAAAAAGGGTTATGTGTTTCACCTGTTTGTATGTCCGTTTCTTTGTTCCCTCATAAATATCAGTCTTTTCAAGGCGTTAAAAACTAGTTTTAGAGGTAAAATTAGACCGCTCATTACATACAGAGTTTCCTCCGTGCCTCGGAAAGCACGTTAAACTGTTGGTCCCGGCTACCATATATATAAGGTCCCATTAAAATAGGTGGACAAATTTTAACATAGCGTTCAGTAGGTCTAACCAAAGATATCTAACAAAAAAAAAACATTAAATAAAGTGTTTTTTTTTTAACTTTAAATAATAAATTGACGGTACTCTAGAACAAACTCATCCTTTAGGAGTAGGTACTTAAATGCGTTTTTCTTATTTTTTTTTTTACCATCAGCCTTATTTTGGTGGTCTGAATGATTTCTGAAATTTTGTCCACCTATTTTAATGGGACCTTATGTAAAAGAAAAAAAGAAAGAAAGAAAAAATATTTATTCGTCGCAGCTTAACAAGAACATACAAGGAGAAACAAATAGCCGTTACAGGTAGTCGTGGCCCTAAAGCCTAACAAAGTGTCTTACCAAGGGGAATCATAAGGCCCAGTATTAACTGGGTTTTGGAGGTCAGATAGGCAGACGATCCATGTACAATATGTACTAGTTACTGGTATTAAGCTCCCGACTTCAACATAGTAGAAAAAAGGATAGGCAGCTGATGACCATAATTAATTTTGTCTAACTACATTGCTCTCAAAATGGTGAAGGGAAACGGCATGTCTTAGAAGCAAAAATTCGAAGACATGTGACATCTACCAACCCGCACTGGGCACGCGTGGTGTAATATCGGTGTTGTTCGACTGGCCTGTTGGTCTAGTGGTTGATGATGAGCACGATCATTTGTTCTGTGTCTGGGTGTAATTTATCTATAATATGTATGTATTTAGAAATATATAAGTATGTTTATCAGTTGTCTAGTACCCATAACACAAGCTCTGCTTAGCTTGGGACTAGATGGCGTTGTGTGATAGTTGTGGAATATTATTATTATTATTATATTATTATAGCCCATCCCTCTCCTAGAGAGGAGGCCTGAGTCCCTGCAGTGGGAAAGCCGATGATGAACTACATGGAGGCGAGTTGTTATTATAGTTCTACATGAAAACTGTACTAAGTTCACTAACACCGTTATGAGGATTAGCAGCAGTAGTAGTTAGGTATGTAAGATTATAACAGTTGAGTCTAGTAATTGTAACTGTTACACACTTGGCCCACAACTAGGAGTTTATAACTCCTGGCCATTTAACTATTACAGTTAAACGCTTTCACTTTCCGCACTTACTTTTGTTTTATATACAAGTTTGTGATAAAATAATTCGTTAAAATTAAATATTAATTAGATACGAGTCTTTGGGTACTATAAGGTTCAGTCCAGGGGCCTATAATATCTCGCCTACCGTGGCTGCGGGTTGTACGAAAGAGATACTGCGGCTTTTGATCCTAAGGGCTCGTTTACCTACGTCGCGCGGCGCGTGCAGAAGGCTCGTCTCGTGCTTTTTTATTAATTTACTGAGAGAGGTGGACCCGCACCGCAACAAACGCTGTATTTTAAACTAACGTGCGTAAATAGCTTCTCGTAAAATCAAGGATTGAAATCGTTAACTTTTTCATACATCGCCATGTGTTTGAATTAAAAACGCAGCACGCGCCGCGCGACGCCCCGCCTGTACGTAAACATGCACGCGGATTTTTGTACTAGATGAGGTGGCCTCGGCGCAAGAGCAAAGAAGGAACATGGGTTCGGTTTTTAGTCAGTAGAAGTCTGACACTCCCCTTCGCTCTGCCCAAGAGCGGCGGGGGGGGGGGGGGGGTCATTTGATGATTTTCCACCCACCAAAAAAAAAAGTGCTAAGAAGGAACATGGGTGGTTGAGTCAGTACAAGTCTGTACTCTCTTACGTTTCGCCCAGAGTCGGATGCTCATTTGATGATTTTCCACCCACCAACAAAAAAAAAACGGGACTCATAAATGTACAGACGCCCAGTTGATACAGGGTAATACGATACACCTAAGAAAGACTAGTAGCCACTTTCGAGTCCCTGATTACCTGTAATGACTGTCAAAGACCTGCAAGAGATAGCCGGGACAAATGCTCTCCGAGGCTCGGAGAGAACTCGGTAGATAATAAGTAAACACTGGTCACTGTTGGCCGGTGGATTGTGTGCATCAAATCAAATCAAAATATTGAGTTCAAGTAGGCCAATTACAGGCACTTTTGAATAGTCGAATTAAACTAACGGGGCGGCACTCAGCGATATCCAACGATTACTCAAGCCGCCACCCAGCAAAAGCCTGACATACTTTTGTATGACAAAACTGCCAAAAACCTTTACCAAGCGACGGCCCAAGCAACCACTGAAGCTCTCCGAGTGCGGCAGTAAACTACTAAACTAATGAAGCTAAATAAACTAAGCTACAGTCCCAGTCACAAGGCATAATAACTCGTGAGTGTACTGTAGTTGCCCATTCCAAAGCGTTGGTCTCATGAGAAGAATGGCAAGAAACTTCATGGACACTCTTTTAAAATCGTTTGGGTTTACAATATGTTCAAGGTACAGACATATCTGTCCCAAAGGGTAAGGCTATCCACTACAGTTATGTAGTATAGGTCCCAAGTTATTGGGGGCGAGCCTATTGCCATCGACTGGGCACAATCCCGGACTCTGTGACGGCAACTAAGAAATTTCCACTGGGCACAAATGCAGATTTCTACTGACAAAATCGTAGTGAATAAAACCGACACTCTGCCCGACGTGGTAATCGACCCAACACCACAAGCCTAGCAGTCGCACTTGCGACCACCAGCCCAATGAGATATTTTTCTACAATTGTAGAAAAAATAATTAAATTCCACAAGTATGTTTTACGAGTACACCCATTTCTTCTCACTACATAATAACTGTAAGAAACTTTTTTCTACAAATTACTACTGTCAATAAAAATTATAAGATAGTTAAAAACTTTAATTACAGAATAACTGTCTATGTGCGCCAGAGAGACTATCAATCATAGAGCCGCGTTTGAAATAAGAATGGTTCGTGTGTCACTTCGGCTGATTTCGGTTACGCTCGGGTCGCCTTTCGTTTTTTTGAAAAGAGTTCGTTATTGGAGAATAATGTGATTTTATTAAAATTGAATTAATGATGGATTTTGTGCTTCCGTTATACGCCGTTTCCGTTGTCCAGTTTTTTAGTGTTTCGTACCCGAAAGGTAACCAACGGGATCCTATTACTAAGCTGTCCGTCTGTTTGTCTCCTAGCGGACTGTATCTCATGATACGTAATAAAAAGACAACTGAAATTTTCACAAAATGTGTATTTCTGTCATTTTCTGTTGCCACTATAACAATAAATAAATGTAAGGGGGTTCCCCTAAGCCCTAGGCTGTGGATTGTTCGAAAGAAATACCGCGGCCTCGACACAGAGGACTAAGAAGAAACATGGGTGGTTTTTAGTCAGTAGAAGTCTGAAAATCCCTACCGCTCAGACCAGAGCGGAAGGAGCCATTTGATGATTTCCCACAACTAAAAAAAAAGGGGTGTTCCCCAACTGCGACAGTAGGTACGAAACCCATCAGTCCGACTCACACTGGGCCGATTTTTTGCGCAAAATATGGTAAACTGAAAGCCAGAATCAATAACTTGGCGACCACCAGAAAAGCACCGAGGCAATACTGGCGACTGGCCTGTTGGTCTAGTGGTTAGATACCCTAACTGCTATGCCGGAGGTCGTGGGTTCGATTCCCACCCAGGACAAATGTTTGTGTGATGAGCACGATCATTTGTTCTGTGTCTGGGTGTAATTTATCTATAATATGTATGTATTTAGAAATATATAAGTATGTTTATCAGTTGTCTAGTACCCATAACACAAGCTCTGCTTAGCTTGGGACTAGATGGCGCTGTGTGATAGTTGTGGAATATTATTATTATTATTATTATTATTAATGAAGCCCGACGAAGTCCCAGAAAAACGATTTAACTGTCTTGTACCCTGCAACGAAAATATCCAGAAAAGAATAGGCAAATCGTAATGTCCACATCATTCATCATCATCATCATTTCAGCCAAAAGACGTCCACTGCTGGACATAGGCCTCCCCCAGGCGTCGCCACATTGACCGACCGGTCAATGACGGTCGGTGAGATGCACGGGACCCCGTGCATCTCTCATTCAGCGGGTTCCTGCATCCTTGACCAGGTGCACGGTCCACCTAGTGGGAGGCCTTCCAACGCAACGTCTTCCGGTTCGCGGTCGCCATTCCAGAACTTTTCGGCCCCATCGGCCATCCGTTCTGCGAGCAATGTGCCCTGCCCATTGCCGTAATGTCCACATTAACGGATAAACTGTATGTGTGAAGGATGATTTCGCTAGAAAGGAGGTGACTGCTGAGATGACGAGAAATAGGGAAGTATGGAAGAATAAGACATGTTGTGCCGACCCCAAATAAATTGAGATAAGGGCAGGCAAATGATGATAATTAGCAAGACAATTTAACCGGAACTGATCCGAAGATTACAAAGCTAACCATCAATTTAAACTAAATACAATTATTTGTTTTTCACACCACACACAATAAGGTTCCGAATTAAAATCGCTAATCGATAGTTTTTGCGTTGATTCGTAAATCGAAAGGAACTATGGTATTGACCTTCAGCATTGTGTCATTTCAAGTCATTGTCAAGGACTTCATTTGATTCAGTGGTTCGTGGTTTAGTAATAACTGCCGCACTGTCAAATTGAAGGTTAAGTTACGTGTGTCGAGGGCTGTGCGAAGATGGGTGATCATTTTACGTATCGAGATTCCTCTGTGCTTCGGAAAGCATGTTAAGCCGTTGGACCCAGCTGTTTGTAGATATTTGACAATCGTTACAGGTTAGCTAGGCAACTGTGCTTATCCCAGTTGTATACGGTCCTGCCTATTAGCCTTGTTCTGTTCTGTCTCCTGCTGATATGGAGGGAAGTGGAAATTATGTATTTTCCTACTCCTCCGCTATTCTTTTCTGATTAATTTCGTTGCGGGATCCAAGACAGTTAAATAGTTTCTCTGGGACTTCGTCGAGCTTCATTGTCTCGGCGCTTTTCTTGTGGTCGCCACTGTTGATTCTGGCTAACAGGAGTTACAGTGGTTTGGGAATAGTGTGGCGGGCTTGCAATTATCTAATTCTATTTGGGGTCGACCCAACATGTTTTTTTTTCATGTTGTCTTTGGTGTTATCGTATTACCTAGTACTAAATGGGTTGTGGAGGTCAAAATGCAGTCGCTTATGTAAAATACTAGTATACTTCTGCTTCAGTTAGAATGGAAGCCGACTCAGACATATTCTGGATAAGGCAGTCGCTCTGTGGGAGGTCACCCATCCATAGACAAACCTAGACAAGTGCGGCTTAACCTATACATCGACTCGGGTGTTATATTTAGCCACGAAACTCCTCAATTTTTCTACGAATTAAGATCTAATAGCGCTAACTTCTTTTTAAGCGCTGCAATCAAAGTTTTTTTTTGTCGACATAATATGCAAATATGGTCGGCCATATTAAAAACTAACAAAATTCTAACATTTCTTTTACAAGTGAGCGCTTGCTAATTACTTTTATAACAAAGTAAGTTATTATATTTGCTTTCGTATAATATTTAAATAAATTATAAAAAGTGTTTCTTTTGTGTTTTATTGTTAATTTCTCACTTTCTTTTAATTTGTTGTTTAGTGGTGAGTTTTATCTCGATCTAGTGGACGCGACTGTGCAGGGCCTGCAGTCTCTACACTAATAACGACGCTACGAATGTCACTAAGTCGCAAAATCGTAAAATTTCTTTAATAGATTTTCAATCTTATACTGTTGAAATAAAGCTGAAAATATTTAAAGAAAGTCTTGGGTTCGATTCCCACGTCGGGCAAACAGTTATTGGGGTTTTACAATCTGGAATTTCGCAGAAGCAACCACGGAGTCTGGACTTGTGCCTGGTAGATGGCAATAGGCTCGCCCCTATTACATGGGACTTAAACATAACTGGCGAAATGTGGGTGTACTACTAATATATACACCTCTGCCTAACCCTTTGGGGATTGCAGGCGTGATGTTATGTGAAGAGTTTTATTGAGGAGTGTACGTTGAAGAAATTCGATGAAGTTTGAAAATTACGCCTGTAATAGAAAATTTGAAAGGGATCGACTGTCGTAGTATAGACATGTGGTGGCCAAGAAGTCTGACAAACAGTCTTACCACGAGGTATCGTATGATCCAGCACTAACTGGATTGTGGAGGTCAGATAGTCAGTTGCTTCATATAAAATACTGGTTTTCGTCTATATCCGGTTAGACTGGAAATCGACCTCAAGAGCTATTTATTATTGAAACTCCTAAAACCGCGACTACTGCTCACCCCAATTTCCAAACAAGCTCAATACAGATTAAGTCCAGTAATATTTCAAACAAGACAATATCATTATAGCTAAACTGTAAAGTGCGCAACAAAAACTGTGCGTACGCATATAACGAGCCATGGATCATTTGCTATAACTATGATCTTATAGATCCGTGATCGATCTTATTTGGAACTGATATTGGATTTGTTGATGACAGTCGCGACTTCTGAGCTTGGCTTGAGGTTCTGGGTTTGATACCCAGGCACAGAATACATAATAGTACTACGTACAGAAGGGACACTCCCTTCCCCGCGCTCATATTAAATACCGCACCTCACCCCGCACTTCGAGGTATTCATCGTCGACACTTGAGCAATGGCTCGCGCTCGTATCGGATTTCGCGACGCAGACCGTTGCACTTTCCGCGCCATTTTTTAGGCTACGATAACCCTACTAAAGTTTACGCACACATTTGCACGTGCACGTCGTGCACAAACGTTATTTGTTTAGTTTAGTTTAGTTTAGTTTAGTTTATTTATTAATAATTATATAAATTACATGTCAGGTTTTGAATAAAAGGTACACGTACATCAACATTTCAAAAAGCATACACAAAATAATCATACATTAAGGAAAAATAATAATAATAAAATTAATTATGTCATAACAATAATTTCAGAAAACAAAGATAAATAGTATGATAAAAACCATTTATGTAGTAGTAATAGGTAATTATTTTGCGGGCGTTGTATGGAGTGTCCGAGGTGTGACCCAGGTAAGGGAACGGTCCTGTCACTGACTCTGGCAGGGCCACCCTGCCAGAGTCAGTGACACCCGGAAACGTGTTATTGGGTTTTTAGGGTTCCGTAGTCAACTAGGAACCCTTATAGTTTCGCCATGTCTGTCTGTCCGTCCGTCCTCGCTTAATCTCTGTGACCGTTAGCACTAGAAAGCTGATTTGGTACCAATATTTGTATCAATCACGCCGACAAAGTGGTAAAATAAAAATTGGAAAAAAATGTTTTATTAGGGTAGCCCCCCTATATGTAAAGACGGAAGTGTTTTTTATTAATTTCAACCCTAACGTGTGATATCTTGTTGGAAAGGTATTTAAAAATGAATAGGGGTTTACTAAAATCATTTTTTGATAATGTCAATAATTTCGGAAATAATCGCGTGTCCCCCCTCTCTGACTTTTGAACCATAAGTTTAGAAAATATGAAAAAAATATGAAAAGTAGAACTTTATAAGGACTTTCTAGAAAAATCATTTTGAAAGTGATATAAATAAATAAAACATAATGGATACCCACCTTTAAACTCATAAATGGGAACACTTATTGTGACGGACGGGAAACTACGGAATCCTACACTGAGCGTGGCCCGACACGCTCTTGGCCGGTTTTTTCTATCAGGAAAGCAGCCACGGAGTCTGGATTTGTGCACGGTTAATGGCAATAGGAACATAGGACTTAAACATAACTGGCTAAATAAGGGTGTACTATTAGGTACAGCTCTGCCTAACTCTTTAGGGATTACAAATGATAATAAACCCCATTTAAGTCCTATGTTCCTATTGTCATCAATCGTGCACAAATCTAGACTCTGTGGCTGCTATTAAGAAATTGCAAACCCAATAACAATTTACCCGATCCGGGACTCGATCGAAAGACCTCATACTCAGCAGCCGCGATTGCGACCACTAGTCCAACGAGGCAGTTTAAGTTCAATACATTTTAAACAAGCATAAATCCATGTTATACCGTTCCTAATTTTATATTGGGACTAAGTAGTCAGTGGCCAGTATTACCTGAGCCTTAGTATAAAGAAGAAGAGTGAGAAGAGGGGTCAAGTAATACTGGTTTGACTGTACATATTATTATCTTTCTAAAGCCGTTATATCAAATATGGAGTGTATTATAAAAGTGATATTCAATCAAAAATAATTATTAACAAATATGGACATTCGGAGACGATATGAAAGTTTTCGAATTGTAGTGTACTGCGTAGCGTACCGTTTTTAAGTTGTTGTAGTGTTAGGGTTTTGGCGTTTTGGGAAATGACTGGCTTTTTTTATTTTTTTATTACTATCTAATGCCCCCGGCTTAATTGTATTAGTAGCAGTAGCTGATGTCCGTTATAAAGGTACTAAAACCTTCCTCGAGAACCACTCTATCCATTGGTAAAAACAGCAGGAAAATCGGTGCAGCAGTTTTTGATTTATTCGCGAACAGACAATCAGACAGACGCGGCGGAGGACTTTTTTTTCTATATTATATGTAGTGATCTTGGGAACCTAAGCTTAAGCCACTTTGGCCCAATTTTGATACAATATGCGGCAGATGTGGCCTGCCCAGTTCCATTTTAAGCGAAGTATCGGAATTCGCTCCATGGATTTCAAGCAGAGGTTTTTATACTTTTGAAAAACTAAGTTTTTGAAAACTACAGTGCTTGTGCTTTAACAGTTATTATGCCTTGTGCCTGTGACTGTAGCTTCATTTTCATGTTACCTTTGTTTCAACAATTCAAAAGTGTATTCGAAATAAATGCTTTCAAAGTTGCATGATTGTGTTGCCAAGTTTATTTTTAAGTTTACTTTAATTACCTTCATGTACAAGTGCGATACGTTGAGTTTTCCTTAAAACGTGATTTTTCACCCCAAAAAAAGTCCTTTAGGAAATGACTTTTTTTGCAACAATTTTTCCGCAGAGTTACCAAAATTGATGTACAGAATGCTTGGTTAACGGCTTCGTGAATGGTACTATGTATTACTCTTTGCATGTGCCACTATACCTCTACTGTAGGTACCATACAAGTGAGAAAATAACTTAAAAGACACCAAAACTCTAGACATTACAAGAAAACCCCTAAACGCCGCTACTGACAGCAACATAATGATATATAATGCTCTCGCGTCCGTCTTACTGAATAGGACCGTAATTGCCGCGCCTGACCCCAAGATCTATGGATCCGTTGCGATCTATAGATCATTGATCGATAATAAGGATAGTATGTGCCCGCGCCGTAAGAAAGTAGAAAGGTAGTATAAAGTTTTGTAGTGAGATTTGCGAGTTTCGTTGGAAATGTGACATGTTTTATGACTTCATTATTATAAAGATTGTCTCGTTAATTTAGTGGTAGTAAAAACGACTGGCGAGTATGAGGTCTTGCGGGATCGAGCCCCGGTTCGGGCAAAGTTGAGTTTTTTGGTTAGAAATTTTTCAGTAGCAGCCACGAAGTCTGAAGTCGTGCCCAGTTTTATAAATCGAAATCTGGGAATAGGGGATCGGACAAAAAAAAACTAATTAGTCCGTCAGATAGATTTTCAAAAAATATTGACCACATATTTTTTCTTTTTTCACGTAAACAAAAAATGAAGACGATACGGTGCTTCGAAAACTCGTGTGACGTCATATGATAGTACGTTTTGTACCTTCAAGTGACGTTTCAAGCCCCAGATCTTTGACGCGCTATAGCTTCGTCAATTTTTATTGATTTGATAAAACAAAAAACACGTATCCAATATTTTTCGATAATCTAACTGACGGACTAAACAGAATCATATTTTTTTGAGTCAGTCCGATCCCCTATTGAATCTATGACCTCATGCTTAGCAGTAGCGCTTGCTAACGAGACAGTCGCTAGGTTTAACTATATTACAAAACCAAAAAAATCACACAAAATATCTTCAAACCACAATAAAACCATTAGCGGTTTCTAAAATAAAGAAAATAACATAAAAACGCCTCAACCTGCCATATAAACACCCTTCTGCACAAAAGGGGGTAGGCAGAAAAAAAGGTTACCTGTTCTCTTGTCAACGCATCATTTGTCAATAGTTACCAGTATAATTTGACACTTAGTGGGGGCGCCACTTGTACTGTAAGTGCTAAAAGTTCGGTATGTTTCTTTTAGTTCGGTTTTTTGTCGGAGATCAAGGTAAAAGTGGGTGAAGAAATGTTTGAGTTTTGTGGTAAGGGTAGGTAGCAACGCCTATTAAAACATGTGGGTTATTGTGTAGTAAATGGGAATTAAGTAATTAATTATTTTTGGGGCAAAGGTTTTTAAATCAGCTTTTTGAGAAAACTTTGAAAATTATTTACCAATGTACTTATTTTAATCGCAGGGTGTCACCTAAACGTCAAATATTTTCTTTGTTGCTATACCTATATGATTTGAATCATCATCATCTGTTTAGCGTTTTACCAACTATGTCAACATCGGCTTACAGTCTAACCGTATGCTGTTAAACTCCAGTATTTAAAGGACTGCCTATATGACCTCCACAACCCAGTTAGTAGGGTAATACGATACCCTTTGGTAAGACTGGTTGTCAGACTTTAGGCCGCTGACTACCTGTAACGACTGTCAAAGATCTATAAGTGCAAAACGTTGCTTTTTAGGGTTCCGTACCTCAAAAGGAAAAAACGGAACCCTTATAGGATCACTTTGTTGTCCGTCTGTCTGTCTGTCTGTCAAGACCTTTTTTCTCAGGAACGCGTGGAGGTATCAAGCTGAAATTCATATCAAATACTCAAGTCTATGGTCTCTTGGAGCTGTGAAAAAATCAAACTTCTAAATCAACGCGATCAAAAGATACTCCCGTTTATGCCGCAAATTTTCGACACTCGCAAGGGAATCAAAACCTACAGGGTACTTCCCGTGAACTCAGAATCTTGAAATTTGGTACGAAGCAACGTCTTATAGCATAGATAAAGGAATAATTACGAAAACCATAAATTTTTAGTTACATCAAGATACTCCCGTTTATGCCGCAAATTTTCGACACTCGCAAGGGAATCAAAACCTACAGGGTACTTCCCGTGAACTCAGAATCTTGAAATTTGGTACGAAGCAACGTCTTATAGCATAGATAAAGGAATAATTACGAAAACCATAAATTTTTAGTTACATCACATAATATATTTTTTTTACGGAACCCTCGGTGCGCGAGTCCGACTCGCACTTGGCCGGTTTTTTTTTGGAGGCCTGCATATAATCAAATTACTCCTCCCGCTCTGGGCCGAGCCGAAGAGAGTGTCAGACTTCTACTGACTAAAAACCACCCATATACCTTCCTAGCCCGTTGTGTCCTGGGCCGCGGTATCTCTTTCGAACAACCCGCAGCCCCAGATACGCCTGCCTGAGTTAGATACCACTGCCATAGTGACTGGAATTGTAACAATGTTTGTACTTCACAAATCATTCTTCTACTTTACTTTGACTACAAAACTGACTTTAAAAGCGGCACACCAAAGAGACAATGATTAATAATGTTTGGACGTGAAAAGACAAGTGACACTGGCTGGCCCACCTGCATTGAGTGACAGACGTTTTGACAAATTGATTTTATATTACTAGATGTATATCGAAGGATCTACAGCGGTAGATTTGGTAGGACCATGGGTGGAGAAATTAGTTAGAAAATGTTGTTATAATTCCTAAGTAAGTAGTGAGTTACTGAAATTAGACCTTCTGTATAGGTTATACGGCTATGTTTTTCCTAGCATAATGTTTTGTCTTTGAAAGTCTTTCTAAAAAAAAATTTTAACAAAAAATAAAACCGACTTAAAAAAAAGACACAAAAAAGTGAAAAATAAACTTTAGGAGAAAAAATCTGTTTCTGAAGTCGGTGACTTTTGTTTGTTTGATTTCATTTTTTTACCAAGAAGCCGGTTAAAAAGATTGAAAATTCATTTATCTTCTTCTATGCGAATAAATAAAACTCAAGTGTCTGTTTTGTAATTGAAGGTCGCGGGCAAAAGCTAATCGTCTGGCTAGCCTTTTCCGTAAAACTTTGATGGGTTCGGCTTTTAGTCTAACCGGATGCAGCTGAATACCTATCTGACCTTCACATCATCATCATCATTTCAGCCAAAAGACGTCCACTGCTGGACATAGGCCTCCCCCAGGCGTCGCCACATTGCCCGGTCCCGTGCGTCTCTCATCCAGCGGGTTCCTGCAACCTTGACCAGGTCATCGGTCCATCTAGTGGGAGGCCTTCCAACGCAACGTCTTCCAGTTCGCGGTCGCCACTCCAGAACTTTTCGGCCCCATCGGCCATCCGTTCTGCGAGCAATGTGCCCTGCCCATTGCCACTTAAGTCTGGCGATTCTTCGGGCTACGTCGGTAACCTTCACAACCCAATAAGTATTGGGTAATATGATATCCCTCGGTCCCTGACATACTTATAGGCGAAAAAGCTAGGCCGGTTTTTTTTTTTTATAGTAATAGCCCTAATCTTGACTTGTGCCCGGTTAATTGCAATAGGCTTGACAACATAACAGGCGAAATGAGAGTGCATAATTGCAACCCTTTGTGGATTACAGGCAGCATACTGCCCTACTAGTACAATTATATACGAAACTCAAGATTACCGCAGTAGTTTACATAGGTACGATCGAAGACAGTTCCGCCTGATCATTTAAAAAAAAATCGCCTAAATCGTGCCGAGGCGCTGCCACGGGCTAGCGAGCGATTCTATTTCTTGAGTGCAAGCAAAAATGAGCTTAGTGGTGATCAGGCGCATAAGACCGCCATAGTACATAAAACATCAATTATAAGTACTCATAATAACTACATGTTATTATAAACTATTATGACTTATTAGCTGGTTTTAACTCAGTTACTTATTTACCCTATAATCTTAGAAATTGACGTCATTAAATATGTGTCATTGTCAGACAAAAATTATGTTTTTTTTTCATAACGTATAGAGAGCAGCGGTAACCCAGAACCAAGTGGTAGCGGCCCCTAGTGCCCCGACAAACGAGCAGAAAATTGTGGGTTCGGATAGGCAGGTGCATTACTGTGTGTAATTATTTCATCACCACTGCTCTCAAAACGGTGAAGGAAAACATCGCGAGGAAACCGGCATGTCTTAGAACCGAATCATTCGAAGACATCTACCACCACTAGACGATACTAGACATGAACCCGCACTGAGCCCGCGTGGTGGATTATAGCCCATTCCCTCTTTAAAGTGGAAGCCTGTGTCCCAGCAGTGGGAACAATAAAAGATGGTAGTTTTGTCTTCCTACGTGCCGGTACAGGTAATCAATGGCCCAAAAGTCAGTGGCCCAAAAGTCAGTGGCCCAAAAGTCAAAGACAACCAGTCTTTTCTTTTTTTTTTTTCTCGTATATAAGGTCCCATTAAAATAGGTGGACAAAATTTTAGGAATCATTCAGACCACCAAAATAAGAACAATGGTAAAAAAAGAAAATAATAAAAACGCTTATGAAACTTACAAGAAAATAAAACAACTAGCGAAAATTCACTAAAAGTGTTAGTTACCCAACATTGTATGTCAAAAAAAATAACTTTAATCAGTGTTTTTTTTACTTGGATATGTTTGGTTAGACGTTCTGAACGCCGTGTTAAAATTTGTCCACCTATTTTAATGGGACCTTATATATTTTTAGGGACTACAACGACAACCAGTCTTATAAAGCGGTATCGTATTACCCAATACTATCTGGATTGTGGAGGTTAAAGTAACAGGCAGTCGCTCCATTTAAAATACCGGTATTCAGCCACATCCAGATAAACTTTGAGAAATTGGGAAAAGGCTAAGCAGATGACAAAACAGAGATATTTGGTTAAACTTCATGTATAGACTCTTTTCTTTTTTTGGGGTCGGGAAATCATCAAAGACTCCTCCCGTCAGAGCGGTAAGGAGTGTCAGATTTCTACTGACTAAAAACCACCCATGTTCCTTCTTAGCCCTTTCTGCCGAGGCCGCGGTATCTCTTTCGAACAACCCGCAGCCCCGACGGGTTCATGTACATACTCTGATTAAAGTTTTTAGCACGAATAATGACAATAATAAAACGGTGTTTCCTTTGACCCATGAACATGACCTACTATAGATGACCATAGATTTGATCTGTCTTTTCATCTCTATGGAGATCGGGCGGCATGATGAAAGAGATAGATCTACACTAATGAACTCTATGGGACGGTAGGGTTGTCAGTTAGAACAAAAAAAAAACTATTTTATAAACTTTTGTTTTTTTTTATGTGCTTTGATAGAGAACAAAAGAGGGACGGCCTTTTTATGTGACAACTGGCTTTAGTAAGCCACGCCTTTTTCTGCAAGTTTTTTGTACTTATTACATGTTTAAAATTATATGACTAGGTTTGCAATACAAATTAATCTACAGATCAATTGCTTTTAAAAGCAAATGTATAATAAAATATACTCTAATGTCAAGAAAAAATACAGAATCTCAATCAACAAACTAACTTTGGCTCTAATTCCAAAATAATTGTTCAGTCAAGTAAAGAAGCTATATTACACAAAAAATAGCGGCAAAAACTTGGGAAATACAGTATTCAAGTATTTGTTCGCAGTGTCTATTTCCAGTTCAATTTGAAAATAATTTTAAAAGCCCCCACTCATGATCTTTGACGCGTTTTATTTTCATAATTTTTTATTATTTTGATAAAACAAAAAACACGTATCCAATATTTTTCGATAATGTAACAGACGGACATAACAGAATCATATATTTTTAGTCAGAAAACATCCCTATGAATGATGATGCCAGCTAACTTCAAAAGTTCCCTAATATAATTTTTGGAGCTTTTGATAACCCTAACCAAAATTAGTGATGTACCTGACCAAAATCTTCCGCTTTCTTTACAATTTCTAGTTTTTAAGATCTAATCGATATAAAATGTCATTCTGATACTCCAATACACGCTTCGATGACCTTACTTGAAAATGATTCGCGAGAAAGCTTTAAAAATTAACACACAACAATTTTATTTTTCAATAGATTTGTGATTAAAATATAGTCTGATTTTTTGCTTGTCATTCTTTCTTTTAGTGTTCTTGCAGTGATCCTTGCATTTGTCGTTGCGAGTTTTTTCGTTTATTTTATTTTAAAACATCGGCTAATTGGAAATCTATATAATATCAATTTAGCATACACCTTTGCTAAATTACAAAAGTAAACCCACGTGTCGCCAGTTAAGTCCCAGGCGAGGCTATTGCCGATGCCGTCAACCGGGCAAAAATTCAGACTCCATTGCTGCTACTGAAAAATTTCTGATAGAAGAACTAAATACCACTTTGCCCAAACCTGGGAATCAAATCCAAGACCTAATGCCCAGCGGGCAAACACTATCTATATCAAACTGCAGTCAGTTCCAGTTTTTATTAATTTTATTAAAAAATTTAATTACCTAGAGAGGAGGCCTGAGTCCCTGCAGGGGGAACATTATAGGCTGGTGATGATGATGATGATGTCACCCTATCTAACGTTTACCAACCCAGTTAGTGGTATGAGATAAGACGTATCGCGCTTAGCAAGAGTGGTTGTCAGACTTTCAGATTTAGAAACATGTCATCATCATCTGCCTAGCCTTTTCCCAACTATTAAGTATATTAGTGTCGCCTCGGCTTCCAGTCTAACCGGATGCAGCTGAATATCAGTATTTTACATGGAGCGACTGCCTATCTGACCTCCACAACCCAGTTAATACTAGGTAATACAATACCCTTTGGTAAGACTAGATGTCAGAATTTCAGGTCACTACTACCTGTAACGACTGCCAAAGATCTATATATATGGCAGCCGGGACCAACAGCTTAACGTGCTTTCCGAGGCACAGAGGAAACTCGGTATGTCGGGCGGTCACCCATCCACAGACCGACCTAGGCAAGCACAGCTTTCCCTAAAGATCGACCTGAGTGGCAGTTCTTATTAAGCCACGAGCTCCTCAGATTTAGAAACATGTGTGACAGTCAAAAGTACAGGATTAAAGTTCATACTACTCCAATAATGTCAAGTAGTTAATCTAGAAAGTTAGATTAACTGATTTATTTTCAAATTCAAAATGAAAGTTGGACAAAAACTAGACTTCCTGATTTTTTGCTGAAGTCCGTAAGAGGTCTCGCATATAGTGAGTTTTTAGGCTAATTTAATGGTTATGTAACCGATTATATTAATAAAAAGAGTCATATTCACTTGGAAAAAATAATAATAAGAATCACAACAGCAGGATAAAATCGGGATCAAAGAGTTGGACCAATCGCACTGTGAGTCTATGTTTCGACCCCCGAAGGTCATACACTCATAACAGGCAGGCAGGCAGTTTTAGTATGTTTCCCAGGTCACAGCACAAGCTATACCCACATGAAAAATAAAATTGAACTAAAATTAATTTTACCGCTAAAAACTCATTACAGTTTTACAGTTTTGGCTGATACCGAAATCGATACTAAAACCGAATTTCTAGCCAGACATAGACGAATTATGTTTAAAAAGTGATCATCTGTAGTTTCTAGTGTAAGTGCAATGCCTTAGTGCAGTTTTTGTAGCGTATAATTAGAAAGCTTTCTAATTTGCATATAATTTGGATCTCATGATTTATTTCTCACTTGAATTTTGCTTAAGTTTTTAGACAAAGTCACCGTGCGAAGATTTTTGAAACGGAGTCCCGTATTGCATGTTATCGTTTTGTTTGTTTGAGGGCGAAAAATGTTTAACAATGAAAAACAATACCTTTTTGAGGCACTTGCTGACCTAGGCACCAAAAAATTTTTCAATAAGTTCAGCTTTTTTTTTGAGGGAGTGCGCGGTAGGGAGTGTCAGACTTCTACGAGTACTGACCAAAAACTACCCATTTTCCTTCTTAGCCCTTTGTGTCCAGGCCGCGGTATCTCTTACGAGCAACCCACAGCCCCGAATCGATTCAGTTTGCCATCAATTTTGAGAATTTGCTAAAGTATTTTATAATTTTAACTTAAACGTAATCTCAAAGCCTTATCCAGAAATAGTAAATCACTTGCAAATCAATAATCAATTTTTTTCTTAAAAATATTTGAGACCTGTCAAACATTATTGGTTTAGGTAAAGAATGTTAACTATATGTAAATATTAAATTGTGTGACATGGAATACAGTAGCTGGATTTGAGGTATTTCACGTTTTTTCTTGTACGCCTAGTGATGTGAAAAGTTCATCGATGTTTTTGAGGGTTCACGAGGACTTGGGAACGATGAAATGTAAATACTTATGGATTTTGTGTCTGACAAAACTATGTTTAAAATACCCTAATTAAGATAACACGAATTAAATCAATTGAATGAATTAAAAACACAGTTTCTTTTTTCAATAAATATTATTGTTTTGCTTATTAATGATAGTGGCATTGATGACCAACATTTAAAAATCCAAACTAGATAAACTGTTAAAACTGTTTTACGTTCGTTCATATTCCTGATACTTTAAAACAGTTGGAAAATGGAAGATGGAATTTTTTTTTTTTTTATGTTTGTTCGGGCATAACTCCGTCACTTGCTAACCGATTTGAAAAATTCTTTTTTTGTTGGAAAGGGTATACTTCCCAAATGGTCCCATATTTTTTTTATCAAAATCGGACAAGCGGTTTTTGAAAAATCAACAAAACTCAAAAAAAATACTACATTGACCACATTATGACCCATGAACATGTGAACCACAAAAAAGTGAAAAATAAAAACTTTTTAACAAAAAATAAAACCGACTTCAAAAAAAAACACAAAAAGTCAAAAATAAATCAGTTTCTGAAGTCGGTGGCAAAAAAATGAAATCAAACAAACAAAAGTCACCGACTTCAGAAACTGATTTATTTTTGACTTTTTGTGTTTTTTTTTGAAGTCGGTTTTATTTTTTGTTAAAAAGTTTTAAAACAAACATCCGAATTGAGAACCTCCTTCTTTTTTTAGAAGTCGGTTAAAAACAGTTGGAAAATGGAAGATGGAAGCCGCCGGCATACGTGGAAATGCACTGAAAATATTTCGTGATTTCCTTACAGATCGTAGACAGTGCGTCAAAATTGATTCGGTCATCAGCAGCGAGGAAAATATAAGTTATGGCGTCCCACAGGGTAGTATTATTTCGCCATCACTTTTCCTGTTATATGTTAACGATCTATGCAATCTGAAACTACAATACTGTGACACATTTATGTATGCCGACGATACGGTACTACTAGCCTGCGGTGCCAACTGGGAAGCAGCCAAACTCAACGCTGAAGCCTCACTTAGAACAGTAATGGCCTGGCTTTCTGTTAACTTGTTGACCCTCAATTTATCCAAGACTAAAGCGATTGCCTTCAGAATCACTGCTAAATCCGCACCCCGGGCTGTGGATTCTACTTTAACTGCACACGTATGCCAGGATTCCTCCTTCCCTTGTAAATGTCTCCCTCTCGCGTTGGTATCCAATACCAAATACCTGGGTGTTCATATAGATGAGAGACTGGACTGGCACGCGCATTTAGGAATATTAAAAACCCGACTAAGGCGACTCATTTACATTTTCAAAAACCTCCGCGATGTGGCCGATATGGGCACGATGAGACTGGTATACCTCGCCTTGTGCCAGTCTATTCTCTCCTATTGCATCCCCGTTTGGGGTGGTACTGACAAAACCGCGGTGTTGGGCCTCGAAAGAGCTCAAAGGGCTTTATTAAAAGTCATGACCCACAAACCTCGACGATACCCAACTCTGACGCTGTATAAAGACTGCAATTGTCTCACTGTAAGGAAACTCTTCATCCTACGAACAATAGTCAGAAAACATGCCTCTCTTCCACTCGCTAAAAATAGAACAGCGCGTAGCGTGAAACCCATTTGTAACTATACCCAAACTAAAACAGGCTTCGCGACACGCCAATACGCTTTTTTGGCATCCAAACTATATAACAGCTTGAACAAATCAATAAATATACACAGATTAAACCAATTTAACCTTAAAAAAAAAGTTACCAATCACTTGCTAAATTTGACATACGACGAAACGGAAAAATTACTAAGGCGCATAACATAACACATCACCTTCTATTACAGCCTCACATAATACTTGTACATACATTCTCACGAATTTACCCCCCTCCACCCCCACACACACACACCCAGGAACACAAGCACACACACAGACACACACACACACAGACACACACTTACATACACGAGTACTCTCACACACTCATGGCAACACCTCTTTTTCATACATCTTTTGATTTATTATATACTATTCAGTACCTAGTGGTTAACCCTTTTACATTTTTATGATTTGTATAACTTTCTAAATTTTATTTTTGTTTACCTAACCGCCCAACATCGTAAAAGCTGATAAGAGCCCAAGAAGGAACCACTGGCTCTGAAGATACAGGCTTTGCCTAGTTTCGGAGTCAGGGATACATTAACATATTTGTTAAATTTAAGCCCTAGCTACAGTACGTAATTAAACCAGAAATTGTTGATCCGATGTCCAATCTTCCTGTTATGTCACTATATGTACACCTTAGAATAAGACTTAAATTGTAAAAAGGGTTGTGAATAAAACTTTTATTATTATTATATTATTATTATTAGTTTTGTTACTTTTTTCTTTATTTTTTAATCTTGTATCTTATAGGAGTCCTCTTAAAAGGAAGTCTCATCATAAATTAACCCATTCTAAACCTAACTATACGTACAATTTTCTCTAAACAAAGTATTTTTTTTTTTATAAGTACCGTATTTACTTTCAAACGCATTCAATAAATAGCTGTTATTCTGAAAATTACAAACAGGCACTACAATTGTAGGTATTTATTTGTACAGATTACTTACCGAACAATTTCAATTTGTATCTTACCTCAAGCATTATTTTAAAACGACAAAAACAACTATCGACAACGTCCCCATCCCTACTTCAAAAATATGTATCACAAAAAGCATCCCACTTCTGATACCACTGCCCATCCCTGTTTATTTAGGCGCAGCACTTGAGACAGGTATTGTATGAATGTATGGTCTTCGTACCCTTTTTATTATCGATATTCGGAGAGTGATGTCAGATAATCGGTATTTTGGAAGAAAATCATGTTTAGTAATTATAATGTTCTATAGAAACCTCTGACTGCTTCGATGGCTCTAGTGGTCGAAAGAGAGACTGCTATGAATGAGGTAATGGGTTCGATTCCCGGGTCGGACAGAGTGTGAGTGGATTTTATTACCGCTCCGTGGATACCAAAAAGCAGAAAACGACATGCCCAGGAGGTGGCGGGATGACCTGGACATTTTCTCAAGGGATTGGCTTACAATCTAGATCACGAAAAGTGGTAGGAAGGAAGAGAGGCCTGTTTCCATGCAGTGGGACAATTTAGGGTATTTTCAAGAAAAAAAAACAAAAAAGTCTGGTGTGTACTACTCATAAACAGTGTATTACACCAGATGTATGTGATAGAATAGCCTTATGTACTATGGCGGTCTTATGCGCCTGATCACCACTAAGCTCATTTTTGCTTGCACTCAAGAAATAGAATCGCTCGCTAGCCCGTGGCAGCGCCTCGGCCTCGGCACGATTTAGGCGAATTTTTTTTTAAATGATCAGGCGGAACTGTCTTCGATCGTACATATACAAATAGTCTTACATCCACTATCTAAGATCAGAAGTGGGATGTAAGACTATATGTATATGTATTAATATCCACCAATTAATAAACTTTGAGTGTTAGGATGATTACTAATTTGATGCTATATTCTTATATATACATAAGGCTATTCTATCATATGCTTGTGGACTAGGCATTTCGCATGTTTTAGTCCCATGTCAGAAAAGGTGAGCCTATTTTCATATTTGCCAGGAACTGGGCACAAATCCAAACTCTGTGGCCCGTGGCTACCACTGAGAATTTAACCAAAAAAACTAAATAACACTTAGCCCAATCTGGAAGCCAAACCAGGCACTTATTACCTACATCAATAAAAAAAAACCACCAGGAAAATCCATTAAAATCACCAACAGATCCAATACGATATCCTTTAGAAACTTTGCAATTAATATTAACCATATCATTTTAAATTCCCTTTGCAAAATAATACTGTAAGATTTCACGATATTGCTGACTAAGGGACATACAGACAGACAGACGGACACATGAAAGAGGCGGTTCAGCCCTTTGATGTATCTGATATTGCTAAGTCATTATTGATTGTGTTAAAGTCGAAGTATTGCGATTTAATTCTGGACCCCTGGTGGGAAATTATATTGGTAGGGTTTTAAATGGGTATTGGACATCAATATTGAGGCTATAGATATAGAACATGTAGTGCTAAGAAATTCATAATTATGTACTTACTAGCTTTTGCCAGCGACTTCGTCTGCGTGGAAATGATGATTTTCCATACAAACTTTCATGCCCTATTTAACTCCCTCGAAAAATCCTTCCTTATTCCTTGTCTACATTATAAAGGGAAAGTCTGTGCAAAATTTCAGCTTTCTAGGTCCAAGGGTTTGGGCTGGACGTTGATGAGTCAGTCAGTCAGGGCCCCGAGTCTGCTATTCAATAGTGTCAGAATGGTCGATCATTGATCTCATAATGGTTGATTTACGACAAGCCAAAAAGTACCTTAAGTCGACAGGCATAAGGTACTTTTTGGCTTGTCATCAATCAACCATTATGAGATCAATGATCGACCATTCTGACACTATTGAATAGCAGACTCGGGGCCCAGGACTTCTCTTTTTATCTATATAGATTGAAAAGTTGTGTGATAATGTACTTATTGAAAAGTTGTGTGATGATCGGCTATCGTCGAGATGTAGATGGCTATAAGAGTAGAGGTAGACCAAAGAAACGACGGATGACATGGTTACAAAGTAGGTGACTCCTCAGTAGTCTGCGCTTGTGACAATTTTACGAATACTGTTTTAAGCTTTCACGGTTCATAACTATATTTAAAATGCACCCACCCGCGATCATGGCGCTTGCAACAGCGTCGAAATATCGGGAACTCAAAAGAAATTAAAATCACGGAAGATATCCCGTAAGTGACATTTTAAATATAATTTTACGAATTTTAACGCATTTCATATTATTTTCCTATTATGATCTATTTCCCTAAATGGTCACAGATGCAGTTACTATTATGAAAGGTAAATTTTACGCTTTTTAACGCAATTCATATTATTATTATGATCTGCTAAAGTGGCTATTTTAGAACCCCAGCTCAGTCTAACCCTTCCTTAAATTAACTTAATAACTCTCCAAAACGAACTAAACCATCCAACATCAGGGCACAATACAAAAATACACACGACTTTACAAATATTTCGGATCAAAGTCACGATCCCAACTCACGCGCACCAAACGATGATAATCTCGAAATAAATCTATATCGTAAATACGTTTACTATCGATATCTGACAACGATTAATCGAATGAGGGTCGCTATTTTTTGGGATAAATATTTTAGACTAAGTAGCTTTTGAAAGACAACCATACCTACAAACTTTCGCGTTTATAATATTAGTAGGATTACGTTTACTATCGATATCTGACAACGATTAATCGAATGAGGGTCGGTATTTTTTGGGATAAATATTTTAGATGTGTCGTCGTTGTTTTAGTGGTGGTAAGCGCGACTGCTGGGTAAGAGGTCGTGCGTGGGTTCGATTCCCCGGTCGGGTAAAGTGCTATTAGGAATTTCTCAGTAGCAGTCACGGAGGCTGGATTTGGCCTGGTTGATGGCAATAGGCTCGCCCCTTAGTACGTTATACCTCTGCCTAACTATATTGTATACCTTCTTTTTTTTGGGTGGGTGGAAAATCATTAAATTACCCTTCCCGCTCTTCGATAGAGCATAAGGGAGTGTCAGACTTCTACTGACTAAAAACCACCCATGTTCCTTCTTAGCCCTTTATGTCGAGGCCGCGGTATCTTTGTGACCAACCCGCAGACCCGACGGTATATATTGTATTATATACCTTAGTATAATTTAGAGAGAAAAAGTCCTACCTATTTACGGGTTAGGTTTCACCGGTTATCGCAACGCTCAATCAATATTTAAAAACATATCATTAAACAGAAGTCAAAAACAATTAAAGTAAATCTTCGAAAACTACCGTACGTATTTTTTGTCGTTAAATGATTAATGTAAGTTTGAGTCGAAACTGTCTGGGTTAATACTACTAACAGTTGTGTGGTATAAGTCATAAGAGCACAAGCTGACTTCTAGGAACTTATCATCTAGCTAATAGCCATTTCCTAAATATGTTGGGTTTGACTTCAATCACTCGGCCAATCTAACCGGAATCGGAATTTTTCATGAAACAAATGCGTATTGGACCTCCAAAACACAGTTATAGGATAACACAATATGTGCTATCTGGCAACTAGGTACTAGTTAACACGGCTGAATGTTAACATTAATTGTTCTGATCATCATCGTTCGTGAATATTCGAAAGAAGAAATTTAATGAAAACAGAATACAAATATTTTGCATCTCTTTAAGGGGTTACTTAAGGAAGAAACTATCAAGTTCCTTGATGATGATGCAAAATATTTGTATTCTGTTTTCATTAAATTTCTGATGCAATACAATATTATTTTCTGACCTCGGTATAAGTTTTTTTATTTTATATTGTGTGCATTATAATTATTTTCTTGTTTTCTTTCCTTTAGTGACTGACACGTGCCATATAAATATATTTTTGTTCTTTCTTTTTAATAATTTTTTGACAATCGTAAACCCCACACTCCTTAAGTTGCTAACTTGCACCACACACTCAACCCTGCATCACCGTGTGTGGTACAAACGACCGGTGACATGGAATCATTTATCATCACTATTTAGGAGTAAAAACTTACAGGTTACATGCCTCCTTTGATTTTGTGGGTACCGACTTGTAGGAGTTTTTTTTTTGTGAGTTTTTTGAGGTAAGGTAAAAGTATGGGGGTAAGTATTGACGAATTTAGTTAAACAAAACAAAATCGTGGACAATAGCTTGTTATTAGTAATGACTAGGTCAGACCAGCAACCTTTGTCCACGTGAAATTATTATAAAAATACTACTAAAGTTTCTATCACTACATATTATAACAAGAAGTCCTCAGCCGCGTGTTTTGTCTGTTCGCGATAAACTCAAAAACCATTGTTTTCACCAATGGATAGAGTGGTTCTTGAGGAAGGTTTTAGTATATTATAATTTGACCAACATCAACGCGGGCCAAGCTGCGGGCATCAGCTAGTATAATAATACAATTCAATCAAAATTCAAAAGACACGTGGCGCCATCTATTATCATAAGAACGTTATTGTTGTTTTCCTTCGAAACAGTACCTTTTTTCAAGATAAAAGGTACCCTATGTCCGTTTCTGTACACCTGACAACGTATATATGCAAAACTTCAGGATGATCGATTCAGCCGTCTAGACGTGAAAAGGTAAAACAAAACTTAATTTTGCTGCATTTATAATATTAGTTATTTTGGGATTTGGTAATTGCATTTTCTAGTCTGTCAAATTAAATATAGTATGACGTTTCAAAATATTCATGAAGAGCACTAAATCAAAATGGCAGTGACTGTCAAAAACTTTAAAATAATTGAATAGAAAGATATATATCCGTGCGTTAATGAGAGAAACGATATACACACCATATACAATGAAAATTATATATTTGTTTTGTATATATTCATTATTTTGTTACTGTACAAGATTATTTGTTACCATTTTTGGATACTGTGTGATAGCTGTTTCTATAAAAATATTGCATTGTAACTTTTGTAAGGGTCAAATTATTTTGTCTAACTGTATTGAAAACTTTCTGATGACAAGAGAGTTGGACCTAGCAAATTCGTATTAATATTATAAATGCGAAAGTAACTCAAATTAAGGTGTGATTTTTAATTTGAGAGAGTAAATTGACACTTGGAAATGTTAAACTTCCAAATGTTGTTGTAATTATAATATAGAAGTTTGACATTTCCAAGTGTCAATTTACTCTCTCAAATTAAAAACCACAGGAATAAAATCGACGTGGAAGTATTCAGAAAGAGCTTCATATCTGTGCAAGACGTCATTCGCCTTGATGACGATACGAGTCGCCACAGCTTGGAACTAAATGTGATAAATCTATTGATATGTGATCATCATCATTCTTTATTTCAGCCGCAAGACGTCGACTGCTGGACATCGGCCTTCCCCAAGTGACATTGACCGGTCCGTGCATCTCGCAACCAGCGGATCCCTGCAACCTTTACTGATCATCGGTCCACCTAGTGGGAGGCCTTCCAACGAGATTGATCGACTCAAACCAATCAACCTAAATCAAATCGGCTGAAGATTTGGCTACAAGTTTAGCGCCTTCACTAGCGTCCATCAGTTCCTATACATGATCAGGATCCTGTAAAGCATTGTGGCAGACTGACCTGGTTATGGTAGTGCGCCAGGTGATGCGGCACATGCCGCATAGCCGGGTGCAGCATCTCGGCGCTTGCTGGACTGCCGCTGCTGCTGCCTTCTATCGCCTGCAAGGTGAGGACTTGGTCAGGACAAGTGCATCATGATTCATCTAATGGTGAATTCGGCAGCAGTGATTCTGTCTGTCTTATTAGTGAGTATCGGTAACAAGCATGTGCTCGCTGCCTTCTATTGCCTGTAAGGTGAGGAGTTGGTCAGGACAAGGGCATCATCAACCATCCGATGCCGATTTCAGCAGCAGTGAATATGTCTGTTTTATTTGGGGGTATCGGTTATAAGCGTCTGATCTAATGTGGCTGACTTATCCTATTCTATTATTTATTTTGCAAATAGGTTTTTACAAACACTTTTACATGTTTTTTTTAAAGTTAGATGGGGTCAGTGTTTCGTACCTGACTACTCTAAGAAGAAACCTATATAGGGTGGCTGATAATTAGTGATGATACTTACTAAAACACGTGATTGTACTCATGATAACAAACAACTTTTAACCAAACATGAAATCGCGAAAAAAAAAACAGCTGTATTCGCCTAGCTGGTCAATATCGGACAATTTTTCCACTGATAAACGCCCGATCTGTATTGGTCCCGAAAATGTAGGTACAGACGACATCAAAACAGTTCAGTGGAACCGTGACAGAACTATACAGAATGTCTAGCGCCGTCTCTTTTTCTCACTGGAATAAGAACTGCTTTAAGACGCCATGGTAGGCCTGCAGTACTGTCTGTGCAGGCTCTGCCTAGTTTGGGATCTTTTCGGTAGTAAAGTTATTATATTAGCTACTCCTTACCTCAGGCGGTTCATTCTTCGTCTCAGCCTCGTCGCCGAGTTCCACCAATCCCAGAGCCTCCTCCAAGAGATCGAACCTGGACTCCTCGCTGCTGACCAGCTCTCGGGGCAAGTCTCCCTGGATCACGTACTCGCCTGGAACAGAGAGAAGACAGTTAGAGGTGCATTTAGTACTATTTAGGTACTAATAAGTATCTTCCACTGCAGGGACTCAGGCCTCCTCTCTAAGAGAAGGATGGGCTATAATCTACCACGCGGGCCCAGTACGGGTTGTCACATGTCTTTGAACTTTTTGGTTCTAAGACATGCCGGTTTCCCCACGATGTTTTAACTAATACTAAACTAATTAGTATAAGTATTACTAATGCTGTAATATGAAAATATAGTGAAACTAAAAAAAAAAAGAGCAACCATGGAGTTTCTTGCCGGTTCTTCTCCATAGTAAACGACCAACCCGATTAACAATTCAATGACAGTCTATGCACGGGATACACCAGTTGAGCCTAGACTCGGGGAATTTCTTAGGAAACAATTTTTGTCTAAAACTGTAAAGAGTGGCCATCAACATTTGCTTCACCGTTGATAACAAATTTTCGTACAAAATATGCCAGCCGTCACAAAACACAAGGAACCCGCATAATTATTATATTCCTTTTATTTCTCCATCACTAAAGAAAACCCTTTAAATGAAACAGCATCCTAATTCCATACAATTCAGAAACAATTTGACACTACAAAAACTCGTCTACAGGACACCGTTGCCGACTAAAAGTAACTTCAAAAAGATTATTTCAACCCCAAGAGACTGAAAAAAAATTGCAAGTAGCAAACCGCCATCTTTTAAAAATAATTTACAACCTTTAAAAACTATAAATCATTACTACGTTTTCTATGGTGGTTGACCACAAAAACCAACCCTTTGAATGCTGACCGATAATCTTGTTTGGGTATGAAAGGGTCTAAAAGACCGCGCCGCATAGTAATTTATGCATGGACAGTAGCCAAGGGGTTAAGGGAATAAATCATAATTGACGCTTAAGATTTTTTTTTGTTCTTAGAAAACAGTAAAAGGATTGGCGGCTGGTGGTTAATATTGTTTTATATGTAAAATGTTTTAAGGTGAGGAATTCCATATTTTCGTGTAATACGCAAAAAGTGTGATTTTTTCAAAACTAGGTGTTTTAAAACAGAAACCGATGTAAATGCAAATTTTAGGCAAATCAGCTTTTACACCGACATGCATGTTTTGACTAAAAGGTCACTTCAATCATAAAATTATGTAGTACATAACTAGTGAAAGAAAATATATTATTTGTAATTTTACGGAAGACGCACTGGTCTCTGAATAAGCGTTCACGATTAAAATGTGTTAGGAATACCTTTAAATCTCGTAATATAATCTATTGAACATACATTATGCCTGTAATCGCCTAAAGACGATAGGCAGAGTTGTACCTAAGGGTTGGACCTCATCTGGCAGCACGGAATCGCCTTTTTCCGTCGCCCTTTCTCTTTCTGTCGCTTAGAACTGCCATTTGCTAGACCAAGACAGAAAGCATAATGCGATAGCACGCGGCGGAATCCTCGAGGCGATCGGCATCACGGACAAAATGCAATGGTCGGCAGGGAGACTCCGGAACGCTGAAGCGCGCGATAGCATGCTAACGCATCCTTTCACCGCCGATCACTTGCTATCGCTATCGCCTTTTTTGTCTGCGGAATGCGACAGCGTGCGTTCGCATGCGGCAGCATACTGCAGCACGTGGTAGCACAGGCGGAACAAATGCGATTCCGTGCTGCCAGATGTGGTCCAACCCTAATAGTACACTCACATTTAGTTATACCTATTATCTATTGATAAAACTTAAATTACAAAAGCACAAAATTAACATTCTTAACACATTCAAACTGTTCTAAAACGAGACCTGTCACTTCCTAGTCACCGCAAAAAAAAACTTTCAACGACAAAAATTACCCCAAAATTAGTTTGACACATTTAGTCAAAACCCTTTAACTAAATAACGGTGCCCACAGTAGCTATTGTCACACACAATAACGACTTATCGTAATCCTTCAATTGTGGGGTCTGTAAGACCCGAAGTCAGTGGCGACGTGTTTTTTTTTCGTGTCGCGTTCGACGGGTTACCTTGGTACTGTCAATGACCAGTGCTAGCTGAACCCTCTTCTCAAACCACTTGCTCTCTTCTAGAGGTCAAGTAAAGCTGGGCTTGAATGTACAGGATTATGTGGGATTATTTTTCGGAAGCGTTAACGTTAAATAATTTGATTATTTTAAAAGTATTTTGATTGCTACTGGTGTTTTAAGGAGATTATAAGGAAATGTGAATTGATTTCTTTGCTTCACTGTGTCTAAGTTCTGTCTAGTTTTTTTTTAAAGAAATGTACGTCGATTTGGAACTTAAATACCGATACCTACGTGGGGTTGTAAGTATAGTCGACCAAGAAATTGGTTTACCACTTTTGATGACATCTCCCAGTAACATAATTATTCGCTAAGGATGACAGATTGACAGATTCTGACGTGAAAATAGCACTTGATGTTTTGTACGTGCAAATGATATTCAACCTTAGAGTGGTAAACCAATTTCTTGGTCGACTATACATACATTTATATGGAAAATTCGTCAAAAAATAAACAAATTACTGTCGTTGTAAAACTCAATCCTTAGGCACGGTCTATGCATATGCAGTATGCGTTTCATTGGCTCCCGTGGTTATCGTTAGTAACAAACTTGCAATATTCTTGATTTTTAATTGGTTACATGCCGTCGATAAGAAGTCCCAGAGAAACAATTCAACTGCCTTTGATCCCGCAAATAAATCAATCAAAAAAGAATACCAAATACCTACTACATCAACGCAAACAGGTAAAATCTATAGAAAACACGCCTTTAAATCTATAAAAAACTCCCTACCTATGTATAATTTACCGGTACCGTACCGAATTCCGTCCGGCCGGTAAAAAAACACATGTTTTAATTGTTTCGCGCCATTTTCAGCGGCCATCTTGTGGCCTTCATGCTCCACCAATCATGGCTGGTTTAGAATGGTTGATAATAGTGTGTGGTGATGGGTGTGCGAGACTTGAAGTTTTGATTTATTCCTGTGTTCATACATTTTAGAAATTTTGAAGTTTATTTTTATAAAATTTGGTAAAAAAAAAATTGTGTATTTTTAACCTTATATGCTCTCAAAACGGTGAAGGAAAACATCGTGAGGAAACTGGCATGTCTTAGAACCATAAAAATCGAAGACATTTGTGAGTTGTGACATCTACCAACCCGCACTGGGCCCGCGTGGTAGATTATAGGCCATCCCTCTCCTAGGGAGGAGGCCTGAGTCCCTGCAGTGGGAACATTATAGGCTGATGTTGATGAAGCTGATATGGTCAATTACACTATCATTCAAACTGAAAGTACCATGTTTACTATTTGTTTTGTGTTCCCGGTGTTTCGGTAAAACCCTCGAAATAAAATAATACAATTTACAAATATCGCTTTCCTTGACTTGCAATTTGTAACATAACGTAGGCTTACATCAAACGATTTCGAAATATGTACTTGATAAGAATAATTCTTTATGATATGTTAATAATATGTATCTCTAACGAATATTTAATTTTTATCTTAAATAACATCGTTTTCATAACGGGTTCATTCGAGGACTTCAGATTCTTAGCATTCGTTCAGCCTGTCCATCTCCATTCCGTATAACAGCTTGAGGAAATCTACCAAATCATTGAAATTGACATCAATTTGTGTTCAGCCAATAGCAAGTCCCCTCATCTGTATCAATTTGAAACAATTGAAAGCAATAGAATCCTATTTAGAGGGCAGCCATCTTGAATTTGTCGTGTCAAATAGGTAAACTATAAAATGTTGCATTTTGCAGTTGTAAACGTCCCTTTGTGCCTAGTGACATTGTTCTGTTCTGTCTCCTGCTGATATGGAGGGAAGTGGAAATTATGTTTTTCCTACTCCTCCGCTATTCTTTTCTTCTGATTAATAAAATTTAGTTGCGGGACCCAAGACAGTTAAATTGTTTCTCTGGGACCTCGTTGAGCTTCATTGACTCGTCGCTTGAGAGTGTGGCGGGCTTAGCCATGCAAGCATAGTGATCAATAGTACCTGGGCGACTAAGCTCCGCTCGGCTAAACAATTTTACCCAGATATGTGACCTAGCGATTTTTCACCCCCACAAACCCAAATATAGCTTACTAGCTGATGCCTGCGGCTTCGAATGTCGGTCAAATTATATACTAAAACATTCCTCGAGAACCACTCTGTCCATTGGTGAAAACAGCATGAAAATCGGTGCAGTAGCTTTTGAGTTTATCGCAAACAGACAGACAGACAGACGTGGCGGAGGACTTTGTTTTATAATACAAGGTGTAAAGTAACCCATCACACAGCCGTCAACCAAGCATTCTGTACATCAAACTAAGTACCCCTACGCTAAAATTTTTGCTGGGAAACGATTTTTTTTTTTTTGGGTCCAAAATCAGATTTTACGGTAAAACTCAATGTAACACTCTTAAAACATTGTGCTAGTGGATGCTTTGAATAGTTAACGGGTCATGGAGGTAATTTAAGTAAAGTTATAACCTGAAAAGCTAGTATTTACAAAAACAGCTGTGAAAAAATTGGAACTTTGACCTCTAATATCTCCGTAACTAAGGGTTTCCCAGGTATGGTCTAGAACAAAAAAATAATCGCAGTGGTGGGGAGAACAAGTGCCCTTCGTTTGCGTTAAGGGTTCTGTTACACCCTTTATGTAGTGATTTAATGGTATAGGATAGGATATAACCCAGTCCTATTAAGGTGTATGTTAATCAGTAGGTAACTGAGTTCTGGAAGTCGGATAGGCAGTCGCTGTATGTAAAACTAGCTTTTGCCAGCGGCTTCGCCCGCGTGAAAATGACGATTTTCCATACAAACTTTCATCCCCTATTTAAGTACCTTAGGGGTTGAATTTCGAAAAATCCTTCCTTATTCCTTGTCTACATTATAAAGGGAACCTCTGTGCAAAATTTCAGCTTTCTAGGTCCAAGGGTTTGGGCTGGGCGTTGATGAGTCAGTCAGTCACTCAGTCAGGACTCAGTCAGTCAGGACGTATTCAGCTGCAACCGGTTATAGACAGTAAGCTAACCCCAAACATAGTTGGTGCTCTAAAATAAGTCAAATTAAAAATAAACGAATCTAAACTTACAGAAATAGGTTTTTAATAGCCACACGCAACAACTGAAGTATTCAAAAATAAACCATTGCATAATGCTAACAAAAAGCGTATTGTTGTAACCTTGGCAATGACTTGTCGCGTCGCTTACGCCGAAAGTGAATTGATCTATAGATCTATGGATCATTGGCGTGTCGATCGAACGCATTGTTGATTATTTCGGCATCAAATGTTTTTGATCGCGAATTGGTATTGAAAGGTGGTTTAGGTGATTTTATTTGCGGAAATAGCGTTGTTTTTTTGGTCGCATTTCAATGTTATTTTTGTAATTTTTAAAGAGGTAAAGTTTGTGTTTGGGAAGTATGGAAGAAGAAGATTTATGCTGTACCGAACCATAATGAATTGGGATTAGGGCAAGAAAATGATGATTATTGTAAGTTTGTTTGTAGGGAGTAATCTTTGGAACTACTGATCCGATTCCGAAAATATCTTTATGGTAGGAGGAGAATGATTATAACGCATTAAATAACCCTCATTTTGGGCTTCACCGCGGCTCAGTAGGCGACTCGGCCGCTGTAACTCGCCCGATCCGGTCGAGACAGGAATTTCACTGTTATTAATATTTTCGAGTGGCGTTTCGGACGAATCCTTTTTTAGAGTCAAAGTACCGTCAATATAGATAAGTAGTGTCCTGTGTTCGTCCCACATGTTCGTCCCACAAACTACCAGGAGAACAGAAATATTGAGGAGGTATTGTACTATAAAATAGATACCGCGGTATCTCTCATAATATAGATAAGGTTTAGTGTCCTGTGTTCGTCCCACAAACTACCAGGAGAACAAAAGTAGGAAGGAGGTATTGTATCGCAGTCGAGTAAAAACACCACCATCATTTGTTTTGAGTTCCTGTTATTTTATTGTAATGATAAACAATCATGTAGAAAGGGCTATCAAACAAAATTCCAAAATGAACAACTTTCCAATTTCTCATAAAGATGGTTAATCTCTATGTAAATTAATTTTCTCATTATTAAAATTTTTAAAACAATAAAACTGCTTTTATTACATATCTTCGTGAACATATCTTAGTAAAATGTTCCTACTGCTGGAACACAGGCCTCCTCTCTATTAGAGGGAGTGCGCTGTACCTACTCCACCACGCGGGCCCAGTGCAGGTTGGTAGATGTCACATGTCTTTGAGTGCAGTGCTGATGAAGATGATCCTACATCGTGCACCTTGTTTCTCAGTGTGTGAATCCAGGGGGTTTATTAACCGGGGCTGCGGGACTGTTCGAAAGAGATACCGCAGCCTCGACACACTGGGCTAATAAGGAACATAGGTGGTTCTTAGTCAATAGAATTCTGACACTCCCCTTCGCTTAGTTCATAAGGATTCATATTCTGAAAATCGCCAACACGCAGTAAAGGCCGCCATTTTGATTCACTCCTTTGTCCAATAGCGCATCTGAACCAATTGTTTTCAATCAAGTTTTATTAGAGACGTAATGTTTGCGATCTAATCAGTGGCGACCACAAGAAAAATGCCGAGTAAAATGGAGCTCGAGTTATGTTTAAGTCACATGTAATAGGCGGCGAAGTTATTGCCATCAACCGGACATAAATCCAGACCCTGTGGGTGCTCCTGAGAAATTCTTGATGGAGACTGCGTAAAACACTTTTCCAACCTTGTAATCTAACCCAACTTCTCAAGCTCAGCAGTCACGCTTGCGACTACTAGACCAACTAATATTAATACTAATACTACCTGAATCTCACCAGACCAATAGCTTTTCTATACTCAGACACACAACAGACCTCAAATTAAAAGTATCGAATCGTGTAGTCCTAACCGGAGTAACCGGTTCCACATTCCTCCAACCGAAACAACAGACATACATCCGTCCCTTTCTTGCGCAACACTTTTTTGTTTCAATTTTCGAATTAATTTGAGTGTGTGGGAAAGAGATAGCAAATTATCTTTGTAAGCTTTGATGTGGATTCCCATTGCGGTCGCCTGATTCGACGCTCCTTATTGTGTAGGTATTTTGTTTCGAGTTTTTCCTCGTTTCTTGTAGGTATTTGGTTTAAATTACTAGGTATAAGATTTTAATGTTACTTTATGATTCATTTGGGAACCAAAGAGCTGTCGTTATTATTGTAATAATGAGACAAGATAAAAAAAAGTGTGGAAATGGCTTTTTATTTCTTGTGCTTTATCGAATTGAGTGGATCTTTTAGATAAATTTAAATGTTTCTTAATGCTATCATGGATATCTGATTGTTTTGGTTAATTGCGATTCCTAATATCTCCAGCATGGGTGGCATTTTAAAATAGTGAACACAGTGATATTTTGTTTTCTACATGTTGCATAGACCGAATTCAATTTCCACTGATAAAAAAAAACTGGTCCAAAAACCATAAAATGACCTGAAAATTATGATATTAATTGTAGATAGGCCTCATTAAAGAAGTTTATTGACCTTTGGTAGTACTTTCTTACACATTAAAAACCACGGAATTACGATGGGAGGTTTCCCTATTGTCTTTAAAGCCTGAGAAAACCCGTTACATCTCGATAAGTTTTTTAATCTCTTATAGGTGGAGTCATGAGCGAAAGGTATGCAAAATTATCTTTGTTTCACATGTATAAATTATACAGATCTCGGCATCCATTGAAGCTACTTTGAAAGCAAAAAAAACTTTTAAACAAAAAATAAAACCGACTTCAAAAAAACACAAAAAAAGTGAAAAATAAACTTTAGAAGAAAAATCCACCACGCAAGTCAATTACTTAATATTTTTTTCTGTTTCCAAGTTGTTCTTTTTAAAAAAAAAACGTTGCCCCATCACACTAGGAATTGCTCCTGTATTATGGGTGCTTTCACAGACATTTAAACTCACATACACAAATACGGTGAAGGAAAACATCGTGAGGAAACCGGCATGTCTTAGAACCAAAATATTCGAAGACTTGTGACATCCACCAATCCGCACTGGGCCCGCGTGGTAGATTATAGCCCATTCTTCTCTTAGAGAGGAGGCCTGAGTCCCTGCAGTGGGAACGTTATAGGCTGATGATGATGACACAAATACAATTATGTAGCCATTTATACATTAGGTACTAAAAATACTCATTACTTAAAAAACAACAAAAAAAAAACAGCCAGTACGTTGATACCTCCTCACAGTGGGGTACTGATTTCAATGGGTATCGAAAAAACGATGACCCCTGCCGCGAGGTTATGTTCACACCCTTCTACGTTGTTGTAGGTAGGTAGGGTTCGCCTTCAACCATGTATGTGTATGGCCATCACTGCATATCACTATCACTACATAGTATAAAACAAAGTCGCTTTCTCTGTGCCTAATGCCTATGTCCCTTTGTATGCTTAAATCTTTAAAACTACGCAACGGATTTTGATGCGGTTTTTTTTAATAGATAGAGTGATTCAAGAGGAAGGTTTTAATACCATTTTTGCACCCGTGCGAAGCCGGGGCGGGTCACTAGTTAAGTATATAACGAAGTCCTCCGCCGCGTCTGTCTGTCTGTTCGCCATAAACTTAAAAACTACTGAACCAGTTTTCATACTGTCTTCACCAATGGATAGAGTGGTTATCGAGGACGGTTTTAGTATATAATTTGTCAAGGTTACCGACATCCACGCAAGCGAAGTCGTGGACAAAAGTTAGTGTGATTATAATTACTAGCCAGAAAGTTACCTAATTTATCAATTCTTCGAATTAGAAAAATATTGGTGTTGTTCTGAATAATTTAGTGCATTGCCATTTAAAGTTATCTCTTAAGGCAATTCAAAATCGATGACTAAAAACTCGAAAATGTTATCGGCAAAAGAATAAAGCAAACACTTAAGTTCCAGACTTTGAACGCAACAAAATTATAACTTTGGAAAACCACAAAAAAGTTGACTCGACCCTCCGTTCCCGCCTCCACTCAATTTTCAATAAGACCGGTTTTTTTTTAATTTTATTTTTTCTAAAACCTCTGTCCCTCGGACCTTTTCAATTGCGGAGCGTGTGGGATGTTCTCATTTCAAAAGTCGTGTCGATGGTTTATTTATTTTTTTGTTTCGGTTTTCGAATAAGAATTTTATTGTGGTCGGTTATTTTTTGAGTTCGTTATTTGGCTGTGTCTAGGGAATGCAATCTCGATCTCGCGAGATCCCGAAAACCCGAGATCTCGCCTCATTTTTCGAGATCAATCTCGAAGCATAAAATGTCGAGATCTCGGCCGAGATTGACGGGATCGAGTGGCAGTAGTCGCGAGGCATGTCGCGTGTTCTCTGCGCGTGAGCGAGTCGGGATTCCCCGAAATTCACCGATTTATGTTATTCCCCGGGCTCTCCACGCGCTAGCTATTGATAGTTCAATATCTTTTCAATATAAAATAAGTACTTCCTATAAAAGAGATTTTACGGGTCTGAAATTTTGTGTTCGTTAACATATAGGTACCTAACATAAGTAAAAATAAAGATTTTTTCAATAATTCATGTTGTATTTTACTCGCATCGTAATCACAACTACTAAGCAGTTTCAATCATGTTTCAAAAACCATACTTTTTGAAATCCATTCGAGATCTCGAAAATGCCGAGATCTCGCCGAGATTGAATTTCTGATCCCTCGAGATCTCGACTTAGCGATCTCGTCTCGAGATTGCATTCCCTAGCTGTGTCCTTTAGGGTTTTTAGGTTTGATTTTAAGCTGGAAATAATTTAAGTGTAGGTATGAACAGAATCTGAGAAAGTGGCAGAAAGGGGAGAGCTATACCAAGAAGTACCGGAAGACGCAGCGTTGGTAGGCCTCCCACCAGGTGGACCGACGACATCGTGAGAGTCGCGGGCAACCGGTGGATGCAAACGGCAGGATGCCGTTCGTTATGGCGTTCTATGGGGGAGGCCTTTGTCCAGCAATGGACGTCTTATGGCTGATGATGATGATACCAAGAAGTAGGTGAATACGGGCTAAAATGATGATGATGGAACGAATGGTTTTTTTGGCGCAAGCCTGCTACACTATTACCCAACCACTGTAACTTCTGAAAGCCAGGATCAGCAATAACGACCACCAGAAAAGCGCTGGGACAATGAAGCTCGTCAAAGTCCCATAAAAAAAATTAACTTGGAAAAAAATAGCGGTGGAGTCGGAAAAACATTATTTTCACTTCCCTCTAGAAGACAGAACAGAACAAGGCACAAAGGGACGTATACAACTGGGATAAGCCCAATTGCCTAGCACTATGGATAATAACATTATCCATACCAATATTATAAAGCTGAAGAGCTTGTGTGCTTGATTATGCGCTAGTCTCAGAAACTACTGGTTGTAATAGAAAATTATTTTTTTGTTGGTATAGTCCATTTAACGAGGAAGGTCTCAAAAAGCAGCGGTCGCCCAGTGGTGGCAGCCCCGACAGGCGCATTACTTTCTGTAATTTATTTCATCACCGCTGCTCTCAAAACGGTGAAGGAAAACATCGTGAGAAAACTGATGAAAAAAATGTCTTAGAACCAAAAAAAAGCGAAGACGTGACATTTACCAACCGCACAGGGCTCGCGTGGTGGATTATAGCCCATCCCTTGCCTAGAGAGGAGGCCTGAGTCCCTGCAGTGGGAACATTATAGACTGATGATGATGACAAAGTTATGCGAATCAGATAGTGATAGATATAGCAAAAATGTTTGCACGCACGGGAATCGATGGGTGGTATTTTTTGCAACATTTTGTATACCTGAGACTAATTTTTACAACATACATACACCTCTTTCCATATCGAATTTACTCCGAATATCACTCCCACGGGATCAGATCGATTTCAAGAATTGTCGCTCAAAATTCCGCGCCTATAAAAATATTGTGACATTCAATATGTCTGATTTGATCGATCAGCCATTGTGGTTGAGCTACCGGGTAAAGATGGCAAACAGATATTGACGGAATCCTACTAATAATATAAACGCGAAAGTTTGTAAGAATGGACGGATGGATGGATGGATGGATGTTTGTTATTCTTTCATGCAACGGAATTGGATAAAATTTGGTACCTACACAGATAGTTTATAACCTGGATTAACACATAGGATAGTTTTTATCCCGATTTAATCTTCCCGTAGGATAATTTTCGAGTTGTAGCGGGCGAAGCCGCTGGCAACAGATAGTTCGTAAATAAAAAGAAAAAATGACAATGAACTGATTAGCGATAAAATTGAACGATTTTATGGTTTTTTCTTGAGGATGGTAAATTCTCTTGGGAGGTTCGGGGCTTGTATTTTGATTTTCTGTGAAAAGAATTGGTTTTAGTGGCCCATTTGCAAAGGTAGATAGGTTAGTAGAAGAATGAGGAAGAAGTCAACTGGTTACTCTTTTCAAATATTTTATGATGAATTAAAAAAAACCTTTCTTTTCTGTTTTGAAATGCCAAACTGATGATTTTTGAGGAGGATTTTGGAGACATTATAGCTCCATTTTAGTGCTTTTTGATTGAGACTAGTTCCATTTTAGTATAAATTGAAGTTTACGTGAACATAACTTAACAATTATTATAAAAGGTTCTAAGCCCCTAGATTTGTCTAACCCATTTTGAAACTAAAATCTTAATATCCATACGTATTTGGGCCGTAAAATGCGCTGGACGCGTTGAAGTCTTTTGTACGGCGCGAAGTCGTTTACCCGACGGAAAACGAAATTATTATTATACTTATTTAGTGTTCAGTTTATTCCTGGACAACATTAATGTTTTGTTTTTGGATAAATAACTGAGTGAGAATATTCATATACTAACCTTAATATTATAATGGAAAACGGAGCATTTGTGGGTAGAAGTTTCATATTCGGCAATTTTGGGCCCGAAACATTTCTAGGACATTTAAAATGTTCTCCAGGTAAAATTTTGATGTTCTTTGTTTCAAGAGAAAGCCAAAGGGTGAAAACTCAAACATTAGCTTTCAAACACCTCATTTCATACAAAGAATGGATGAGCATATTTGATCACTACCGTAGTTGGTGTTGAAGTCGATATCCCGATTTTCGGCAATGCTTATAGCATCAGCAGAACCATATTCTTTAGGAGACCCGATGATTACCCCTCTGTATGTTGTTTTAGGTATTACACCTCTGCCTATTAGCCCTGTTATTTATGCGCTTTGCGAAGAAGTGAGGAAAATGATGAGTAGAAGGCTATAAGAGTAGAAGACGGCCAAAGAAACGATGGATAGACTGTATGAAGGATGATAATAATGGCTAGAAATGAGGTCTTCTTCTTATCGTGTGGGCAGTAAGGTCTAACGACCCCACACACCCTAGTGTCAGAGTTTCTAAGCCACCGCAAGGGCCTCTGACATGGTTTGACGACCGCCATTTGGCGGCCGGGACCACCGGCTTATACGTGCCTTCCGAAGCACGGAACCATCTTTTTATCAGACAATCAGGTGATTCAAGCCTGCAATGTCCTAACCAAACTGGAAACAACTTCACAAGGCAACGCCTAAACCACTCGACCACAGAGGCAGTTGCAAATGAGCAAATGAGGTGTCTGCTGAGACTGAGATAACGAGTAACGGAGTAATAGAGAATTATGGAAGAAGAAGACTTAATGCGACGATCCCAAGTACATTGGTATTAGGGCATGAGAGAATGATGATGATGATGATGATTGTCATCGTAGTATTTGCGAAGGAGATAAACTTTAGAGCAATGGAGCGTAGTATCCTTGGAGTCAAGCTTACTGACCAAATAAGAAATTCGATACTGCGTTCCAAAACTCACATTGCCGACATAGGTCACACGGCTGCCAAGCTTAAATGGAACTGGGCTGGCCACATCTGCCGCATGCCGGAGGAGCTATGGGCTAAACTAACCACACAATGGGTCCCAAACAGCAGTAAACGACAACGCGGCAGGCCCAGAAGAAGATGGCGAGACGAACTCGACTCTTTTCACAGGGATTGGCAATCAACAGCATTGGATAGGGATAAGTGGAAAGAGGGAAGGGAGGCCTTTGCCCTGCAGTGGGACACAAATGGATAGTAATAATAATAATAATAAACTTTAGCAGTTATTTTAAGCGCTTTACTAAAGATTAATTTCTTTTCGCGATAAAGAATTGAATTCACAGTCCCTTACAATGCTAAAACTTGCAGTATAGACCTCAATTCTTAGAGAAATTCAAGTTATAAACCAGAATGCAACTACTGTAAAAACAACGGTGTAATATGTAAATCAGTACCGCCATTTTGAATCAATCATTCTCGTGTTACAATTAATATAACAAACACTCTAATTAGGTACAAGTATTTATTAAAAAATACCTACATACCTCAATAAAAACTAATCCTTTATACACACACAGTAGCAAATGTCAAAAAATCCACAGATCACTAAAAAGTTTGCACTCAAATACCAAAGACAAATGTCACTGAATTAAAAAAAAATTGCAACCACCCATGACATAGCAATAAGCACTATGATTTTCACTTTTTAATCGCGCAAAGGATACCTCTCCTTGCAGCCGCAACGGAATAATGGGGCCGAATAACCTTTTTGTCCCTTGCCTGAACTAGTGAGTTTTTTTTTTCACATTGTCTCGACCAACCAAAGGCCTGTAGGCGGGGCTTGTGATCAGAGGCGAGGAAATATACCTATCTCTTTTTAACGTATGGTAATGTGTTGTGTGAGAAAGAGATGGGTGTGCGTAGTTTTTTCTGTGCCAGGATGTTGGGTATACTTTATATGTTGGGGTACTTTAGGTATATTTCGTTTGAGTAGATTTTAAATTGGAGTTCCTTTAGTTGAGAGATTGAGTCTTAGTCTGATTATTATCGAGAATTTTTGGTTTGATCTTTGCGGGTTTTTCGATTGGTAGATCCTTGATTCCCAGATTAGGTCCCTACCTAATTGACTTATTTTGCTGTATCATATTTATTTTATTAGAAGAAAATTCAACTGATCATTATCTGACTAGCCTTTTCCCACCAATTACCGCATTTTCCTTACTATATTGGGGTCGGCTTCCAGTCTAACCGGAAGCAGCTGAATACCAGTATTTTACATGGAGCGACTGCCTATCTGACCTCCACAACCCAGTTAATACAGGTAATACAATACCCTTTAGTAAGACTGAATGTCAGAATTTCAGGTCACTGACTACCTGTAACGACTGCCAAAGATGGAGATATATGGCAGCCGGGACCAACAGCTTAACGTGCTTTCCGAGGCACGGAGGAAACTCGGTATGTCGGGCGGTCACCCATCCACAGACCGACCTAGACAAGCATAGCTTTACCTAAAGATCGACCTGAGTGGCAGTTCTTATTAAGCCACGAGCTCCTCAAGGTATCAAATACTAAGGGGGATAAAAGTTTGTATGGCTGTCCAAAGATTTTTGTGTAGTAAATTTCTGTTTTTTTTGCTTCGTGTTTTTCCTTGTCCCTGAAAGGTTACCGATGGGATATCCCATTGTTATCCCATCTAGGATAAAGTTGTACTAAAACACAAGAGTTCAACGCTCTAGTTACAATAGTTAATTTATTTCCAACTACTCGTACGAAGTAACTGAAACTAATCGTGAGGTTGGGCTTTTCTTGGTAAGGTCGCTGGATTAGATGCTTTGAAATTATTTCTTGAAGGAAGTAACGACTGCAGAAACCACATGAAGTAGAAATGCATTTACTTGTGCTGGTATTCATTTCTGGGCATTTCGTCATCATCATCATCATCATCATTTTAGCCAAAAGACGTCCACTGCTGGACATAGGCCTCCCTCAGGTGTCGCCACATTGACCGGTCCCGTGCGTCTCTCTACCAGCGGGTCCCCGCAACCTTGACCAGGTCGTCGGTCCACCTAGTGGGAGGCCTTCCAACGCAACGTCTTCCGGTTCGCGGTCGCCATTCCAGAACTTTCCGGCCCCATCGGCCATCCGTTCTGCGAGCAATGTGCTCTGCCCACTGCCACTTAAGTCTGGCGATTCTTCGGGCTACGTCGTCAACTTTGGTTCTCATGCGGAATTTCATATTTCATTAGGCATTTCGTAGCGAAGTAAAAAGAAGACATGCTGCGGTGACCACAAATTAATAAGGGATAAGGGCAAGATAATGATGCCCGTGTTAATTTCTTGCGATATCGTCCAGAAAGAGGAGTTAAGTTCCTATGGAAGCCTTGTGAGGAGAAACATCAGTTTGGTAACTGATTACTTCCTCAGTAAGTCCTGCTTCTCACTATGCTTAAAACTATTTGTGTTTATTTTTATTAGTAAGTAAACAAAATACCTAACGAAAGCGAGTACTTGGTCAGAATTTTGTACAATTAATTCTCTGTATGAGACGTTATTTAAGAAATTCCATTTTTTTTCTCGCACCGCTTGTTTTAAAGTAAAGCACCTGACCCGTTTACAGAATTAAAGCAAGAACCTTTTCAACAGTATCGAATCACCTGTCCTTACCGCGCGTACCTTTACAATACACTTCGACAAAAAAGTTAATTAAAATCGATCCACAGACAGATGTAGATTACCAATTTATTTTATATATACTTGTCTGTACCTGTGTGTATGTTTATGTATAGTTTACATATAAATAAGCAAGCACATAAGCTCATGTTCAAGTAAAAACTTCAAGGTAGCCCGCGAAATTCGTTTTTTTTTTTTTACGTTTTTTGCAATTTGCCTTTGGGGGGTAATGTGGAACAGGGTGTAAAGTTCCTCATCCCCCATAGAAAAGGGAGGATCCTCCGACCGGACGGGTGTTGTGTCCGGCGGGCTAACTGCCCGACAGTTGTAAGTCGGGAACTCCTATATAGGCTTATGTCGCGGATAATGTTGATAGCGCGATGTAGGATTTCTGTCAATCGTTGTTAGTACGCAGGTGTTGCGATAGATGTCGCTAGTCGCCACATCACTCCCCTCCGAGACCGGAGGTCGAAAGCAGGTTAAGTCTTGGCGCTTGTCAGCCAGTGGAAGGTTCCAGTGAGTCGGAACCGGATGCCGCATAGTTCACGGTGAGTCGGAACTGTCTGCGGTGATGCCCCAGTGAGTCGGGGTGATGCTGCATATTAGCTCCAGTGAGTCGGAGTGATGCAGTGCTTGCCGTGATGCTGCGTATGCTCCAGTGAGTCGGAGTGTGCAGTGCTGCGTAGTGGCTGGCTGCTGCGTCGACCAGGAGAGAAGGGCGTCTCTGCTTGCTGTCCGGCCGAAGTGCAGTGTGCTGTGCCAAAGTCGCTGATGAGGCTGGGGGTGATGTCCAGGAATGCGCTTCCGCTGCATGCTGGTGGACAGGATACCCCATGAAGCCGTGGCTGCTGGCTGACGGTATGACTCGCTGCTCGAAGGCGAAGGGGAAGTGGTGACGACGTCTGAAGTAGTTGCACGAAGGCTGCGCTGACGTTCATGCTCGGGGTCACCAGTTTGGGGGTATGAGGAACAGGGTGTAAAGTTCCTCATCCCCCATAGAAAAGGGAGGATCCTCCGACCGGACGGGTGTTGTGTCCGGCGGGCTAACTGCCCGACAGTTGTAAGTCGGGAACTCCTATATAGGCTTATGTCGCGGATAATGTTGATAGCGCGATGTAGGATTTCTGTCAATCGTTGTTAGTACGCAGGTGTTGCGATAGATGTCGCTAGTCGCCACATGCCGGACAGTGTCAGGTTGTATGTGAAATAAAATAGGATTCGCGACAGTAACAAATGTGACTTTACTGAGTAATAATGAATAAAATCACCAATACAATGCTGTCATTTCATATTACATACTTCCTTAAGTGACTGTTTGATAAAAAAAGCATGTAAGGTATGTAACCTGTTTTGGGCTGACTCAATTTGAGGCTGCTGAAAGCATCAAACTCGTTGCCTGTCAAGGTTGCGGAGACCCGCTGGATGAGAGACGCACGGGACCGGTCAATGTGGCGACACCTGGGGGAGGCTTATGTCCAGCAGTGGACGTCTTTTGGCTGAAATGATGAACACAGGCAGGACACGATATTAAGTGCCCCAAAGATAGTTTATGGGGCAACACCACATTTACACTCCAGGGCAGAGTCATCTATGAATCTCCACCTGTACAGGATTCCCTTGCTTCGGCCAACCTGTGTTTGCCAACAAGTTACAAGTTGATCTCGTCCGTTCATTGGTCGCAATCGCGGCTGCTGAGTAGCAGCCTAGGTCCTATAAAGGTTCGAATAGAGGAAAATTTTATAGGGTGGGATCCTTCAAGAAATTCTCGGGACAAAAACATAACTAGCGAAAAGCGGCTGTACTACAAGGTACACCTCTCCCAAACTCCCCAAGGATTAAACCCGCAATGCTACATACGTTAAGCTACCGCGTTGAACCAAAATAAACACTTAAAAGCGTACAGTTACACAGAAACCGCTGATGGGCGATGACTGTCCGCCATCTTGTATCGATGACGTCACCGTGACTGTGTCGAGTTTGGCAGTGAAAGTAGTCGAGTTTGTGAGTATTGTGGAGTATGGAGGATGAGTTTATAGTGTGTCAAACTGTAAAGGGACAGAGGGTCACGGGTTTACATCCGTAAAAAAACTGGCCAAGTGCAAGTCGGACTTACACACGAAGGGTTCCGTACCATGACTTCTTATAGGTTTTCCTGTAATCTATACGTGTTGAACTAATTTCTGTATTTTTTTTTAAAATTTTAGGATTAGTGGTTTCGGAGATAAGGGGGGGGGGTGGCACGAGTGATCCTATAAGGCTTCTATTTTTTCCTTTTGAGGTACGGCTTATAAGCCAGTGGTCCCGGCCGCCAAATGGCGGTCGTCAAACCATGTCAGAGGCCCTTGCGGTGGTTTAGAACCTCTGACACTAGGGTGTGTGGGGTCGTTAGACCTTACTGCCCACACGATAAGAAGAAAAAGAAGAAGACGCTGTAGCAAGCGCCATGAACCATGATAGCGGGATGACTATATTTATAAGCCTCTGACTTGGCCGAGAATCAGCGAAATGCGGCGATTTTAAGTCCATTTTCCAAAATAACTTAAGCTTCATTCGAATATTCTAGCTCACACTTCACACCTCCAACTCATAGAAAGCTCAAAAAATTAAAAAGCGACCGACCGGAAGCTGTATTACGAGTCATGATGACGTCATGTCCGCATCGTCACTGCGTATCAGCAGCTTTGCGGACACAGTTTTCACTAATTCTTGTTTATTTATTTACTTACTAGAGAAAGTTTTTCAATAGATCAATTGATTTTGGCGCGTTTTTATCTTGAGGATCATCATCTGGCTAGCCTTTTCCAAACTACGTTGGGGTCCGCTTTCAGTCTAACCGAATGCAGCTGAATACCAGTATTTTACATGGAGTGACTGCCTATCTGTCCCCCACAACCCAGTTATAATACTGGGTAATACGATATTTTTTTACTTGTGAAAAATTTAAAGCTATGGCCTTCAATATCACCGTAAGTAGAAGGTCCCCGGGCATAGTATTTTGTCTCTGTATCACCCAAAGGTTGACTAGTAGAAAATGGGTACGTTATTTATTAAGGCCTCGTACTCGATGCATGAAGCTTTTAAATAAATATCGAAATTAATCAGAAAAAAGTTTAAAAATTTAAAACCCGACTACGAATAAAATATTGGTTTTTGCTCGCTAAGACCTTTCATTTGATACCAAACATGTTACTCGTATGATTATCTTAATGTTTTTGACATTTAAATTCCGTCATAAAAAGAATTTATAAAATTAATATAGCCTATGTCACCCGGGCTATTCTTACGAATCTATTGACACCTCATTTATTAGAATCCGTTCAGTAGTTTAGGCGCTACGGTGGAACATACATACATACATACATACATACATACATACATAGACTGCCAAAATCATTACCCTTCCTTTTGGCTTCGCCGTAGTCGGGTAATAATAGCGGAAGAGTAAGAAAAACATCATTTCAACTTCCTTCCATATCAGCAGCAGACAGACTAGAACAAGGCCAATAGGCACAAAGGGAGTTTTACAACTGGGATAAGCCCAAGTGCCTATAGCACCACGGGTCCATACTTATCGAAATTAGTGACTTTATTGGCCAAGTTGCTGTGTTAAATGCCTGTGCACCTCATCATCATCAGCCTATAATGTTCCCACGTGCGGGACTCAGGCCTCCTCTCTAGGAGAGGGATGGGCTATAATCTGCCACGCGGGCCCAGTGCGGGTTGGTAGATGTCACATATCTTCGAATGTTTTGGTTCTAAGACATGCCGATTTCCTCACGAGGCTTTCCTTCACCGTTTTGAGAGCAGCGGTGATGAAATAAATTATAAGTAATGCGCCTGCCTGGGTTCGAACCCACGACTTACTGTTCATAAATCGGGGCCGCCACTACTGGGCCACCGCTGCTCTCAATCAATAAAAACTACAAGGCTCTTAAGTTTCTCATATCAAATTAAAAATCTTAAACGACTACAAAACAGACCTTTTACACTCAAAAGCCAAATCCGCCATGTTTTTTTTTTACCCACAAATTGATCCTTTTTTGTCTAAACCTCAAAATTATTGACAAATCTTGTTACGGTTATCTTAAAAGCTTTCGTAGACATGTTTTTTTTTTCGAAAACTACTGAAATTGTTGTAGACTGTCACAAAAACCCGTTTTTTTCTAACTATTGTCTAGTTTCGAAGGTGTTAACAGTTTTTTTTTTACGGTTAAAATTTAACTGAATGCGTTAGAAGCTTGCTGATTATGCATGGTTATGATTGTAAAAGGGGTCTGCTAATATTTTAATTTATTGTGGCCTTTTTGAATTTGGATACAGCAATGAGGCTTGAAAAATGAGGCAAAAAATTCGAAGACATGTGACATCTACCAACCCGCACTGGGCCCGCGTGGTAGATTATAGCCCATCCCTCTCCTAGAGAGGAGGCCTGAGTCCCTGCAGTGGGAACATTATAGGCTGATGATGATGATGAATGAAGTTTTCGAAGTCTTGACTGCTTAGTCAGGAGTTGTATGGGCTCGTAAGTACCTAAGTCATCATCATAATCACCACCTTCCTACCCTTATCCCATGTCATTTGGGGTCGGCCCAACACGTTTTTTTCTTCCATTCTGCCCTATCAATCGTCACGTTATCATTTATTCCCTTTTCCTTCATATCGTAAGTAACTAAGTAGTGGCATTAATTTCAGAAGTCGTTTAAAATGATTTTGAATTTCGCTTGGTACGTATTAATAAAAAATAAAATAAATAAATCTATATAAATAAAAAGAGAAGTCCTGACTGACTGACTGACTCATCAACGCCCAGCCCAAACCCTTGGACCTAGAAAGCTGAAATTTTGCACAGAGGCTCCCTTTATAATGTAGACAAGGAATAAGGAAGGATTTTTCGAAATTCAACCCCTAATGGAGTTAAATAGGGGATGAAAGTTTGTATGGAAAATCGTCATTCTCACGCGGGCGCAGCCGCTGGCAAAAACTAGTAACAAAATAAAATAAATAATAAGTAGATTTATTTTTTGATTGGTTGACTCCGTGCCTCAGAAAGCACGTTAATCAATTGGTACGAAGAAGAAGAATTGGTACCGGCTGTTATTGTAGATCTTTGAGACTCGTTTTAGGTAATCAGCAGTCCGAAAGTCTGACAACCAGTCTTACCAAAGGGTATAGTATTACCCAGAACTAACTAGGTTGTGGAGGTCAGATAGGCAGTCGATCCATGTAAAATATGATATGACTTATGACCAACAGTCGCACTACTAGATTGCCACTGCTGTCTTTATAAAAACCTCAAAAATAATAATTTAAATTCTCAAAATATCTCTCTACCTACTCTTTTTACATCTATACCATATTAACAAACCCCTGTTGTTTCTAGAACTGCAAACACTGCAAAATTAACCTTAACACTCTAACCTAAAGTCGAAATTCCAGTGTCTTTTCACCGTGAGCCAAGCCTCTTTGGCGCGAAAGAAATATTATTGATTAGTAAGCGAACGGACGAATCAGAGGCGAGTATTACACAAAATGGCCGAAGGGTAGGCTCCCTTTGCAGCATATTACACTACTAATTTATTACTCTTTGTTCGACCGACATTAATCTTTTCTTGGCTATATTAATGGTTTCGGTGTTTTTATTTTAATGAAAACGGTTTCCCGTGGCAGCCATTTTGTTTTTGGTTTAGTGTGCGTATTGATTTTTAGGTTGGAGAGTGTAAGGATACATCACTCCCCGTTGGGGCTGCGGGTTGGTCACAAAGATACCGCAGCCTCGACATAAAGGGCTAAGAAGGAACATGGGTGGTTTTAGTCAGTAGAACTAGAAGTCTGGCACTCCCTTTTGCTCTGCCCAAGAGCGAGAGAGGTTACTTATTTGATGATTTCCCCCCCAAAAAAGGCTGGGGAATGTTAGGATACAGAACTTCCTGTAAAATACTGAAATGCTGCAACATTTGGTTTGTGTCTGTCCTACAAGCCCGCCACACTATTCCCAAACCACTGTAACTCCTGTTAGCCAGAATGAACAGTGGCGACCACAGAAAAGCGCCGAGACAATAAAGCTCGACGAAGTCCCAGAGAAGCGATTTAACTGTCTTGGATCCCGCAACGAAATTAATCAGAAAAGAATAGCGGAGGAGTAGGAAAAAACATAGTTTCCACTTCCCTTCATATCAGCAGGAGACAGAACAGAACAAGGCCAATAGGCACACAGGGACGTATACAACTGGGATAAGCCCAGTTGCCTGGCACCACCAATATTATTGTCATTAATATTACTGGGTCCTAAGTTGTGAGCTGTTATATTTGATTCCAATAATAGGTATGAAAAAAATGCTTGAACGCACGGTTTGTTCTAGTTTCTACAAGGTCCGTATAGTAAATAACTCCTTGTGTCTGTCCTGCACATTATGTTATTTTGTGAGTATTACATAACATAACATCTGTAAACTTCGAAGGGTGAGACAGAGGTGTACCTAAATAATACACCCACAATTCGCCAGTTATATTTAAGTCCCTTGCAATATTGATAATCATATTATGATCTGCTCCAGTGGCTATTTTAGACCCCCAGGATGACATTCAAACACAACAGCACCCAAGTTCATTGGCCCAGTTACCAACTAGATGACTTGCCATAAAAAATAATAGTAAGTACGTACTACCTACTCGCATTCTGTCTTATCATCATGTCAAAGCAAATTCACAGAAAACTAAGAAAAAAAAACGGGTGAAAAATCGAAAGTGTTGTAAATGCTTGGCTGAAAAGTAAACGTTCTAAGTGAGCTTATCATCGTAGCCCGAAGAATTGCCAGACTTAAAAGGCAATGGACAGAGCGGCGGTGGCCCAGTGGTGTCGTCCCCGAATTAAGAATAGTAGCTCGTGGGTTCGAACCCAGGCAGGCGCATTACTTTGTGTAATTTATTTCAACATCGCTGCTCTCAAAACGGTGAAGGAAAACATCGTGAGGAAACCGGCATGTCTTAGAACCAAAAATTCGAAGATATGTGACATCTGCCAACCCGCACTGGGCCCGCGTGGTGGATTATAGCCCATCCCTCTCCTAGAGAGAGAGTCCCTGCAGTGGGAACATTATATTAGGCTGATGATGATGGACAGGGCACATTGCTCGCAGAACTGGAGTGTCCGTCCATGAAGTTTCTTGCCTTTTTTCTCCATAAAGATCTACGCTAGGGAATGGGCAACTACCGTACAGTCACAGTTAAATTATGCCTTGCGACTGGGACTGTAGCTTCTTAGTAATTTGTATTCGTTGCCACTATTTAAAAGTGCCTGTAACTGGGCTACTTGAAATAAATGTTTTTATTTTGATTGTGAAGAACCGCATCATCATTTCAGCCGAAAAACGTCCATTGTTGGACATAGGCGTCCCCCAACTATCGTTCACATCGACCAGTCCCGGGCGTCTCTCATCCAGCGGGTCCCCGCAACCTTGACCAGGTCGTCGGTCCACCTAGTGGGAGGCCTTCCAACGCAACGTCTTCCGGTTCGCGGTCGCCACTCTAGAACTTTTCAGCCCCATCAGCCATCCGTTCTGCGAGCAATGTGCCCTGCCCATTGCCATGTTATTGCGCGGCGAATCTTTTAGTCCATAGCTACAATTTTTACCTTCCTAAATAAAATGAAATAAGCCATACAAACCCAAACTAAGGGTAGGTAACGCATACAACAATAAGTACATAACCAACTTCCCTTTTAAAAAGGTACATAATACGCACGCATGCGCATAGCTATTGTAGTGCTATGATTAATGTTAGGGGGTAAGCAGACGTCTCAATTCCCCTGTGTAGTGATCATTAATAATATTCTAGTGTAGTTCAATTCATAGAGGATTACTTGCAAGGGATTGTCAAAGTGTAAGCGTGGTTTAGAAGTGTCAAAGTTTTGGATGGTAATACTAAATCAGCCTGTTACTTTTCCACCATCAGTAGAAAATAACATAACATAACATTACGCCTGGAATTCCCGAAGGGTTATAGGGACTATTGCCGAACCACTGTAACTCGACTGTTAGCCAGAATCAACAGTGGCTACCATAAGAAAAGCGCTGAGACAATGAAGCTTGACGAAGTCCCAGAGAAGCGATTTAACTGTCTTGGATCCCGCAACGAAATTAATCAGAAAGTTACATCATTTATGGGTGCTATAGGCTTTAATTATATTTCATAATCATCAGCCTATAATGTTCCCACTGCAGGGACTCAGACCTCCTCTCTAAGAGAAGGATGGGCTATAATCTACCACGCGGGCCCAGTGCGGATTGGTAGATGTCACATGTCTTCGATTTTTTTTGGTTCTAAGACATGCCGGTTTACTCACAATGTTTTCCTTCACCGTTTTGAGAGCAGTGGTGATGAAATAAATTACACAAAGTAATGCGCCTGCCTGGGTTCGAACCCACGACTGCAAATTATATCATGCATAGTAGCCGCGCAACCACCATTTTTGCGTAAAAAGTCGCGGGCGAAGTACTAGGACTTCATATAAATGTCTACAATTCAAAATGTAAAAATTCTTCACCATACACATCTGATTAAAACATCTTTTCCCTACACAAAAGACACACAAAGAAAGAATATTTGACTCTTACAGTATTAAAGAAAATATTCCTTTAATACGTCCAATCGTTGGAGAGAGAAAAAAAAGACAAAAGAAAGAGAAAAAAAAACGTACATTAATCAGAGAACATTGGTTCGACCATGACTTGTGGAAATTGTGTAGTGGTAAGTGTGTGTGGATTGAAGTAGAGATGGTTCTGTAGGTTAATATTTCTTTAAGGGATCTGAAATGTCCAACCGCATTTAGGTAGAGAACTGTGACCTGAAATACAGGCACAGCCTAGCTGAAGTGCGGTTGCTCATATTTCTTCTTTGTGCTTAATTCTAACCGCGCTTTAAACTGTACAACATGTATTTATTTTTAAGGAGAAAATTAAGGAGCTTATTATTTGTAAAAAATCTGTAAGTTCAACAGATCTCTTATAATATTGACCGACATCCAAGTTGGCTCAAAAAACTAAAGGCATACCATATTATTTTAGCTTATCTATTGCTTTCCGAATTATGTGATTTGAGTTTAAGACATACTTATTTCCAGTTCTGCATTACATTTATTTATTTATTTATTATTTATTTATTTAAACACACACACACTATCATTACAGGCTAGCCTAATACAACAGTGTAGTTATAGTTAAAGTTCACAAAATGAGACTTACAATAATTAACAATCTAGACTAATTTTATTAACATCAATGATAACCATAATCATTAACAATCTACATCACATCTATGCAAATATCCCAAAAAGCAAAAAAGGTGCTTTTAGGCCACGTAACATGGCCACCTACTGAGCCCAAACTGGGAAGGTAATATAGAATAGAAGTAAATTCGATACGACAACAAGAAGAATAACTGCGGTGCGAGTCGGTAGACATAGTACCACTACTCCACGGAACCCCAAAAACGGCCGATTCTTTGATATCCAAACTTAGGTCTGTCACAAGGCTCCACCAATTTATATAAACCTTCCTATATACTCAGTATTGTTCTTATATACTCCTGATCTTGATGCGAGCAAGGGGGCAGGGAAGGTCTGATTAAAGTGGTGTGGTAGAACTCATTATATTGGAGTATAGGGTTGTGTTGTTTCGAGGTATATGCACGCTTGGTATATTTTAGGGTGTGAGTAGGAACATCAGGGCCGTAGTTTTAATTGTTCATGATCATTCCTTAAACTATACGAATGGCAGAAGAGGAGTGATACAAGAAACTATCGGCTCGGCTGTTTGTGCTGAGCTGTGTGTGTGCTTCTGATGTGTGTGTGTGTTTTCTTTTTAGTTGGTTTCCAGTCTAAACAAATCTACCAGAATATTAGTATTTTGTCAGACAGAGATGAGGTCTACGATGGTACGAGCTAACCTAAAAGAAACCTAATAATTTGCGACTTAAATAGATTGGGGTCATATGAGCTTGGGAACACCGACGCAGGCATCTCACTCCTTGGCTGTGCGCATAACGAAAGATGTAAGTACGGTAGCTAACCGCTTCGGGCGAACGTGTGTAACATCGACAAGGGAAGGAAACTCATTGTCTAAGGACTAAAATTATCGGCAGAAAATATCGTCAGGTATACGGACTATCCTACTAATATTATAAACGCGGAAGTTTGTAAGTATGAATGTATGGAATGGATGGATGGATGTTTGTTGCTCTTTCACGTAAAAACTACAGAACGGATTTGAATAAAATTTGGTACACAGATAGTTTATAACCTGGATTAACACATAGGATAGTTTTTATCCTGATTTTAGCTTCCCGTGGGATAATTTTCGAGTTGTAGCGGGCGAAGCCGCTGGCAACAGCTATAGTTCCAATATAAAAATGTTCTTTATCTTTACGGACAGCCCTAACGAAAAACTTGAAAACATGTCCTTTTCGAAACGCCGAAGATAATCGACTTTTTTTAAGTCAATTTATTGGTTCGAAAGTTTTTTCATCGCGACTTCAAAACTAAGGATTTCTATGAATATATTAATCAAAGTTTTATTGGATTATTATAAAGTCTATGATAATGTTGATGACATACACAAAATTGATCATTATTTACACGATTTGGTTATCATCTGCCTAGCCTTTTCCCAACTATGCTAGATTCGGCTTTCAGTCTATTAACCAGATACAGCTGAATAATAATAATAATATAATAATATTCCACAACTATCACACAACGCCATCTAGTCCCAAGCTAAGCAGAGCTTGTGTTATGGGTACTAGACAACTGATAAACATACTTATATATTTCTAAATACATACATATTATAGATAAATTACACCCAGACACAGAACAAATGATCGTGCTCATCACACAATCATTTGTCCTGGGTGGGAATCGAACCCACGACCTCCGGCATAGCAGTTAGGGTCACTAACCACTAGACCAACAGGCCAGTCAATGAATCCGAGTACTTTACATGGAGTGACTGCCTATCTGACGTCCACAAACCAGTTAGTACTGGCTAATTTAATACGACACAGTTTAGTAAGACTGGTCGTCAGACTGGTCGTCAGACTTTCAGGCCGCAGACTACCTGTAACGACAGCCAAAGATCTACAAATATCCGTCGGAAGCAGCAGTAAATTGTATCTCTGAACTTCAGCATCAAGCTTCATTGTCTCAGCGCTTTTCAAGCAATCGCCACTGATTATTTTGGCTTTCAGGAGATGCAGTGGTTTGGAAATAATGTGATAAGAGTGGCCCAACAAAAAAACATCCAGGAACCAACAGCTTCACGTGCTTTTAAGTAAGTACGGAATCAAACAAATATATTTATTTATCACTAGCTTTTGCCAGCGGTTTTGCCCGCGTGAAAATGACGTTTTTCCATACAAACTTTCATCCCCTATTTAAATCCCTTAGGGGTTGAATTTCGAAAAATCCTTTCTTATTCCTTGTCTACATTATAAAGGGAACCTCTTTGCAAAATTTCAGCTTTCTAGGTCCAAGGGTTTGGGCTGGGCGTTGATGAGTCAGTCAGTCAGTCAGTCAGGACTTCTCTTTTTATTTATACAGATCATATTTATTTATCATCATCAGCCTATAATGTTTCCACTGCAGGGACTCAGACCTCCTTTCTAGGAGAGGGATGGGCTATAATAGAAAACGCGGGCCCAATGCGGATTGGTAGATGTCACATGCCTTCGAATTTTTTGGTTCTAAGACATGCCGGTTTCCTCGCGATGTTTTCCTTCACCGTTTTGAGAGCAGTAGTAATGAAATAAATTATACAAAGAACGACTCACTGTTCGTAAGTCGGGGCCGCCACCACTGGGCCACCACTGCTCTAGTATGGAATCAAACAAATATATTTATTTATATCCCAATCTAAATGCCAGTTTCATAGCCCGTATCACGTTTCAAAAGGGCATCGCCCCTAAGGGTAGTTATTTGGCCCCCTTATGTAATGTAAGTAAATAGGGGTTGAAGCGATATACTTAATTTTGGTGGAAAGGAGGGGTCGATGTGCCATCATGCGTTTTGTAGAGAAAATTCTCGAGTTTCTATATTTTAGTAAAGTTTTTTCGATCAACACGTATCGCGACTTCTTCGCATGAGGTTTTAGGTTCGATTGCTAGATTGCGAAAGCTTCTGGGGCTGCAGGTTGTTCAAAAGCGATACCGCGGCCTCGACACAAAGGGCTAAGAAGGAACATAGGTGGTTTTTAGTCAGTATAGAAGTCTGACACTCCCTTCGGCTCTGCCCAGAGCGGGAGCGGGGTTTTTTGATGATTTCCGACCCACCAAAAAAAACAGATGGAATTGCCTCCGTGGTCGAGTGGTTTAGGCGTTTGCCTTGTGACCCTGTGGTCGTGGGTTCGATTCCCACGGGAAGCATACTTTGTGAAGTTGTTTCCAGTTTGGTTAGGACATTGCAGGCTTGAATCACCTGATTGTCTGATAAAAAAGATGGCGGTCGTCAAACCATGTCACAGGCCCTTGCGGCGGTTTAGAAACTCTGACACTAGGGTGTGTGGGGTCCTTAGACCTTACTGCCCACACGATAAGAAGGAGATCAGGAATTTCTCAGCATTAGCCACGAAGTCTGGATTTGTCCTCGGTTGACAGCAAAAGGCTTGCCCCGTATACCATGGATCTTAAACAGAACTGACGAAATGTAGGTGTACTAAATTAGGTACACGTCTGCCTAACCGTTCTTCGATTACAGGCGTGATGTTATCTTATGTAGTTACAAGACACTGGATTACGATTTTCTTGGTTTTGTCTCGTCTATCTATATAAATAAAGAGAGAAGTCCTGACTGACTGAATCATCAACGCCCAGCCCAAACCCTTGGACCTAGAAAGCTGAAAGGGGAATGCCTGAAAAATGCTTGAAATAGACAGAAACTACTAACAGTCCTTAATTCTATTTAGAATAAATTAGGTATAATGAAATAATTCTCAAGTTTGTATACGTAGGGAGAAAATATAACGATCTTTAAAATATTTAACTTGATATCCGTCCCATTCCTTCTTATTTTATCATGGAGGTCAGTGTTTATTTGACATGAGTAATCGACATTCAGCCAAACAGGAATCGTCAAATGATCTTTAACGAACTATTATATAGAATTATTGCACAGTTATCATTCATTTAATATAATTCGTCCTATTTATACCGTAAATCTAATTAAAATAATATATGCATGTCAATTAATTAAAATCAAATTATTTTCAAAATAGAAAACGTATTGTAGGCTGTATGCATCATAATGTCCTTTGCCTTACTGACACTTTGACATTACTGCATTTAATTTTTTCGATTGTTGATTTGATCGATTCATGGTTTTGCGTTTGCGACTTGAGTTACTAGTATATTGCTTTTTAGGATATTTAACGACGACTTTGGCCATTTTTTAAGGATTTTGATTTTACTTCTGTACACGTTACCCATTTTTGAACACGGACTTAGATTGAATGCTGTTTTGTTGTATAATTATTGCATATTAATCCTTAACCTTGACTTAACCTATATTTTAGAGAAAAATATTGGAACTGGCTTCTACCTAGTTTTTTGATAATGATTGAATTTGTAATGGATTCCCTACGATTTATAGTGCAATTTGGCGTATATTTCATTGTTGTCCATTTCAAGCATTTTTTTGTGTGGCTGATGGGCAATTCCCTTTTGCACAGAGGTTCCCTTTATAATGTAGACAAGGAATAAGGAAGGATTTTTCGAAATTCAACCCCTAAGGGACTTAAATAGGGGATGAAAGTTTGTATGGAAAATCGACCTTTTCACGCGGGCGAAGCCGCTGGCAAAAGCTAGTCAGTCATAAATATAAATATGTCTTGTTTTTGATTATAACTAAAGCAGCTGTTGCACATATCCCAAAAACTTGATCCAAACAAAAATTTTTGGTTCACGATTTTTTTTCTCGAAAAATTCTTTTTTGTTCCCGGCCCCATTTATTCGGCTTTGTTTCTATCCCCTAGGGTTGCCAGTTGCGATCGCAGCCAGTGTGGACACCCTGCGGCATAGAGCGTAGGATCATTACTCTTATGACTTAGCTATTTTATTGCGTTTGTCCCACCGAAATGTGCTTAGGTTTTTTGATTTGAAAACGAAATTTTATTGTAGTTTAAATGTTATGTAGATTTTGCCGTTAAAAATATGTATTTCTCTAGTAGAAATCTATAGGTATTGTTCAATGGGTGTTATAGGATCTAAAATATATTGATATATCTATCATGCATCTTAATATTATCTGCACTACATATAACAATGTTTGAGGACGAAGTTGCGGGTGAGTTCTTAATAATAATTCACTTACCTTATAATGATTTTGACCGCCTTAGAAGACTCCATCCATAGCCCATATTATACAATAAGTTCTAAGGTAGCAAACAGCTACCTATTCACGAATAATCATATCGAAACTACCCAAGGAGATCATAAAAAAAACCACGCGGTCGAAATCGCGGGCAACAGCAAATTTCACATAAACGTACAGATTCAGGATTCGGGTTGGTTGTTTCCTAGTCGCCCAAAAGTACCAGGATGCAAGAATTTTCAAGATTTTGAAATTCTGCCGTAATAGTACAGTCATTTTAGGCGAAAAATGAGGGTTATCTACCTGGAAAGTACCAAATGACTGGACTATAAATCCAGTCCTAAGTCCTGTCCTAAGTCTTGTGCCAAACAAACAAGAAATAGTTTCTGGAGAATAATCTGTTTTCGCGTACATATTTCGATATTTCTATTGAACCTAAAGTATATAAAGCTTCTTACCTGTCTCAGTATCGACGGTGTAAGAGAGGCCGGCCCATGGATCATCCTGACAGGAAAATATTTAATTTAGTCTTTCTTACTGAATACATATTTATTTCAGCATCGATTAGTTTCGAGAAATAGTCGTGTGAGGTATCCTCTATATCAAACATCTACACAAATAAATATATTTGAATTTTCTGTTTGTATTTCCAAAAAACAGCTTGTTTCTGAATGCATATGAAAGTCTAAACATCGCTTATTTTTATCTCTCTGTCTGCTTGTTGTGGCTAATCTCTGAAACGACTATTCCGATTTTGACGGGACATTTACTGGCTCATAGCTGATGTTATAAGGATTAACTTGAGAGACTTGTAAATTTATAACAAAAGCAAAAATCGCGGGTAACAGCTAACATAGTTTGAAAAAAATCGTCTAAGATTGCAAATCTAGTTAATAGAAATATTCCTCTCACCTCCTTGATATCCGAATCCAGCAGCTTAGCCTTCACCTTCTCAATCTCCGCCTTCTCCTCATTGTTCTTGACGATCTTCTCCTCAGCGAGCTTCAACTCCTTCTCTATTTCATCTCCCAACACCTTGGTAGCCGTTGGACCCTCCTGTTGGTGGGAGATTATTAGTTTTAACAAAGATAACTAAATAATAAGATCCACAAGGCTCAACCTTTAGGTTTAGCCGTCCTTGCCTAGGTTGTTCAGTAGATGGATGACCATTCCTTACATGCTAAGTTTTCTCCGTGCCTCGGAAAGTCTAAGGAGAAAAAAAAGAAAAAAAAAGTAAGTGAAAGTTTTTTTTTTTACTTTTTTTCTTTTTTTCTTTTTTTAAACTGTTAACGGCCGTCATTTGTAGATCTATGGCAGTCGCAAGAGGCCCGGAAGTCTGACTACCAGTCTTTCTAAGGGGTAGCGTATTACCCAGTAATAACCGGGTTGTCGAGGTCAGATAGGCAGTCGCTCCATTTGAAAAACTGGTATTTAGCTACATCCGGACCGGAAGCTAACCCCAAGATTATTAGAAAAGGTTAAGCAGATGAAGATATAAACCGTTTACATGACAACTAAGGACAATGTCTGTCCCGTCGGGCTGCGGGTTGTTCGAAAGAGATACCGCGGCCTCGACACAAAGGGCTAAGAAGAAACATGAGCAGTTTTTAGTCAGTAGAAGTCTAACACTCCCTACCGCTCTGCATTTCCCACCCTCAAACAAAAAAATGCATAAAATATTTGGACAAGACTATTTGTCGGGTCAGCTATTAAAAGAAAAGGTTCTTACCGGTTGCATCGGGTCTTCCAAGGAAAAACCCATGTCGACATCCTGCTTCCATAGAACCTCGATCAGGTCCATATCCTGGAGACAAAGTAAAATAACATATTAGATCAAATATCTGGGTTGAGGAAGTCAGATAGGCCACCCCTCCATCCAAAGTACTGGTACCCATCTGCATTCGGTTAGGGAAGCCGAACCTGATATAGTTTGGAAAAGGGATCGCAGATGAGGACCACAGCCACCTTAGAAAGCCGTCGAATGCAGTGGCTGTCGATTAAGTGACAATAACATCAAGTCATACAATCGAACCCAGGCAGGCGCATTACTTGTAATTTATTTCATCACCACTGCTCTCAAAACGGTGAAGGAAAACATCGTGAGGAAACCGGCATGTCATTCAAAAACATGTGACATCTACCAACCCGCACTGGGCACGCGTGGTAGATTATAGGCCATCCCTCTCTATAGGAGGTCTGATTCCTGCAGTGGGAACATTATAGGCTGATGATGATGATGATACAACCAAAGCTGTAAAATTTTCTTATTCACCGCGAAAACGTTCGTCATAATTATTGTCTGTGAAAATTGTATTGGAAAAACAAAATGGCGGCTAAAGACACGCGCCAAAAGATCCTTCAACAGTTTTATTCGATGTTTAAAACCATAGATAAAATCGATAGAGTAGTTATTACAGAGCGGCGCCATGTTTGGCAAAGATGACAAGGCATAGATAAAAAGGACACCCTTTTTTTGTTCGATATTTAAACATTTTTGAATTTCTTGGAATTCTTTTGCGGTACACCACCGCTATTAGATATAATTTTAGTGGTTAATTGTTTTTAAGATAGGAATTATTATTGATTCTTCGAATATTATCATCACGCTTATAATTCCCGAAAAGTTAGGCAGAGGCGTACCAAAACCAAACAGTACACTCTCATTGCATCTGAATGTTATGTCATAGATTTATATTTTGGTAGACAAGCGGGACAATTTTATTTTTAATACTTTATTTAATTTTCCATAACAGCATCACGCTCGTTATTAGGGAATGCAATCTCGATCTCGGGAGATCCCGATCACCGATCAATCTCGAAGCATAAAATGACGAGATCTCGGCCGAGATTGAGCGGCATAGTAGTCAGCGAGGCATAACGCGTGTTCTCTGCGCGCGAGCGACGCGGGATTCCCCGAAATTCCCTGATTTATATTATTCCCCGGGCTCTCCATTCGAGATCTCGAAAATATCGAGATCACACCGAGATCGAATTTCTGTACCCTCGAGATCTCGTCTTAGCGATCTTGTCTCGAGATTGCATTCCCTCGTTATACTCAAAGGTTTAGGCAGAGCTGCAGAGGTGTACCCACATTTCACTAGTTAACTTCATGCGATAGAGGGCGAAAGTCGAGACCGGGCAGAAATCATCCGGGATGCTATTGAAAAAATAAACCTGGCGGAAAAACCCAATAACTCTGCTCGACCTGGGGAGTCGAACTACAACCAATCAACTTGGTATTGACTCCACCATCTTTAATTGGTTTAAATACTAAAATTAATAACGACCGGCTATAAAGAAACGGTTTAACAGAAATAAAGCGAAAACTTAGACACAAAAATAAACTTTAACCTAACTGAATAAGTATTGTAATCTATTGTTTATACAAATGTGTTACGTCTGTTTTCTTTCGTTGGAATTCTAATATTGAAATATTTTTAAAACATCACATGTCCAAATTACGTATAATTCAACTCTGCTCCAAATTGATAAGGTTAAATTTCGTCTGTTCATATCTGCATCTGTCAGTTTTCCCGCGTAATCAAAAATGTCGGTAGGGCCGTAGGGGTCACTCTCACAGCGGGATAAAATAATTGATCGCGTATACTAAAGGGCATCGGGTTTTTAATTACGTTTTTTTACTCATATTTATGGAGTTTATATGGTTTATACTATTTAAGAGTTTATATACTTAACTAGTTTGAATTTTGAAAGGTACTCATTTACGCGAAGATGAAGATAAACATAATTTTAAATAACATACTTAGGTAATTATGTGTCAAACAAACTTCTATTCTAACTAAGTAGGTACCTAGGTGCTTAGAATAGAATACCTGATAATCTGAAATAAATTACAAAGATTATGATCACAATTCCCAATCATCATCAACTTCGTTATATAAAAGCTAATTAATATTACAAGAACCAAGAAGGCGATTCACAACAAAATATTCAATGAGAAATGACGAACCTAACTAACACACGCACGAGGCGACATCTATATTGTACTCGAAGTACTCTCATTCCGGTAATAACGCCATCTATTACATATTTCTGAACTATTTAAACACTGTTCGAGTGTTCCCTTCAACAGCAGCATTCTTTAGTAGCGGAACAATTTACAGCGCCATCTATTGACATAGCGTTGAACTTTTGTGGCCAGCGGTCTGTTAGCACTTGTAGGAAACGGGAAACTTGTGCTCGCTACTCGACGCCAGATGGCGTTATACGCACCACATGTTACATAGAAATGAGAATTGACGTGAAGTTTGATACATTTCAGAACACGAAAAATGTGAAAGTTTTGAAACAAAATGCGATAGCAAGGTATAACATAAAAAGTGCCGAAAGTGGTATGATTTTTATATGAAAGCAAAAAACAAAACTGAAAAGAACATTACTGAAGTATTAAATCTTCATTCATTAAAGTTTCATAAAACAACATAAATATACATGACACGCATGAGGAAGAAATATTATTACAAGTCGAATCATAGAATGTACAGTATTCAAGAAGTTCATACATTACTTCTTACACATTATAAACATTTTCGAACGAAATTCACCCCAAAACGATTCCCAAAATAATCCTTCCTAGCCAATAGATGGCGCTGTTTTAAATGCCCAAAAATAACTCCTAGCAACATCTGATTTGGAGTAAAAAACTCGTAATTTAACCGTAACAAGGTTACCGTCGGTCAAGGTAAGACAAGGTCAGGACGTCTGCCGAAATAGACCGACCCCCGCACTGCGTAATTTACAGATATGTTCCAGATGGATGGACGACGGACTTGCGAACTTGTGCGTAGGGAGAAAAAGTTCGAGACAATTTTGTTTGGTGGAGTTTTATTTTTGTTGCTAAATAGGGTAGGTAGTTGACAAAAACAATCTAATTAGGTAGTCCGTCAGATAGATTTCCAAAAAATATTGGACACATATTTTTTCATTTTTCACGTAAACATTGAAGACGATACAGTGCTTTGAAAACTCGTGTGACGTCATATTGTACGACATTAGTATGACATTTTTTACCGGTGAGTGACGTCACAAGCCACTACTCAAATCTTTGACGCGTTTTATCTTCGTAATTTTTTATTGATTTAATAACACAAAAAATAAGTTGTACTTATTCAATATTTTTCGATAATCTAATTAGAATTATTATTTTTTTATTCTAGAAACATCCATATTGGGATAAGGGCAGGAGAGTAATTTAAGTCTGAAGGCAGGTTACAGTAGTTTGATGTCCTGGATTCTGTAATAGTACCTTAATTTTTTCATAAAACTTCTGTAACAATATTTGACACAAACGCCAATATACCTAATAAAAAAAAAATGTTGTAAATTGAACATCCATAATGTATACATAATGAACTCATTTATCATTTAAAGGAATATTAATCAGACATAGGTATATTAATATAATAATTTAAATAAATAAATAATAATTTAGTGACATTAATGTTAATAAATAAAAAAATATGCAAATATTATTATTGTGTCGGTTTCTGTATATTATGTTATGTGTTTGATATTTTAAATTATTTTATGATTCTTGCATTCAGTAGGTAGTTATTTTATATCTTCTAACTGATTAATTAACCGACTTCTTTAATAAAAACATACGTGCCAAAAAAAGTAAAAGTAAAACGTCATTTGTGTCTTTATGACAGGGCCTGTCAACATGACATTTAATTAATTTTCAGACGTTGTCAATTTTGGCGGGATTTTAGTATATTTTAAACAGAATATAGTGTCAAATATGCAGGTAAAGAAACGAATGAATGAACTGTGTGAAGGATGATATGGCTAGAAAGGAGGTGACTGCTGAGATGACGAGAAATAGAGAAGAAAAAGGGAAAAGGGAAATCGTGATAATTATATATGACTGCGGTAGTGAGTGTCGGACTTCTACTGACTAAAAACCACCCATATTCCTTCTTAGCCCTTTGTGACAAGGCCGCGGTATCTCTTTCGAAGAACCCGAACCCTCAACGGGCACTAGTTACACCTCTACATAACCCTTTGCAAATTACAGTCGTGATGTTACGTATTGAATCAGACCACAATCATACCATGACGTAATTCGTAGTAAGAGTCTTCTATCTCTTTCTAGCGTCATGCGTCACATAATTATTTCAGTAGTAAAAGCTTGCTGTCTCTTTTACACGCATTTTTTTGGTGAGTGGCGTGTTCGTTCGAAAACCACATTGTAGATACTGCCAAAAACATCTGACACACCTATTTTACTATGAATTTAAGCTTTTTAATTTGATAAATGCGTCATATCCTACAGATGTTTCTAAACGGGTAATATTTTGCTGTAATGGAATCAATGGCCGGCAACAAGTCCAGCCATACTGTTTGTGCCTGACAATTACTATCGTGGTAGGAAACACCGCTTAATGGCTGTTCCAACTTGCCGTACTGATGCACGCGTCAAGTCACCCATTCCGCGGACATTATCCGCTATTAACGCTCTCCTGGACTCAAACAAAGAACTTGATATATTTGTGGATGAATGGAAGATGATACTGCCAGGAACACTGCCCGACCCGGGGATCGACCCAGGATCTCTGGTTAGACTGGTGGCCGACCCCAAGATAGTTGGGAAAAGGCTAGGTAGATAGATGATGATCGTCACTGTCCTGCTTTTATCCCAATGAGGTCAGTGCACCATAGACTCGTGCATAATTCAGAACACATTGACAGTAAAATGTGTTACCATAGAGAATTTTATATTGAAGTTCAGTTTCACCTTCGGAACGTCTTTTTATTATTTGTTATGGCAACCGGCTGTCAACATGGGTATTACTCAACCTTTTAACATTTTGCGACATAACTTCGTAAGACTATGATTCATCCATATAATGGATATACAAAAGCTTTTATTATTTTTAATAGTCAGCTGATTCAGTGTTTAATTTTAGTTCCAAATACGGTCTCATGGCGCTGTTGTACCATTTTTTTTAATCTATGGTTTCTTCTTTATCATTTGGTTAGTGCGTAACTTCTATACCGCCCATGGGTCTCTGTCTTGGCTTTACATGCCGTCGAGAAATACCTCTCGGGCATGCTGGTTCCCTCACGATGTTTTCCTTCACCGAAGCAAGTCATTAATTAATTATACTAATGCACTTAAAAATACGAAAATAAAATAAAAAAATAAAATAAAATAATTATTAGGTATATATTATTTCATTGTTACTTAATTAATTAAATAATAATTATTAATTTATAAAATTTAAATTGTTTTAGGTAAAATATTTTGTAAATGTTATTTCTATGAATGAATAAATTTATAGTTCTTAAATCCGAACAATCAGAGGTCTTGGATATGAACTTGAGACCTTAGGACTTAGCAGTCCAACGGTCACATAAAAAAGCTATCACTGCTATTTCATTTAATCTATCGTGTCAAATACCACTATTATTGTGGAAATACTGAGCAAAGCATTTATAAATTGTCATACTACGGATAAATTCGTTAACAAATATCTTCAAAGATTTTATCATTACTGATGTAATTAAGCGGATATCTAATTACAGAAGTAAATAACTTGCTTTGATAAGACATATTTCGACTAATTATCCTTTAAAAACCTACCAATATGCTTGGAATATTTTATAACGATTTACAGGAAGTCTTTAATAATAGTTAAGATGGCTTCTACTGGGTAAGCTCTTTCCATCGTCGACATCATCTCTGCCCTTAGGGCAAGATTGAAGTCAAGAGCAAGCCCATTTACTTGTATTAAAAAATATATATATATAAATGCGAAAATAAGTTTATTTGCTACCTTTTCACGTCTAAACCACTGAACCGAACATCGTGTTTGCGTAAACGTCGTCAGGTGTACAAAAACGGACATAGGGACACGTACCTTTCATCCTGAATAAAAGTAATGTTCCCGAGGTAAACAAAAATAACCTTCTTATGATAATAGATGGCGCCACATGTCTATCGAATCATGATTTAATTTTATTATTGTAGACCATAGACACTTTAGTAGTACTTATATAATAATATCACGCAGACAATAGATAGATAGCGGGGCCCAGCACTTTAAAAACAAATGCACACATTTTTCGGTCCAAATAATGGCTTACTATGCGACTCGGCCGCTGTTACTCGCCCGATCCGGTCGAGACAGGAATTTCACTTATATATTTTCTAACTCTCAACACACAATGAACAAGAGTAATAATCAAAAGTCGTTTCGTCTGCATGAAAAGAAGCCTTTACCCTGCAAAAACTGATACAATTAACTCTGAAAATACCAAAAACCTCTCTTAAACCCTTTTGACCCCAAAACAACAAAGTTTCACCCCCTTTTCAACCCAAAATACGTGTGTTTGCACTTTCGAACGCTGCGACCTAGACAGTCAAGCGTCTGGGACCTGAGGCAATGCCCCTAGGCCTTTTTTTCCTCGTCTGAATGTTACAAAACAACAACAAAAAAACTGTTTTTTTGGGAATATACCTACGAAAACATCTAAATTGCGAAGCCGTCAACCAAATCGTTCATCAAAGTAAGTAACTCTATCTACTCCTTTGCCTTATCCTTCGAGGATTATAGGCGTGATGTTACGCAATGTACCGCTCTTTTTCAGTACAAAAATTAAGCATAGGTACATATTATTCTTGCATTTTTTTAAGGATCGTAACTACTAAGATACTTCAGGTTTATTCAGACCGAATCATCAACAGGATCCTTTTATTTTATAGACACCTAGACACCTGCATTACCTACCGCTTTTCCCTTACGAAGGCAAACACCGTATCCTTAATAACCCCAAAACGTAAACTGTTTTGGGGTTATTTCTCACCCCTTTTCAACCTAAAATACGTGTGCATGCACTCTAGGACGACCTACCCAAGCCAGCCGTCTGGAGACCCCAGCCAATGCCCTCAAACCTTTGTTTCCTCGTCTGCACCCCCGGGTCGAGAACCTCAACGGTTTGACAATCTGCCCCCGAGTTCGATAACCGATTTCGGGGGACATTCCTCGAGGTGAAATGTGAATAGCTTTTCAGTTTTAATATTTTAGGGATTCGCTTTGTATTTGACTATTTCGGTCGATATTTTGAGTTTTCGTCTTAAAATTAAGGCTTCTGAGAGCTGAGATGGTATTGTTTTAGTTAAAAGAGCTTAGCTGTCTATGTTTTTAATAAGTAATAAGAGATTTAAAACAACGAATAAAGTGTAAAATAACAAAACTTGAACATAACGGCGGAGCTGCTAGCGAGCACAAATATGCAAGTAACGAAGCAATATTCAATCCCGGTTTTCTCGTAACACTACAGTTTTTTTTTTACTCTAAAATCACTCATATGTATTACAAATTAGATCTTCTATTTCATAATAGTATGAGTTCGATAATGGTAGGTATTATCCGTAATGACATAAGATAACAATCAAAACAATAAAATCCGTGGCGCAGTTTAAAAGATCTAAGCGTACAAACAACGGGAGTGACTTTGTTTGTACTATGTAAAGATATCGATGGTCTAAATAAAAACTTTAAATACTTACCCGGACAGAAACTATGTACACTTTAGCGACCAAAACTCACATTAGGACAAGAATTCAATCACTATTTTCTCCACATTAAATTATCACCTTTCTACCTAGTTTCTATCAACCGAAAAACTATTTTAAAATGAATAAAATACGACGCAAGAGAACTTATGTCTTGCTTCGAAAACACTTATGTACAATATAAGATCTTATATTGTACATAAGGGACTACATTGTCACTATCTAGGTACAAAACTATTATTAAAACTACACGTGGGCACTATATCACTTTCAATTTCTAACACACGACTCAAATTGGCAACTCTTCAAAACTTCAAAATGCATTATTTACCTTTCTTTTATTTACATTCCGAAACCACGACCTCTGCCTACCTCAATTTGGTTGAACATTACCAGGAAATGAAAAGGAAAAGTTAAGGTTTCTTTGTGTGAAAATTTCATCGGAATCGGTTCAGTAGTTTCGGAGTTAGGACGCCAAACACGTGGTAATATTTTGATAAACAAATTGGTCTTGTTGTATTTTTGGACTAAGACAACATTTTATCTTTTGCGGTACACATTTATTTTTCTACCCTCATTTTCGTGATATCTGGTGTAATAAATTTACAAAACTAATACGTTATTTCTAAATTGGTAGCACGATCTACCCGTCAGATCTATATAATTATATATAAAACTAGCTGTTCCCGGCAAACGTTGTTTTGCCTCGTGATACAGTTTATACTACGAGTAGTACGAGTGGATAGGGCGAATCAGTCTAAAGACAGCCAAACCATAAACATATTATTTACATTGTACCATTTCACATTCAACGATCTATTTATTTTGTGTCTATTATTAAGTTACTCTGTATGGTTGTCTCAAATTTGTGAATAAATATATTATTATTATTATTATTATTATATAAATAATTTCAGAAAAAAAAAAAAAAAAGATGAAAAATAGATGTTGGCCGATTCTCATAGATAACCGATACGCACAAAAAATTTCATCAAAATCGGTCAAGCCGTTTCGGAGGAGTTTGGCATCGAAAACTGTGACACGAGAATTTTATATATTAGAAAAATATAAAAAGAGAAGTCCTGACTGACTCATCAACGCCCAGCCCAAACCCTTGGACCTAGAAAGCTGAAATTTTGCACAGAGGTTCTCTTTATAATGTAGACAAGGAATAAGGAAGGATTTTTCGAAATTCAACCCCGAAGGGAGTTAAATAGGGGATGAAAGTTTGTATGGAAAATCGTCATTTTCACGTGGGCGAAGCCGCTGGCAAAAGCTAGTGCATCATAAATGTGGATGGGTATAAGAGGAGAGGAAGACCAAGTAAGCGATGGATGGACTGTGTGAAGGATGATATGGTAAGAAAGGAGGTGTCTCATGAGATGACGAGAAACAGAGAGGTATGGAAGAGGAAGACATGCTGCGCAGACCTCAAATGAATTGGGGTTGGGACAAATTGAAAGTTATTAATGCCACATCGCTCAAAGAACCGACAACCGATGGGGAAGGAAGGTTCTCGAGTGGCGACCACGAACCGGAAGACGCAGCGTTGGTAGGCCTCCCACCAGGTGAACCGATCCATCGTGGCAGTCGCGGGCAACCAGCGGATGCAAGCAGCAGGCTGCCGTTCTTTATGGCGTTCTATGGAGGAGACTTTTGTCCAGCAGTGGACGTCTTATGGCTGATGTTAAGAGAATGTTGGTGGTATCAGGGCAAAGGACCTTCTGACGAGTAATGGTCCACGCTTGATTACTTTGTGTTGGTGATTTTTTTATACATACATATATCTGATCTGTCTGTCAACAGTTTATTTACAGGATCAAATCGTGTAGGTACTCTACACGATAGTAGAACGCAGAATATAGCTAAACACGTGTCTGAACATATATTATTTAGATAATAGATACTATGTAATACATAGGATCTATTACGAACTTTATCACAATACATAGTAGGTATGTAATAATACATAGTAATACATTAACATAGTATGTATTGTTATATATATACGGATACGCTGCTCAATAATAGCAGTTGCTTCAAGGTTAAGCAACGCTTGACGAGGTCGGACTGTGGATGGGTGATCATCGATTTAAAATATATGTAAACTAGCTTTTGCCAGCGGCTTCGCCCGCGTGAAAATGACGATTTTCCATACAAACTTTCATCCCCTATTTAACTCCCTTAGGGGTTGAATTTCGAAAAATCCTTCCTTATTCCTTGTCTACATTATAAAGGGAACCTCTGTGCAAAATTTCAGCTTTCTAGGTCCAAGGGTTTGGGCTGGGCTGGTTTGATGAGTCAGTCAGTCAGGACTTCTCTTTTTGACTGGCCTGTTGGTCTAGTGGTTAGTGACCCTAACTGCTATGCCGGAGGTCGTGGGTTCGATTCCCACCCAGGACAAATGTTTGTGTGATGAGCACGATCATTTGTTCTGTGTCTGGGTGTAATTTATCTATAATATGTATGTATTTAGAAATATATAAGTATGTTTATCAGTTGTCTAGTACCCATAACACAAGCTCTGCTTAGCTTGGGACTAGATGGCGTTGTGTGATAGTTGTGGAATATTATTATTTATTATTATTATTATTTTATTTATATAGATTGAAAGATCGTTGACAGTCGTTACAGGCAATGGCTCAAAAGTCTGACAACCGGCCTACCAAGGGGTATCGTTCTACCCAGAAGTAACTGGGTTATGGAGGTCGGATAGGCTGTCGCTCCATGTAAAAATCTGGTTAAGACTGGAAGTCGACCCCAACATAGTTGAGGAAGAAGCGATGCGCCTCCCTGGTGCGCCGCGTGCGGGCCAGCCCCAATATCATCCTGCGCTGTGTGGCGAGCAGACTCGATTGTCTATATGTGAGTCGCTGCTGCAAGCTGTCCACATCTGTGATATGTGTGTGGCAGTAACTCACATGTAATAAATAAATAAAAAAATAAATGTATTCATGGTTTTAGGTTAAGCGATTAGAATAGGATTATTAACATAGGAATAAGGAAAATTGTTACTAACACAATGAGTCAATGTTACTTGAAATAAAGAGATTTAATAATAATAATAGTAGGCTAAAGACTAGGTAGATAAGGGAAAAGTTAGTCAGGGGACTTTAATTAAAGAATATTCGGTAAAGTCCCACAAAAAATATTTTTATCACTATGACGTCAAATTTTGTCTAAGTATAATTTTCTTTGATATTATGATGCAATTTTTATTTCAGTATTTAGACTCTGGACCTAGGCTTAGTATATTTAAATTCAGCCTAGATAAAAGTTAGATAAAATCTGCTATGATAAAAAGTGAACAAAAGAATTGGATGACAAAATATCTTTGTGTATAGTACAACGACTAATCAAACCAAATTAAGCTGATCTTTCATTGTACCGCAGGTTCATACAAAGCGAGGTCAGGTTATACTGGACCTTTCTAGTTTTAACCGACTTCTATAGCTAACACAATATATCGGGGGTAGCGTTGCGGGCACAGAAATGAAGCAACGGGATGGTAATAATTGTGTAAAATCTCGGCACACAACACACAGTTTACAATACAGTCTATCGTAAGGACACAACCGCGGTATAGTGGCGCAAGTCGCAACATCATCGTCCTGACCTTGTTTTATTCTATTTGAGGTCGAATAGAAACCATTTTTTTGTGAATGGGAAATCATCAAAAATGACCCTTCTGGGCTGGAGGGAGTGTCAAACTTGTACTAACTAAACCCACCCATGTTCCTTCTCAGCCCTTTGTTCCGGGGCCGCGGTATCTTTTTCGAAGAACCCGCAGTCCTGAAATAGATACCTAGTCTATTACCATTAAAGCTAAAACATATTGATTGGTACTACTACCTGCAGTGTCAGTGCTATCAAGGTTTTTCTACAACTAGGTCGATGTCAATGCGGTGAACAGCTGTTTCGAGCCATAGACACGGAGCACGAACCTACCATTTATGGTAACACTAGCTTTTGCCAGCGGCTTCGCCCGCGTGAAAATGACGATTTTCCATACAAACTTTCATTCCCTATTTAACACCCTTAGGGGTTGAATTTCGAAAAATCCTTCCTTATTCCTTGTCTACATTATAAAGGGAACCTCTGTGCAAAATTTCAGCTTTCTAGGTTCAAGGGTTTGGGCTGGGCGTTGATGAGTCAGTCAGTCAGTCAGTCAGGACTTCTCTTTTTATTTATATAGATACTTAGATAGACTATTTTTTTTTTTGTTGGGTGGAATATCATCAAATAACCCCCCCGCTCTTGGGCAAAGCGGAAGGGAGTGTCAGACTTCTACTGATTAAAAACCAACCCCAATGTTCCTTCTTCGCCCTTGTGCCGAGGCCACATCATCTCTTTCGATAAACCGCAGCCCCGACGGGCATCTTTTCATACCCCTTACAACCTTTTGTTTTCACATTAAAAAGTAGCTCATGTCCTTACAAGGTTCTAGACTATATGTGTACCAAATTTCATTTAAATCGGTTCAGTAGTTTTGGCGAGCAAGAGCGACAGACGGGCAGAGTTCCTTTCGCATTTATAATATTAGTACAATAGTAGTAGTTAAGGACTAGCTTCTGCTCGGGACTTCGCTGCCTTTATGGTCGGAATGTCCCCTTTATAGCACTCGACTGCCTCAATGGTATAGTGGTTGCGATCGCGTCTGCTGAGCATGATGTCTTGGGTTTGATACCAGCGGTCGGCTAAATTTTGATTGGGTTTTTTTTATCTGGAATTTCTAGTAGCCACGTAAGTCTGGATTTGTCCCCAGTCGATTTCAACTTGCTCGCCCCCTATTACATAGGATGGCGAAATATGGGCGTATTAATAAGTAAACCTCTGCCTAACACTTTCGAGTTTCAGGTGTAATGTTATGTGATGGTATCAAGGCAGTCGATTCCCTGTCAACTTTCCTATAATATACTCGTACGGGGCTTTGAACCTATTGGCCTTGTTCTGTTCTGTCTCCTGCTGATATGGAGGGAAGTGAAAATTATGTTTTTCCTACTCCTCCGCTATTATTTTCTGATTCATTTCAGGAATATCAGGTTTTTTTTTTTTATAAAGAAAAACGTTGCCCCACACTAGGAATTTCTCCTGTGTCGTGGGTGCGTTTACAAACATTTAAACTCACATGTAATAAGTATATAAAACACAAACACTCAGACCCGTAACAACTATTTGAGGCCCTACAAATAATTGTTCCGTGCGGGGATCGAACCCGCGACACGCAGCGCACCATTTGAATGACGTATGTCGTATGACGGGACTTTACCCAAAAAAGACCCCAAGAAGTCGTATTTTAACTGGTAATACGCCTACAACACGCAAATCTTTAGCTAAGAGTGTTAGATCGTCACGGTGAGGTAAATAACCTCGGGTGTCAATGAACCTTTGGGCAATAAGGCAGATTTGCGTCTTAACTTGATATTACACGGTTTAACCCACGTAGAATCGTAGATAGATTTCGTAGATAATTTTTGTGATTTCAAGTGTTTACATTGCTCCCTTATCATTAAACTAGCTGATGCCCGCGGCTTCACCCGCGTGGATGTCGTTCAAATTATATACTAAAACCTTCCTCTTGAATCACTCTAACTATTAAAAAAAACCGCATCAAAATCCGTTGCGTAGTTTTAAAGATTTAAGCATACAAACAAACAAACAGACAAAAAAGCGACTTTGTTTTAGGTATACTATGTAAGGATGACTCCTCCCGTTCTGAGCGGAGCCGAAGGGAGTGTCAGACTTCTACTGACTTTAATTGGGACAGGCCCGCCACACTATTCCCAAACCACTGTAACTCCTGTTAGCCAGAATCAACAGTGGCGACCACAAGAAAAACGCCGAAGCAATGAAGCACGACGAAGTCCCAGAGAAATGGGATCCCGCAACGAAATTAATCAGAAAAGAATAGCGGAGGAGTAGGAAAACATAATTTCCACTAGACTTCTACTGACTAAAAACCATCCATGTTCCTTCTTAGCCCTTTGTGTCCGGGGTCACGGTATCGCTTTCTTACAACCCGCAGCCCCGGATTACATTGCCTCCCTACGAGTATAAAAAGTTGCGCCAGTCACAGAAAGGTTTAAGGCGGAGATTTCTGCAAACGTTCAAAAAGGTGGTTTTTTAAAGCAGTGTATCTCATAAACCGTAAATAATTTTGACAAACAAAAAAAATATGACATTTTCAAGACCTTTTCGCATACCGTGATGGAATTCAAAACATAATTAAACATACTTTAATGCACGAAAAAAATCTTCAAACATACCTCTTAACAAATTTTAAAAGCTGTTTATCTCTTCATCCTTCCTTACATAGTATAAAACAAAGTCGCGTCTGTTAGTTTGTTTGTTTGTCTGTATGCTTAAATCTTTAAAACTACGCAACGGATTTTGATGCGGTTTTTTTTAATAGATAGAGTGATTCAAGAGGAAGGTTTAAGTATATAATTTTAACGACATCCACGCGGGTGAAGCCGCGGGCATCAGCTAGTTAACAAATATAATTATAATTTAAAATACACCATAAAATTTCAAATGCCAAACTGCATCCAGTGATGGATTGTTTTTTATTAAATAGTTAATTTCTAATTTTATACGATTTTATTTGCACTTTTAATTAAAACATGCTCTTGCTGGCAGTGTATCGCTGATCACTCTCACGCACGGGTAGACGCTATTGCTAAGCTCCTCCCACTCGCTCAAGGTCGTTGGCGTATATCTGGGCCTTAAAGGGAATCGACTGCCTTGGTACTATAGGTAGGAACCAGTAGGAACCATCACATATTAACATCACGCCTGTAATCCACGAAAGGTTCGGCAGAGGTGCCTAATAGTGCACCCACATTTCACCAGTTGTGTTTAATTCCCATGTAATAGGGGGCGAGCCTATTGCCATCAAACGGGCACAATTTCAGGCTCCCGGACTGAATTCTAACGTCTGTCAAAGATCTACAATTTATTGTAATATTGTGACGTCATCATGAAAATGTTGTACAATCGATGGTTTAAATTGGTAACAAATAGGCCCGTTTTCGAGGGCTGGTCGGCTACAGATAAGAATAGATAAAAATATTTTCAACACACTTGCTCGTAAAGTGAGCCTTATTACATCGTTATTAGGGCCATAAACCGAACTATAACTCACACGTGCATAATAATATTATACACTAGTGCATAATAGAATTATCACTACAAAGTTAAGTTAGTACCTTACTGCAAATTATATGCGAGTAAACAGAGCATTTTCAATTTAACCGGGTAATACCGTTTTTTTTTAAATTTTATTGGTTGAGTTGCTATGTTCTTAAAAAAGTTACGATACAAAAAAAAATCGTGTTCAATAGTAAAAATAAATTGATGTACCTAGTGCTTGCTCATTTCATGCAACTTTGAATTTAAATAGATAACTTTAACTTGTACGTTTTTAATAAATGAAACTGTTAAATATTTGTCAATGGCAACATTTGTAATTTTAATTAATGTAGTTTTATTGTTGTGGCAACTCACTCCTCTCGCCGAGTTATGCCGGTCAAGGCGACATGTTTTTTCTTTGTACCGAATAATAAATAAACTCACACCATTCAAGAACCCTTTTATTTCGCTCCACCTGCAGCTATTAACGTCAACAGGTTATGGGCCCAGCCGCACGGAGCGAAATACAGGAATTATTGCGTGGCAGCCGTGGTAAAACGGCGGTGTGATTCTGCGGTCAAGCAGTAGCGTCGGTGGAAAAAAAAATGGACGGCGAGGGCATTTTTGGGGCGTCAAACAATCGCCTGTTGTTAGAAAATGCCGGTAACTGGCATACATGGAAATTTCAGGTAAAAGTTATATTAAAGGCGGTAAATGTCTATGACTTGGTGGATGGCTCATCAAAATGCCTCGAAAAAGATGACTCAAAGTTAGACACATGGAAGAAGCTAGATGCAAAGGCCCAAGGAGTCATCGTAAGCAGATTGGGTAACACAGCTATGCTGCATGTGCAGAATTGTGAAACAGCCAAAGAAATATGGGACAAATTAAACACAATCTATGAACAAAAATCTGATGTTTCACTCCACATATTACAGCAGCGTTTCTTCGAAGAAAAATATAATGGTACGGAGGATGTATCAACATTCATAGCAAAGATAGAAGCAATCGTCGCACAAATAAGACAAGCAAAAGGTGAGATTGCTGAAAACATGATTGTTACTAAAATCATAAGTTCGCTGGGTGAAAAGTTTCGACACTTTGTGTCTGCATGGGATTCTGTACAAATAGAAAAGCGAACCCTGTCGGAGTTGACAGCCAGGCTCATTATAGAAGAGCAAAGAAACAAAATGTACCAAGACAGTGAAACCAGTAGTACCACAGCGTTCAAAACTGACACAAAAACAAGAAAGTGCTTTAACTGCGGTAAAGTGGGGCATTATAAAAAAGACTGTAAAGCTAAAAAGGACAACAGTGAAAATAGTTATAAAACTGATAACTCATTTTGTAAACAGTGTAATAAACGGGGACATACAAAAGAAAAGTGTTGGTTTAACAAGAACAATAAACAAGATAAAACTAATGACAAACAAAACGCATTTGTCATGTCAGTGTGTGGACTTATGTCAAAAAGTATAAACAATGAGTGGTTCCTGGATAGTGGTGCTTCTGAGCATATGTGTTCTACAATGGACAGTTTAACAAACTATAAAAAGTTGTTAGTACCAAAAGACGTTGTTATTGGGGATGGAACAATAATTAAAGCGCTAGGTTATGGTGACATCAACCTTGAGGCATATGATGGTGAACAATGGATAAAAACATTGATAAGCAGTGTGTTGTATGTGCCAAGCCTCAAGACAAACTTATTTTCCATGAGTGCTGCTCTGGATAAAGGCTACAAGCTGGAGTCAACTGCTACTGAGTGCCAGTTTATCAAAAACAACAGTGTGTATGCTGTAGCAAAGAGACATGGTAAAATGTACACAATGTTATTCAGACAGCCAGATGCTAATGCCATGGTTGGAAAAGTCATGTCAGATCTAAGGGAATGGCATGCTAAACTAGGTCACCAAGACATAAATCAAGTGAAAAGCATCTTGAAGAAGCAGGATATTAAGTTTGAAAATAGTCAAGAAGAAACCTGTTTGCCATGTTTGAAAGGAAAACAACATAAGTTTCCCTTCCAAACAAGTACCCACAGGGCAACGAAACCAGGAGAGGTCATCCATATTGACATTGGAGGTCCAATAGAAGAAATTTCACTAGGAGGGGCAAGGTTCTTTCTACTCATCAAGGATGATTACTCTAAATATAGAAAGGTGTATTTTCTGAAGAACAAAGGTCAGTCTATAGAATATTTAGACAAGTATTTGAAAGAAGTGCAAGTAAACCCCGGTTACATAGTGAAATACATAAGAAGCGATAATGCAAAGGAATTTATCAGTAAAGAAATGGAAAAATTGCTCAAGTCATATGGAATACAACACCAAACAAGTGTAGCATATACTCCACAACAAAATGGTTGTGTAGAGCGTGAGATGAGGACGGTGGCTGAGTCCGCACGAACTATGCTTCTGGAGAGCGGCCTAAATAAGAATTTGTGGGCGGAAGCGATAAATACTGCAGTCTATGTCATCAACAGAACTGGTCCAAGTCGAGTGAAGGATAAAACTCCATATGAACTTTGGTGGATTAAAGATTTTAATGTAAATAACCTTCAAGTCTTCGGTAGTCAAGTATCCGTACATGTTCCTGATCAAAAACGGTTAAAGTTTGATAGCAAAGCAGAATTAGGCTATTTTGTTGGATATGGAGAAAATACAAAAGGATACCGAATATACTTTCCGGAAAGAAACACAGTAGAAATCAAAAGAGACATAGTGTTCATAAAACAGTCTATAGAAAACAAAGAAAGAGAAAGAAAACAAGAAAAGGAATATCACGTAAATTTTGACACTCAAGAAGAGGTAGAACAAGTTTCAGAAGGAGAAGAAAGCCAGTATGAAGATACTGAGAACCCTGAAACAATAGAAAGTGAAAATGAACAGGACTCAATTCATTCCTTTCATGAGCAGTCAATATTAGAGGAAGAGTTAGAAGAAGAACAGGAAAACTCTCAAGAAACTTCAGAACAGACGGACGAGGTAACAGAAAGACCTAGAAGGGCGAAAAGAAAACCAAGCTGGTTTAAAGACTATGTACAAGGAGAGGAAAACATATTCCTGAGTTACTGTTGTCAAGAACCTGTTACCTACCAAGAAGCTATGAAAAGACCTGATAAAAGTAAATGGGAGGAAGCCATAAATAAGGAGTTGAAGACACTGGAAGAAAATAATACATGGGAGAAGGTGACAGAAGTACCGGATGGAGAAAACATAGTAAGTAGCAAGTGGGTATTTAAAGTCAAGGAAGCAGATGGAAAAGCTTTGTATAAAGCTCGCTTAGTGGCCCGAGGATTCGAGCAGAAGAACTGTGATGACCAGATATACTCACCTGTTGCCAAGTTAACTACCTTCAAAGCCATGATGGCTGTAGCTACCCAGAAAAGACAACCAGTATACCAGATGGATGTAACTAGAGCATTCCTTTATGGAGATATTAATGAGACAGTTTTTATGAGATTACCAAGTAATGAAGTGTGCAAATTAAAGAAGTCAATCTATGGTCTTAAAAAATCTCCTAAATATTGGAATGAAAAATTTAATAGTTTTATGTCAAAAGAGAATTTTCTAAGATCAAAGAATGACCCATGTTTATATTTCAAACATATTGAAAATGACTACATTTATGTGCTATTATTTGTAGATGACTTGTTGATATTTGGTAGTGATGAAAACCATGTAAGTAAATTTAAAAATTCAATATGTAAAAACTTTAAAATGAAAGATTTGGGTCTAGCCAGTAATTATTTGGGAATAAATATCAAACAGGATCTTGGAAATTGTGTAACTGTAATTAATCAGAAAAGATATTTGTTAAAGTTGTTGGATTTATATCAAATGTCAAATTGTAAAAGTGTATGCACTCCAATAGAACAGAACTTTAATTTTGAATTGTTACAAAGAGATAAAAGTGAAAGTGCTGAAATAGAAAAAGCCTGTAGAAGTTTAGTAGGCAGCCTTTTGTATGCTATTTGTACTAGACCAGATTTATGTATTGCAGTAGGATTTCTTAGTAGATATGTGCATTGTGCTAGTGTAGCTTTGTTTAAATGTTTAAAGAGGATATTAAGATACATAAAGGGTACTATTGATTTGTCTTTAACATACAAATATGATAAAGAAAGTAAAAATGTATGTAAATTGCAAGGTTACAGTGATGCAGACTGGGCCGGTGATGTTACAGACCGGAAGTCAACATCGGGTCAAATATTTTATATTTTTAATTCGCCAGTCTCTTGGTGCAGCAAGAAGCAATCTTGTGTATCACTGTCATCTTGTGAAGCTGAGTATGTAGCTCTTAGTATGTGTATTATGGAAGGTTCTTTCATAAAGAAATTACTCAAAGACTTTGGATATGACAATATAAATTTTGAAATACTTGAAGACAATCAAAGTGTGATTAGTATAGCGAAGAACAATGACAGTAATAAAAGATTAAAGCACATAGATATAAAGTATCAATACATTGTAGAAAATATTTCAGCAAACTGTGTTAAAATAAAATTTGTAAATGGTAATGAAAATATAGCTGATTTGTTCACCAAGCCTTTGGGAAAGGTACTCTTTGTTAAATTTAGGGATAGGATATTGTCTTAAGTTGAGTTAGTACATTTATGTTATTAAGGGGGTGCATTGCAATTTGTCTGGAAATTAAAATTAGAATGTTGAGGGGGTGTGTTAAATATTTGTCAATGGCAACATTTGTAATTTTAATTAATGTAGTTTTATTGTTGTGGCAACTCACTCCTCTCGCCGAGTTATGCCGGTCAAGGCGACATGTTTTTTCTTTGTACCGAATAATAAATAAACTCACACCATTCAAGAACCCTTTTATTTCGCTCCACCTGCAGCTATTAACGTCAACAGAAACTTTCTCTCAAATAATATAACTTTTGTAATATTATAAAAGCTTTTTTTTTAAATAAATAGGTCTCATTCTTTTAGTCTATGGTCGATCGCCATTGTTACAGTATGACCAATTTCATGGTGGCGCCACTGGTCAAGAAAAATGCATCGCTACGTCAAACTTAGTACATTTATTTTAGTTCCGTGTTTTCCCGCCTGCACAGATAAGTTGGTCGAACTGTAGATGCGCGCGCATAGGAAAACCGATAATTTATTCCCGCTATTGTGAAAAAAAAAAATCAGAACTCGCTATAACTGTTGAAGATGACTTTTTAGTATTATTTTCTTCACAAGTGTGTTGAAAAACATCGTATGATACACGTGTGTATTGATGATTACCGTCCTCGGCTATCTTAAGACCCTCCCCTGACGGTTCGGGTCTCAATGGCGCCTCGGCGGTAATCACCAACATTGCACACTTGTACCATAATGTACTATTATCGTTTATATCAAAAAACCGCGAAATATTATACAAGATTCGGCTTTTATTCCCACGGAAGCCTAAAAAAATAGTTGTGAAATATTACAATATTATTGGACTTGTACTTGGATAGTCAAATATTATTCGAGTTTTTATTATTGGTTATTTCTGAACTAATTTTTAGGCTTCGTGTATTTACGTTATAAACTATTATTTTAAACTTCAAATAATTGCACCTCCTCCTCTACGCCTTCTATCTCGAAACCAGTTCAAGATATAAAAAAATATTGAATAGAAAAGTTGTAGAGAATTTAATTGTCTACAATATTAATCATACATACAAATAGCAAGAAACCCATAGAAAACGAGATATTTGCAAAAAAAACGATTTTTGTGACCTTTGACCTTAGATTTTTAATAGACGCGGTCTTACCATACGTGAATTTTGAGACAACTTTTAGGATGCCCAAATAAAAGTTTTTATGTGGAATATACTGGGTATGTCGATTTTCCGAGGTCAACCCCTTTAATGACTGGACTAATTACGAAATCGCACACGACGTTCTCACGAAAAATGACAGCTATTTGACAGCGATGTCAAAATCTTGTGTGAGATTTTTAAATTGCCATGATAATTAAGGTTTATTGTTTTAACAAAATTAAAGTATCTTTTGTAACAGCATACATATACGACATAAAACAGAAAATTGCAGTGTCTTTTTTTAACGCACAAGTTCCTTTTGACACTTACCTACATGACATTGTCAGGAGGGCTGCTACTAAAGAATAGAATTCGTCTGTGAAAATTGTAATGACAAACAAGATCGCAAAACAGTGACACGGGGTCACGCACGGCAGACCACGAAGGAGATGGCGGGAAGAACTGGATGTCTTCCTTGAGAATTGGAAAGAAGTTGCACAGAATCGTGAACGTTGGAAAGAATGGAAGGAGGCCTTTGCCCCGCAGTGGAACAATTTGGGCTAGCTATAATAAATAATAACAACAGCCGGCTGCCTTAGACTATGTCCACCAATAGATCTTTAATAACTAAACCTTTGAACCTACCAACAAATCCATAAATCTAAAATACGCATTAAAGATGAATTCCAACGATCCAAAAAGGCTATTAACCTCTTTAGACATCATTGTCAAGGTCTCGTCCATAAACAAAGATTACACTTCTACGGCAACAGATAAGGTGTTGCCAGTGCAAATTATCATAATTTGCGCAGTTGAACGAACTCTTAAGTCAAATGCTATTCATTGAGCTAATGTCAAACAGTTTTTGCGGTGGAGGTGTCAGTGCCGGATTAAGCAAGCGCGGGGCCCGTAGCTAATTCTATCCAGGGGCCCTTGATCTGCCAGAGAGAGATTCATTTCCCCCCATGTTGCAAAGGGACAACAACCTTCCCACACTGAAGACCTACCCATCTTCCAAGGAGACAAATATGAGAAAGGAAGTATTAGCGAGCGAAGCGAGCTCGAAAATTGTACTAATTGTCTGACGTGGAGTGTCTTTGTCGGAAAAGGAGTAATGTTTCAGTTTTGTGGCATCAAGTTAATTCAATATACCACATAAGGTCATGTAAGTTTCACTCAAATAAAATTACAACCAGGTGGTGGTTGGATACGCGGGGCCCCAGTTTGCGCGGGGCCCGTAGCAATTGCTACTTTTGCTATATGGTTAATCCGGCACTGGGAGGTGTGAAGTTGACGAAAAGGATTTATCAAAGATTTTAATTGTTAGTGTCCTCTAGTCACGCGAAAGTGTTAGTACAGGGAAGAGTGTTTAATTGGCCTTTGTACATGACATTTGAATGACAAGGTAAGGTTGTCATAGACAAATCATTGCACAGTTCTTTGACAGATATTTTAACTCCGTAATTTTGACAGTAATGCAATGGTGGATCGCTGTCAAAATTACAGCAATCTTTATGCTTGTAGCAATATGATTATAATTTGTTAGGTTGCTATCACTTCACCACACCATATTTCACCTCTATTTTCGTAAAAATTAAGTTTGTTTTAGACTGTAACTAGTTTTTGAAAGGAATGTAGCCCATCACGCCCGCTGACAGCGGATGTCATAGAACTAGAACTGACAGCCATTAATATTATGTCTATCTCGCTCACTTTCGGAATGCCAGAAAAAGAAAGACATACGACTTACCGAATCGAAGCGTATACGGGGGCTTGTCACTGCTCAAAGTCTTTTCATTACGACCATATTTATCATAGTTACCTACTTTACTTCCGATAGTGCTACGCACATGAACATAAGGTTGGTTTTTAATTGCTGTCATTTAATTTATTTCAGTAAAAAAAATTACATTGAAACATTGTGACCTGTCAAAATCACAGTGATCCTTGCGTACATAAGGTCGAAACTGTCAGAGGTGAAATAACTGTGTGACGACTGTAACCAAGCCCTATTTTTCGATTCACGTCAAGAAAGTGTTGAAAACGAAATAAATACTTCGTTTTCAGCCACGTAAACGTGTTTGAATGTGACCGCAGTACGTGTTTCATGTAAATTCCGTATTTACAATTATAATTAACTCCGTATGGCACTGCGGTACATAAATATATGTTTTTTTACTTTATTTTTAGGACTGGTGTCTTTTCGCGGCTTTGCTTGTGACGTGGAAGATGGCGGCATTAAAATATTACTTGCCGAATGCGGAACGTTTAACCTCGTTCTTGTTTTGAAATCGGTCAATAATTAGAAAATAAAAATATTTATTGAGGGATTAACCTGAAAAGCTTTGTTTTCCTCAAATACTGAAATGTTTTATTTTATTATGTTATAATTATTTGTGAACGTCAAAACAATATGACACTTGACATTGACAGTTAACCGCGTGTTGCCAGGACAGAAAGACAAACTGTACCGTAAAAAGTAGTTTTTTTAACACACATCTAAGAACACAATTCACATTTATTTATTTCATCTTTATATTATGGAAGACGACATGAATAAAAAAAAAACACTTTTACACGAACAGAAACTACCAGAAAAATGCGCATAAACAAAAATAAAAGAAAATCGTTGACACGCCATCAATCAACGTATTTACTTCAAGATACTTTAAAATCAGGAACCTTATTCATTATAACCGTACTTTGAACCTACTGACTTATTGTGACGTCATTTCGATGTACATTGACTGTTTCTATAATATTTTCACTCAGTATTTACATACAAATGCATCAATGGTCCTGAAAGTGTTTAATGCGCAGTTTTTGACATCAATTGCGTTTGTAGTTTCTATCTCTTGTATTAAAAATGCTGTCTATAGTCCTACCATCAACCCTAAGGTTTTCAAACCGACATCAAATTTCAACTCTCAGCACTGAGCCAAGAATCGAAAATCGGACAATGCGCTTGGCTAAAAGGTTCACAAGGTATTAAACTATGCGACAGTTCCACATTTTCAACCGTACTGAAGTTTCAATGCACTGCAAAATATTCTTTAAACCTACCAAGTATTTACGTCGAAAATCCCGTCGCTAGAAATGAGAAAACACATAAAAAACAAAGGATTGGCCACTCACCTCTTGCGTCAGCTCATCGCCGGTATGATGCCCTTCATCAGGCTCGATCTTCACGTCCACACCGTCACTGGAGGCATCCATGTCACTAACACCACTGGAACTGGCAGTAAAACTAGTACTGGCCCGTTCTCTCTTCACGTTTAGCACCAGTTCCTCTTCAAACATCGGAGCCAGCTCATAGACTTCGGAATCCAGAGGAGTGTTCTCCATCAAGTACTGTTCCAAGTTCTCCTGCTGCTGTTTAACGTCTAAGTACTCCAGATCATGTTTCAGTTCTTTCGCTTCATCTACCTCTCCAAACTCTTGTAAATCAGCTAAGTTTTGTTGGAATACTGAATTGGATTCGCCTAAATTCACTTCGGTCTTCGGATTGAAGTAAGGCATGAAGTCTATAGCGTTGTCACTGTATAGATCATCATCATCAACTTCCTCTACTTTGACTCTGACTTCAAAGTCATCGTTTTCCTTCTTGATCTGCATCTCGGAAGGTTGCACAAGTAGCTCGTTCACGTCAAAGGATCTTGAAGCTATTTCAGCGAAAATGTCTTCCTCGGTTCTGTTTTGAAAAAAATCAGCAGAAAGAGTGACAACAGCGTCCGGGCGTTCTTCATTGCTCGTCGTTTCTTCTTCTTCATCAGAAACTTTGACTTCCTGAGCTACGTTATCGTCTGCTGACACAGAGTCTTGGTCAGCATTTTCGGGTACCGTCGCCTGCGCGAGCGCCGGCGCTACTGTGTCGGTAGCTACATTATTTACTAAATATGTATGAAGTATTGGCGCTCTGTTATTCCATATCCGCTCATTATATTCTAAATCAGAATTACCATATCGTCCGAGGGAGTTGAGCTCCTCAAATAATTGGCGCTCATAGTTAATCAGTATGTTGTCTAATGACTTTGGATGGACGAATCTTGGTCTGATCAACGTTCTGGCTTCTTGTTCTAACGACCAGTCTGATCCGTTTGAAATGTGGAGCCCAGCTATCATCTGCTGGGTCTCCCTCTCAAGGTAGTCGTTTGGGTCCACCTTTAGCAGGCTTAGGACTAGTGCGAGCCTCAGCAACTCGTCTCCGTACAATTTCTTCAACGAAATCATGATTATAACTTAAAATTGAGCACTTTTGAGATCAGTTAATGAAAGTTTATTATAATTAATAGCTAATTAGTCCTTTTATTTATAAAATTTCTGGTCTTCTTTCTTCTTTTCTCCGACATTTTGACAGGTGTCACTTTCTCGCACTGTTCGTTAGGTTGGTAGCCATGACTTTTAGGCGCAACATCACTTGGGTAGAGAGTAACGTGTTTAGTTTTTCGCTGGCTTTACGCCAGAACACTTCACTTGTACACTTTTAGTTTTTTTTTTCCTGTAATCAGAATTACAGTTTTGATGCAGCAGTCTTTCGTAAGATACTTTCGTTTACGTAAAAGTTTTCACTACTATTTGTTCTCACTAGTGTAAGAATTTGATAGTCAGGTAATTAGCTATAGGTAAGTGCAAACAACCAATGAATTATTGATTTCCACATTTGAATAAAAATGGGTATTTTATGTTGGCAGTATTTGTTAGTTACGCAGAAAAGTTGTTATGTTGGTAGTGTGTGTATTTCTTAGAGTCAAATACTTTCAAAAAGGATTATTTGCAAAAACTATAAGCATTTACTTAATTTCCTAGTACTTATTACAGAACTTCGGTTCAGTATAATTTTGAGTGTTTTTATAAATAATTTTACATATTTGATGAATAATTATTTTTGTTTGGATACAAAAATATTTTATATTTTGATGATTGATTACCATGTTATTATTAGAATTAAGTACCTAGTTAGCCGTAGACCTTGAACTTAAAATGTAATAACACCTACTTTCAAAGAAGGTTCTCTACTCAAAAAGTTATCTAACCTCATTTGTATTTTTGACAGTTATTCAGTAAATGTCAAAAGTTGTAAGTATTCGGTATTCTGAATTACAAATTCTAGAATTCCAAACTAAATTTAAATTTTAAATTTAGAACGTCTACTTCCAAATGACTTTAGTAAGGTTACTGGTAAGTTTCTTTTGGTAATTTCACATAAGATTTTAAAATAAACAAAGCTTACGTTACACAGTCAATAAAGTTATAAAATTAATTTTGTAGTTGTGAAAAGTATATAAAGTTATGAAAAAAAAATGTAAAGTCATTTTTTATTAGGCATGTACAGCCAGCAACACGAGGTATATATGTATTCACTAAGTAACGTTTAGAAGCAATTTTCGCCAATTATTGTATTATTGATTTATTTTAATGTTACTTAAAGAAACTAATATTTTGGAACCTATATTAACATAAAGTAGGTCTTATTGATCTAAAAGTTGCAATAATTATTTCATGAGATATTCGTGTTTGAACTTCGTCAAATGTTAACATAATTTGGCTCGTGACTGTACACACATATTTTTACTTCGCGGGTAAAACAAAAATTATTTCATAAAACTCAGAATGTCGAAACGTTTTTCCCTTCAAAGCTGCTTACCTCGCGAAAGGCTTAGCGTGAATAATACATAATAAGTAACTAACGATTATGTACCCACAAAAGAACAATAATAACATATTACGAACTTCTATTGAATTAAATTAACCTTACGACTTATTTCAAAACAAGCGATTATTTACTTTAAACTTTACCACACAAGTCATATAATCGGGTGTGTTTGTGTATGTAAATAGGGACAGATTACGAAAGCAAAGTAAAAACTGTTTGTGTAATGATTTAAAGTTAATTGACCTCTTTAGGCGAATTTTATTTAATTTTAAAAACGTTTTTGGTATCTAGAAAGCGTATGAAATGACTTTTTCTTTAAAAGTTTTTTTGTGTCTATGAGAGCAGAGCACACACATTTATACACTCGAATTCGAAATTCAAATTCAAACTTAGATGGTTTTCTTTATTATTCAGAATAGATGTTTTCTAAAACATCGAGAAAAACAAACATGATCGCTTTGTTTTCGAATCGACGAACTACGGCACCATTTAAAAATATCTTCTTACGAACTTCCAAATATTATTTCACAACAACCAAAACTTGTATTTTAGCGATTCACACACTTACTCACATCGCTTTTTTTTTCGAAAACCTTAATCACCCTACCAACCTTCAAAAATACACACTGTCAACTATTTAAATATTCTAACAACACAACAATATTTAAATTCCATATTTTTGGAAAATTAATAAAAAAAAAAACTGGCTGTTATTCTCAACACCAAATTAAAAAAAAATGAAATGTTACACGCACTGCCAACATAAAACCAAACCATAGATAAAAAAAAATGCAATAATGACAGCAAAAATTTCCCGCTTGATTTGACGTTACAAAGTTAGAGAAGACACAATGTTCTTTGTTTATTCGAGAGTTTAAAACGAGCGCGCGCTCACGACCGCGCCCGTGGATAAACTGCGAGTCTCAGTGCAAGGGACCGATGACCATTGAATGAATCATACGAACATCTCTTTATTATTTTCCCTGAATTTTCGCGAGCGATGCGTTAATTTTACCTTTGGACATGCCATGGCAAGTACAGTGCAATGTCGTTGAGTTATTTTACATTAAAATGTTCAGTTGCTATGGATAAATAAATAATCATGTGTTAGAGAAAGGAGGTGTCTGATAAGATGACGAATGAACGATGAATTGGGATAAAGGCAAGAAAATGATGCTCATTAAATAAAGTGTTCACCTCATAATTTTTCTACACTAATTAAGTTTGAATGTAAGGCCATCTTTGAAACTACTGATCCGATTCCGAAAATTCTTTCAGTAGTGGAAAACTTACATGATCCTCGAGTGTCTTAAGCTTAAGCTATATTTAAAACGTTCCTGTGGGATAATTCAAGACCATAACATGAGCTAAGCCATGGACAGTATAAAAATACACGGATGGACTATGGAGGTTTAATATGGCTAGAAAAGTGACAGCTGAGATGACGAGAAATAGAGAAGTATGTAAGACCAGCTTTTGCCAGCGGCTTCGCCCGCGTAAAAATGATGATTTTCCATACAAACTTTCATCACCTATTTAACTCCCTTAGGGGTTGAATTTCGAAAAATCCTTCCTTATTCCTTGTCTACGTAATAAAGGGAACCTGTGTGCAAAATTTCAGCTCTCTAGGTCCAAGCGTTTGGGCTGGGCGTTGATGAGTCAGTCAGTCAGTCAGGACATTCTCTCTTTATTTATATAGAAGAAAGAAGATATCGCTTTAAGCCAGACTCCAGAGGGTCATAAGCAATACTAGGGGTATTGCTTATACGACCCTCTGGGTTGAAGCCCACGATACACTGAGCTGACCCCAAGTAAAGTGCGTATAGACCCACCCATTCACAGACCAACCTAACCCAAGCGGCTGTTTCTTAGCCCCAAATTCCTCAAAATGCAATAGTAAATGCCGTAACAAATAGTGTGAAGCCACACGCTTACCTAGATTGACTGGTACATAAATAGCTAGACCCAATGAGGGCTAACGCGTGTGAATTCGCCGCTAGAGGCGCTAGTGTAGCGCGAGGTCCAAAATGTCACTTGTCACTTTAATGGGTGGGCTGCGCGGTTTTAATTAAATCGTTGTGTTTAATTTTGAGGTATTACATGATTATGGAAAATACGAGTTACGGGTCAATGAATGTCAGTGCTTTAAAAGTGGCACTAAGAAAAAGAGGTGCAAAGATAAGCGGACTGAAAGAACAGCTAATTCAGAGGTTTGTTTTGGTTTGTTTACTGTTTACAAACAAAATATTTTGTCGAAATTAAGCTTCTTTACCGAGTTTACAGCTATGTTTTTCTTTTTTTACAGACTTCAAGACTATGACAGAAATAATAACTATAATGGAAACATAGAATATGAAATACTACTTAACGATTTGTTGTATACTGTCGAGTTGCCTGCAGACAGTTTGTACAACAGTGTAACGGCAAAAAGTGTATCACCTGACTTGGTTAGAGTGAATATTACCTCGCAACACTGCGGCATACTCATTAAATTATTTTAAATTGTAAGAAAACTTTGTTTTGACGCCAAAACAACATAATACTATCTATCCAACTTTGACAGTTCTTTAGATCGGGACCTCACGCGCCAGTGGCGCCAACTGGTGAGCACAAAAACGGTAGCCCTCATTGATTGGAACAAAGACAGAGTAATGCAGAGTTACTACTTACGAAGATATGACACAGTTTTGTCAATATCCCTCTCGTAGAGAGGAGGCCTGTGACCAGGACAAAAGGAAGACTATACGCAACATAATACTACATCTGTAATCCCGAGCCCCAGCACGTTAAGTTGTTGATCCCGGCTGTCAATTAGGTACAGGTCTTTGACAGTCGTTAAGTAGGCAGTGGCCCGAAAGATAGAAAAAGAAGTAGAAAGAAAGAAAAAGTATTTATAGGTCTCACAATAGAGAAGTATGGAATAAGAAGACGTGTTGCGCAGACCCCAAATGAATTGGGAAAGGACAGGAGAATGAGGATTCTAGGCAAAAGATGACAGCTCCTAAACGTGGTCTACATGACTGTGTTGATCGTGTTCAAAATTTGTAAAATTCCTTAGTGTATTGTTTATTTCTGACGTGGAATACACGTGTACGCTTTTATCTTATTGTTTTGCTACCCACATTTAGTTCGATCGTTTTCGGATTGTTGGAAAACAATAGATTTGCGTATATCGGAATCTCGTAATCATTCTCGTATTCGTTTTTGGCTAGTAATACATGTATAAATGTGGACGAGGCGAAAGAAGTACGTGAGGATCGTATTAGCTAATGGCGATCTGTACTTTCATTATTTTACCTATGAGGGTCCTAGTGGTCCAAGAAAAAGTCCAGAGTTCATTTTGTCTGTCTGTCTGTTTGTTCCGGCTAATCTCTGAAACGCCTGGGCCGATTTTGACGGGGCATTTACGACTTACTGACAGCTTATGCTAGTTCCACTTGGGAAAAAACAAGGAAGGTGACGATGGCTTACAACTTGCACCCAGTTTAAACTTAGGCTGGATTGCAGACATATTTAAAATATTTTGTCAAAATCTTGCGGATATAGGTGACTATTAATTAGTCACCTATATCCGCAAGATTTTGAATAGTTCAAAACTTTTTGATCTTACTGTGACGTGTGACAAATTGGGATGAGTTTTTTTTAGGGAGCGACCATAGATTATGCGTGAGTGGTTTACTCACGCATAATCTATGGTCGCTCCCTAAAAAAAAACTCATCCCAATTTTGAAAATAGAACACCACTTTCTAAAAACCAGGTTCCCAATCCTTGCCTCCATTTTAAGTGCGCAACACTATTTATAAAGTACTGTAACTTCGATTGCAACAGATCGATTTCCAAAAATGGCGCCGTCTGACTCACACTGATGTCGCCATGTACAGAAATCCAGTTTAATCTTCGACATCACTGGGCTGCTTTGTGTTTATCTTTACGCTTCACGTATTAGGGATAGGTTCAGAGAGTAATGCTCTTGGGTGTATTTTTAACGATTGTTCAGTGAGTAATAAACTTGTATGTCTGACTAAAGACATGAATGATGTAACCATGATTTTGTAAAATATTTTTTTGCAAAATAATGGAGATTCTTGCTCATTATTTTCCATAGATATCTACGCTTTGGAATGGGCAACCAAACTTTACCATTTTTAACCGACTTCTAAAAAAAGAAGGAGGTTCTCAATTCGGATGTTTGTTTTTTTTTATGTTTGTTCGAGCATAACTCCGTCACTTGCTAACCGATTTGAAAAAATATTTTTTATTATTTAAATAAATGCTTTGAGTTTGATAACTTTGATATTCCTGCAATAAGTTTCCGTAGGATATTTACCCACCTAAATACGGGCGATGCCGTGGCCAAATCCTAGCCCAATATTACGATTTGAATACTATGATAAAGCTTAGAAATTGAATCTACGCCAAAGGTAGGCCATTACACATAGATCGGGCGATATGAGGGCACTAATCATAATAATTATCAATAAGTATAATATTATGCGTCGTACTTTGACGAACACGTGCAAACATTGAAGAAAGATTATTGTAATAGAATGTCTATGGCTGTGTGGAGTTATATTACTTGAGATCTATGTCCCTTTATTGATGAAAAATTAGGCAGAAGTGTGCCTAACAGTAACGCAACTTTTTACGGTATGTGTATTATAAATTTATAAGTCCCATGTATATGTATGATAAGTGCATTTTGCTTTCAATCAGACGCATATTCGGACTCCGTGACTGTTGGTTTACTGAGAAATTTCCTGCATTCGGCAAATGAACGAGGCAATTATCACTGCAGATGAAAAATAAAACCTATAAAATATTTGCGTTCTATAGCAAGTGAAAAATGCACAAAGAAATGATTATTCTAATGCTGGCCCTGTTATAGAAATAAGCAGGTGCATAAAGTCAAAAATGACAACTATTTCGGAAAGAAATAAAATATAATCTCGTTGAGAAGCGTCTTTGTTTATTAACAAGAAAAACAAGACATAATTTATAAGAAAATCTAATAAAAATGACAGAACGAATGAACTTGACCCGCGCAAAACCATAAAAAAATCATAAAAACTTTTTTGCACAGATTATAAAAGCGCGGCAAAGATCGTAACGCATACAGCCAAAAATAGGAAAAGAGGTGCATCGAAGTCTTTCAACCTGCTTTTGTTCGGAACGTCTTTGGGATGACATAAAGGCCGTTTCCCCATCATGGCTGCCTTCCAAATGTTGCTAGCCAGTAAATTATGAGCTACTGACGGGTGCAAACACAAAGGAAAGCGAGGTCAAGGTGAATTGCTATACCGACTATGTTGTGAACAATTTCTGCGATGATTGCAATATTGTAGCGTAGATACATATTTTATTAACAAAGGAATGAGGAGCTCGTGGCTTAATAACAGCCGTCCGGGTCATTTGCTAGATTAAGTAGTGCTTGCCGAGGTCGGCCCGTAGATGGGTGATCAAGTGACCATCATTACCAGAGTCCCGTCCGAGCTTCGGAAAGCACGTTAAACCGTTGTTACCAAGAGGTATCGTATTAAGCAGTAACGAGGCTTTGGAGGTCGCTGCATATAAAATACTATAATTCAGCGGAATCCAGTTAGACTGGAAGTCGATTAGTCGACCCTCAGAAAAGGCTAAGTAGATGACTGGAGAGTTGGAGACTATAAAAAATAAAAATCGAATAATCACAGGAGCTGATGGACGGAACAGAAAATGCCGAACTCTTTGCTAAATTTTGGGCTGACTCAGTTTAAATATTCAGAAGAAGATCGAATAAAACTATGATGGTTTATTACTGAAGGTGACACAATAGATAATGGACCGAGGACAAAACAATAGATGTAAAACAGCTGTGAATATCTACTGGTTTTTTTTCTTTTAATTTTTCCGCGTCAGTTTATCCTTGTTGACAATAATCTGAGGGTCTAAACACCAACGCACAAAGTAATATTTAAATTCATTATACTCTGTAATCCTGCATTCTATATATTTTTTTTTTAATTTGGAAACGCGCATTTTATGATACAAATCTATAAATAATTTTAATTCTGCCCTTATTTAGACACGAAACCCTTTGGCTCAAAGATAAAAGAATGTTGTCAATGGTACAAAACGATGAAAGAACATTAGTAGTCAATTAGTGTAGTTTGAGAAGCTGTCAACTGTCAAAAAAAAATGTTACCACAACTCAAAAATTAAAATCGTCACAGTGCAATCTCTGAATCAGTATCAGAGCTTTATTTAAATTCTATATGCGTCTCGTCAACCAGCTGTGTCGCACACGTGCACAGTCTAGGTCAAGGACCACGGGTGCGCAGCGCAGTGGATTTCAGACCATCTGCTTGATGCTATGGTTATCATTTTCTAACTAATAGAATACGCACTAACTAATTTAAGATAAAACCCGCGAAATTCAAGTAATCGTTACGATTTTTTGCAATTTGCAGATCTCTGTCAGGTTGTATTAAGATTAACATGTTCATTGCCATATCACGCGGCGTCGCGTAATCACCATCATCATCATCAGCCTATAATGTTCCCACTGCAGGGACTCAGGCCTCCTCTCGACGAGAGGGATGGGCTATAGTCCACCTCGCCCGCGTGCCAGTGCGAGTTGGTAGATGTCACATATCTTCGAATTTTTCGGTTCTAACTTCTAAGACATGCCGGTTTCCTCACGATGTTTTCCTTCACCGTTTTGAGAGCAGTGGTGATGAAATAAATTACACAAAGTAATGCGCCTGCCTGGGTTCGAACCCACGACTTGCTGTTCGTGAGTCGAGGCCGCCAACACTGGGCCACCGCTGCATTAGCGCTTGCGACCATTTAATCAAACTAGGCAATCCCAGTTAGAAATTTCTAACAAAATACTGACTCCCGCAACAGTACGTCTGCCTACCACCACAGTCTCAAACCTACTGATAAACATTAACCTCAAAGGTCTCTATACCGGTGCACGAGTCGCAATAAAATTAATAACAAACTCTTAGTCATCGGCACAACAAAGAACACGTTAGAAACCAGATTCTAACCGCAAATGAGAAAAACATTTAAATTAACATAAGCATCAGGACTCCAATAATAATAGGAGTCAAGAGAAAAGATAAAGTTAGACTAACAGAAATTAAAAACAAAACAAAATTCAAACAGGCAAACTCCCTATAACGAACACTGAAATGGCAATGGACACAAGAAAAATGAACGAAAATTATAACGGAGTGGTACCCAAGGGATGGTAAAAGAAGCAAAGGGCGAAAAACTAAAAGATGGGAGGACGATATAAAAAAGGTGGTTGGTCCAGAATGGACCCGAATAGGAAAAGATAGGGAGAAATGGAAATCTTTGGAGGAGGCCTATGTCAAAAGACAAGCTGTTTTTCTACCGAACGCCGATATAAGTTAAATGTAGTAAAAGTAAGAAAAATGTAGTTACTTAATTGAAGTCAATGATAATTATGTAAGTTTAAACAGTAATAAAGGCTTTTTTTTTTTAGCCTACATTGTCCCACTGCTGGGCAAAGGCCTTCCCCATAGCCCCATAGTCTTCCACTCCTCTCTCCGTGCGGCTTTCTCCGGCCAATCTTGTATAAAAGCATCCAAATCGTCACGCGTTTTCTAGGCCTCCCTCGGCGACGACGCCCGTCCTCTGGCACCCACTGCGTGACGACCCTAGCCCATCGGTCCTGATGCATTCTGCAGACATGGCCTGCCCAGTTCCACTTTAATCCAGCAGTCTTGTTACCCACATCAGCGGTGCCTGTTTTTGCGCGTATTGTGGTATTTCGAATTCGGTCGCTGAGCTTGATACCCAATACGCTACGTTCCATCGCTCTTTGGCAAACCTTGAGTTTGGAGTTTTGTGACTCGGTCAGGGACCAAGTTTGAGCACCGTAGGTCAGGCAGGATGGGCAGAATGCACATGTCGATGAGTTTACGCTTCAGGGATAGAGGTAAGTCGCCCTTCATTAGCGACTTCATGGACCAGTAGCTAATTTTATTTTATTTTTATTAAGCATCACGACACCCAGAAGTGTTAGGTAGAGAGGTACCCATTAGTACACCCACTGCATTTAGCCAGATGATCAAGTCCTACATAATAGGGGGCGAGTATATCGACATCAACCGGATACAAATACAGATTTCCAGACTCCGTGGTTGCTAATGAGAAAATTCTGATTGTTTATAATCTACCTTCAGATTTTTGATTTTCTCCGCCTCGGGGCGACAGGGGCGGAGGGAGAGAGGTCGAGCGCTGGGCTCGGCGTGAATAGTAGTTCGTATTGAGTCGCGCTGGGCGTCGAACGATTATATAGTAGCCATAGAATCACGGGTGAAAGCGCACGCGCATTGATTAAATCGACTTGTGGAGTCATTTCGCGGCACCCAATTATACTAGTTAAGCAGTACGGTTAGCGACGCTGTGAATGTCGAACGGGTTATTGATAATATCATTGGTTTGCCTTGTCACGGGAGTGCTATTGGGAAAGCACCGAGGCTTTTGTGGTTAGACTAATACGGAGTGAGTGTGGTGGCTCGTGTTAACGGCGTGGCTTGCAGCGACGTGGAAGAATCGTCCGGAACTACCAGCAAACCATCGCAAGGTCATATACACTCATTATACACATACACAGTTACACAACTTGCGAGGGGTCAAGGAAGTGAGACCGGCTCGAAGAAATGAGGTAAGGGTAGCTGTAAGTTCAGAAATTGTAATATTGTTCGGAGGCGCGTATCGCGTCTATTTGATCACGTTAGGACGGCAGCTGTTCGGAGACCTGTCTTCCATGGGCCCGAGATAAGGTTCGGCTGAGTCCTGGCGCGATCAAAATCTGGTAGCAGAGCGTGGTTTATTTAAACCCACTTTGTAAAAATTAGTAGGTACTTGGTACCAATTTACTTTGTAAAAATTGTGTTCATGTACAAATTCAACTTGTAGGTAGTAGTACATTGACCTACATACCAGTGTACGCCTCAAGTTGAGTTTGGCGTTATTAATAATAAGTACATGGAATGTGAATATTCGTTGATAAAATAATTTGTTATTTACGTTCGGTTACGCACAAATATAACCTCATCACAAATCGTGTTATGATTGTCAACATTTGAGACATAGAGGAATAACCTCTAGAGCACGTAGAGGAATAAGTTCAAGAGTTGGCATAGCGTCGTAGATTTATTCACTCAACGAATATATTATTATTGTTAGTTCCGGATACAATAATTGTTATTTTTTTGGTTATTGTTATTTATTATTGCATAATCGCGTATTGAAGTTGGTACTATGGCTCCGTCAGTAACGAAAACTATCGCAGCCAGAATCGAAGCTGAATTGAGATGGTTTTCATCGGTTGTTACGTTGGTAGGTCGCACCGATCGTGAAGATGCGTTATTGTCACGCGCTCGGCAAGTTGACGAACGATATGACGCCGTGTTAAAGTGTCACGCTGAGTATTTAGCATGTCTCGAATCGACGGATCTGTCGTCGGTGGACAAGGATGCTCAGGTGGTACGGGGCAATGTGGACCAGTGTGGGGAAATGTCCATGAGCATAATCCAGGCGGCGGCCGACATTGAGCGATCGCGCATGGGTGACGTCAGGGAATCATGTCGGCCAGCAGGCGTAGGAATTCAGGCGCCGTTGCCACCAGTACATGTACCCGAGTTTAGCGGCGAGTATGCCGATTGGCCGCGATTCCGCGATATTTTTAATAGTGTCGTGCATTCGCGTACGGATCTCTCGCCCGCCTACAAGATGGCTCAATTAATGGGTAGGCTTAACGGTGAGCCGCACGACATCTTGACCCACCTGGAGATTACGGACGCCAGTTATGAGACGGCATGGGGCCTATTAATCGACCGATATGATAATCGGCGATTAATAGTTGATGGCCTCATCGATAAGATTTTTGAAATCCCGAAGGTGTCTAACGTGTACGAAATAAGGGCGAAAATCCTTAATCCGGTCACGGTTGCGGTGAACACGTTAGATCGACTTAAGTTGTCGTTAGGGGACAATAAATATATCATCGTCAATAGGGTTTTACGGAAGTTGCCGATCGACGTGGTGGCGCGTTTTGAGCAGTCACATGGTGGCGAATCGACGGACCACCTCCCAAGTTACGATGACTTGAGGGTGTTTTTAGAAGGCGAGTGCCGGCGGGCGGATTGCCAAGGGGCATCCACGTCGCACCCTCCTCCGTCAACCCGACGTACGAGCGGGCCCAAGCCGGTTGAGCCCCGTCGGGGGGGGAAGAAATACCACGCCCTCCAATCGGAAGTGTGCGCCTTCTGTCGGAAGGAAGGGCACGGTCTCGCCGCATGCGCGGACTTTAAGGCGCAGCGGGTGCATAGACGAAGAGGGGTGGTCAAGCAGCGCTATTTGTGCTTCCGCTGCTTGGGGACTCACTTTGTACGTGAGTGCCACAGGACCACTAACTGTGGAACCTGCGGAGGAGCCCATCACGAGTTGCTATGCCTGGCGGAGAGTAGGGAGGTGCACGGAGCCTCGCCGGGAGGTCACCCCCCCTCTCCTAAGCCAGATTCGGGTGGTCGGTCACCCCCCCCTAGGGGGGGTGGGTCGGCCAGGAATCAGCGGTCGCCGCCCCCTCGGGGGGGTGGGCCAAGGGCTGACCCAGAGCACAACCCGATACCGCCGTCTCCCCCGCGGGGGGGGGATAGGCACCGAGACTCGGGCAGGGGCCCGGAGGTAGTACAGACGGGTTACGCGGCGTACTCGAATGCGTTGGGGGGCATGTTGCCACCCCCGAGTAGTCGCTTCTCCCCGCCTCTCGCAGAACGCCCTCGGCTGACGGCGCGCCCGCCACCGTTCGGAAGGATGCCAGTAGGCTACTTCCGACCGGCACGGATGTCACCGATGGGTCGGGAGGGTTACTACCCGGGTTGGGACCCGTATACTGGGACAGTATTTACTCCCCCTCCGGCAGGGGAGGAGGGAGGTGCCTCCTATTAGCAACTAGCAGCCTGTTCGTCAGTGGTGCCCACCCCGACAGTAACGGTATTATTACCGACGGCTAGGATTACTGTCAGGGGTACTGACGGACAGCCGGTGCACGTGCGAGCACTGTTAGATTCAGGGGCACAAGGTTGTATTGTGTCCAGCTGTTTAGTGAAAAAGCTGGGCCTTACTTTAGAGCCATCACGGGATGGCGCCGTAGGTATAGGTGGCAATCGGGTGCCTCACCTCAGGGGTCAGACGACATTCCTGTTCGAGATGGGTGACACGGCATCGGTCACGCGGGTGAATGCCACGGCGATCGTTTTGGACGAAGTGGTTGGGGTCCTCACTCAGACTCGGTTACCGTCTGCGGTAAACGGGTTGACCAATGGATTGGAGTTAGCCGATCCCCACTTCGCGATCCCCGGACGGGTGGACGTCTTGCTTGGGTCTGACGTCCTCGGGAAGCTGCTCCGAAGCGGCAAACGGGAGCTGCAACCAAACGGGGTTGTGGCCATGCGTACCGCAGGTGGTTACGCGTTATTGGGCCCAGTACGGGAACCACAGCACTCAACGGATTATAGCTCCATATATTATGGCAGCGTGTTATCAGACGTCCTGCAACGGTTCTGGGCAACGGAAGAGCCACCCACCGCTCTTAGGAATAACCCACGTGATGAGGAGTGCGAAACATTTTATCGATGTAACACGGTGCGCCTCCCATCGGGTAGATTTATGACAAGATTGCCATTTCTGTCAACTCGACCTCCGCTGGGGAGCTCATGGAGTCTGGCAGAAAAGCGGTTAGTGGCAATGGAAAGGCGCATGAAACGGGACTCCAACTTCCGACAGAAGTATGTGGAGTTCATGCGCGAATACCTGGCGTTGGGTCACATGTCGGTGTCCAGGGTTGACTATCGTCATGAGGAGCATTATGTGTTGCCTCATCATGCTGTTTTGAAGACACCTGACTCAAAGATTAGGGTCGTGTTCGACGGGAGCGCGGAGACGTCTAGCGGGGTGTCCCTGAATCAATGTCTCCATGCTGGTCCTAAGCTGACCAGAGACATTGCAGACATTCTCACGGACTTCAGGAGACACCAGGTTGTCTTCGTTACGGACGTACGGATGATGTTTCGTCAAACTGAGATTCATCCAGACGACCGTCGGTTCCAGCTGATATTGTGGCGAGAGAGCCCAGAAGAACCGATGGTCACATACGAGCTCAACACAAACACGTACGGATTAAAGCCCAGCCCATATGTAGCCATGCGTACGCTACGAGAGCTGGCTGATCAAGAACGGCTCCGCTTTCCCCGCGCGGCTGCTGTCATTGATAGGGACGTCTATGTAGACGACATTTGTACGGGCTCAGACAGTATTGAGCAGGCGCTCATCTTAAGGGATGAATTGGTGGCGCTCATGGCCTCCGGTGGCTATGAACTCAGGAAATGGCTGTCGAACTGCCCAGAGGTACTGGCAGGACTGCCAACTGAGTATCAACAAGACCCGCATTTGTTTGAGGATTCGGAGAATCTTCATGCGTTGGCCATTTTAGGGGTCCAGTATCGACCGAGTCAGGATGCCTTCACATACAGTTGTGAGGCCGAGTTGCTGTCGAAGACCTGGACCAAGCGATCGGTCCTTTCGACTATCGCACGAACGTTCGATCCAACCGGTTGGATCGCGCCGGTCACGTTCATGGGAAAGTGCTTCATTCAGAAGCTTTGGTGGAGTTGTTGGTTAGGGACCGTCACACCAAGAATTCACACGCAGGCTGTAACACCCTTCTGGGCATTTTGCAGCGTGAATTTTGGATTTTATCGGCCCGCAGAATCATACGGAGCGTTGTGTTTCGTTGCTTGCCTTGTTACCGACTCAAGGCAGCCACAATGCAGCCACAAATGGGAGATCTCCCGGCCGATCGAGTCACGGAGGCTCGGCCATTTGCTGGCGTAGGGACAGATTTCGCGGGGCCTTTCATGGTCAAGACATCGCACCTTCGCAACGCGAAGTCGGTTAAGGCATATCTGTGTGTCTTCGTGTGTCTGGCGACCAAGGCCGTTCATTTGGAATTGGTGGCCGATCTCTCTACGGAGGCCTTTCTGGCGGCGTTAGATCGATTTGTTTCTAGACGGGGAGTACCGTCACTGATTCGGTCGGACTGTGGTACCAACTTCAAGGGCGCCGACCGGTGCTTAAAGGAAATTGTATTGTTTTTAAGTCAGAATGAGCGAGAGATTGGCACGGGCCTCGCCAGTCGGGGCATTTCGTGGTATTTTAGTCCACCTGGATGCCCCCACTGGGGTGGAATTTTCGAGGCAGTAGTCAAGTCTTCCAAGACTCACTTGTATCGGGTCATCGGCTCAACGATTCTCACCTTTGAGGAGTTGTCAACGGTGTTTTGCAGAATTGAGGCGGTCTTAAACTCGCGACCTTTGTGCCCGTTGAGCGCTGACCCGAATGACCTTGAGGCCATGACCCCAGGTCATTTTTTGATTGGCCAACCACTTAGCGCCTTGCCGGAATATCCGTATACTGATGTCAAGTTGTACCGGTTGTCACGGTATCAGATGTTACGGCAAATGAGCCAAAATTTTTGGAAGCGATGGTCGCTGGAGTATCTGCATATTCTACAGCAACGCGTTAAGTGGACGGACAGGACGACCCCACCCTGCGTTGGAGACCTCGTTCTGGTTAAGGATGCTAACCTATCACCGTTGTGTTGGCGACGGGGGCGCATTGTTAACCTGATTACGGGCAAGGATGGGTTTCCAAGGATCGCAGACGTCCAGGTGAGGGACTCGATCCTTAGACGGGCAGTTTCAACTTTATCTCGACTCCCGGGAGTTTGAGCGGACCGACAACGGGTCGGTCCGGGGGGGGTGATTGTTTATAATCTACCTTCAGATTTTTGATTTTCTCCGCCTCGGGGCGACAGGGGCGGAGGGAGAGAGGTCGAGCGCTGGGCTCGGCGTGAATAGTAGTTCGTATTGAGTCGCGCTGGGCGTCGAACGATTATATAGTAGCCATAGAATCACGGGTGAAAGCGCACGCGCATTGATTAAATCGACTTGTGGAGTCATTTCGCGGCACCCAATTATACTAGTTAAGCAGTACGGTTAGCGACGCTGTGAATGTCGAACGGGTTATTGATAATATCATTGGTTTGCCTTGTCACGGGAGTGCTATTGGGAAAGCACCGAGGCTTTTGTGGTTAGACTAATACGGAGTGAGTGTGGTGGCTCGCGTTAACGGCGTGGCTTGCAGCGACGTGGAAGAATCGTCCGGAACTACCAGCAAACCATCGCAAGGTCATATACACTCATTATACACATACACAGTTACACAACTTGCGAGGGGTCAAGGAAGTGAGACCGGCTCGAAGAAATGAGGTAAGGGTAGCTGTAAGTTCAGAAATTGTAATATTGTTCGGAGGCGCGTATCGCGTCTATTTGATCACGTTAGGACGGCAGCTGTTCGGAGACCTGTCTTCCATGGGCCCGAGATAAGGTTCGGCTGAGTCCTGGCGCGATCACTGATGGAAAACACTCAATAGCACTTTTTTGCCCAACTTGTGTATCGAACCCAGGATCTGATGACATGTGGATACGGAGTACGGACGTAAATTTTATTCAAGACTAGCTTTTGCCAGCGGCTTCGCCCGCGTGAAAATGTCGATTTTTCATACAAGTTTTCATCCCCTATTTAACTCCCATAGGGGTTGAATTTCGAAAAATCCTTCCTTATTCCTTGTCTACATTATAAAGGGAACCTCTGTGCAAAATTTCAGCTTTCTAGGTCCAAGGGTTTGGGCTGGGCGTTGATGAGTTCATGAGTCAGTCAGTCAGGACTTCTCTTTTTCAAACTCTGAACTGTGACTGCTGAGATGACGAGAAATAGGGAAGTATGGAAGAAGAAGACATGTTGTGCCGACCACAAATAAATTGGGATAAGGGCAGGAGAATGATGACAGTCTGCCACTGACCGACCAATTGCAAAGAAAGAAAATTTTCGGAGTTTGGTGGGCTACCCTGGTGCTTTCACTTTAAGAAAGGGGTTCTTCAATTTCACATTTTCCTAACACAGTAGTCGCGATAAACAAGGCAGTCAACATTAAAATTAGTTTCTGAGTAACTTGATGCAGAGGGAAATGGATGATTAAAGCAATTGGGCAGAATGAGATTATTCATTCGATATTTCTGACATTGTCGGGGTAAAGATACTCGTGAATAGGGATGTTTACTAACTAAAAAAAATATGATTCTAATTAGTCCGTCTGTTAGATTATCGAAAAATATTGGATACGTATTTTTTGTTTTATCAATTCAATAAAAATTGACGAAGATAAAACGCGTCAAAGATTTGAGTGGGAGGTTGTGACGTCACTGCTCGCTAAGAAATGTCATACTAATAATGTCTTAGAATATGACGTCACACGAGTTTTCAAAGTACTGTATCGTCTTCATTGTTTGTTTACGTGAAAAAAGAAAAAATACGTGTCCAATATTTTTTGGAAATCTATCTGACGGACTAATTATTTTTTTTTAGTTAACATCCCTTTGTAGATCTTTGACAGACTTTACAGGTAGTCAGTGGCCCGAAAGTCTGACAACCAGTCTTACTATAACTAAGGTGTGTCATATAACTTAATAGTAATTAGGTTGTGGAAAACAGATAGGCAGTCGCTCCATGTAAAATACTGGTATTCAGCTGCATCTGGTTTGACTGGAAGCCGACCCTTAGTTGGTTGGTTGTCAGACTTTCAGGTCACTGCCTGTAACGACTGCCAAAGATCTATATATATGGCAGCCGGGACCAACAGCTTAAGGCGACATTAGCTGCCCGCGACCTTGAGCGCGCGTTTCACTCATCGCCTAAACAAATAAGGTTGAAAATGGCGATGCGTTTGATGCTCGTGACTGCCAAAATGAACGATAGTTCGCTGTAATGTTAAAATATTTTTACATATGTCTTTAGTTGGTTAAATTTCCTTTCTGATAGTAAAAAAATAAATAACAGTTGTCACTCAAAATATTGAGCATTTCGAGACGAAAAAGTTTTTTCGTGTGATTTTTTTGTGATTTTGTGATTTTTTTTTTTCGAGGTTCTTGATTACTTTTAGAAAATATTTTTGCATAAGTCTTTTACCTATACATTTGACTATACACTGTATTTTTTTTGGAATTGTAATAAGTAGCAATACGGCTACCTCTGCGACGAAAAACAGGTCGTTTTTACGGTTCCCCCGTTAACTGCGTCTTAACGTGCTTTCCGAGGCACGGAGGAAACTCGATATGAAATAGGTTGTCACCCATCCACAGTGGCACGACCCGAGTGGCAGTTATTATTCAGCAATGTGTAACAGTTGCATACAACACACAGTATGTCAGTGTCGTAATAAAGAAACAAAGACACATTATTATAAATAAAACAATATCATTGCGTATTATACTGCAGTGTGCTCCAATTAGTTACTAAATGGACGTGAATTTATTACCGTTGCAGGTTAAAAAGTTTGGTTAGTATTTATTTATTTAAACTTTAGTACAAGAGTGGTACATAGGCGGTCAGGCTTTTTCTGCCAGTTACCCTTTAGGTCAAATAGGACAACATCGTCGTGGAGTGCAAATTAATAATAAGAATATGAAATAACTCTTTAAATAAAATATAATACTATTCATCTATTTAAAAAAATATACGGGCCATACTGTGATCTACATAACGAAATGGCCCGAAAGCAATTGGTTGACTGCTAAGATGACGAGTAACAGAGAAGAAGAAGATATGCTGAGCCCCAACCAAATGTTGATGATCACTGTGATCTACAATACAGTCACGGTACTTCCTATAACCATGCATAACCATAGACAATGACAGCCTCATCGGTTGACAGTGACAGAAGAAATGGCGCCAAAATTTGACGTGTGCGTAAATACTTATACTTTCACAAATTCTCTATGGATCTACGATTATGCGTAGCGCTTTCTACTAGCTAATTGGTAAACTTTCTATTTTCGCAAGGGCGTTATCGCAAATTCTGCGCTACTGCTGTTTTGGTGGTTATAAAATCAGGGTAATGTTGTCTATAAGTAGGACATTATGAGGCCTATCAAATCAAAGACAAACAAACGCTAAAAAGAAGTGAAGAGGTTTATTTTCACTCTGTACTAAAATATAGGGAGTTTTATCCTTACTAATCTTTACTAATATTATCTAATATATAAAATTCTCGTGTCACAGTTTTCGATGCCAAACTCCTCCGAAACGGCTTGACCGATTTTGATGAAATTTTTTGTGCTTATCCGGTATCTATGAGAATCGGCCAACATCTATTTTTCATCTTTTTTTTTTTTCTGAAATTATTTATATGGCAAAACAACGTTTGCCGGGTCAGCTAGTAATATATAAATGCGAAAGTAGCTGTCTGTCGCACTTTCACGCTACAACTACCTACTGAAGGGATTTAAATATTTGGTACACAGATAGTCTAGTAGAGCCTGAGAATGGACATTGGTTACTTGTTAATGCGTTGTAAGAGGGCCGACGCCCGTCGGGGCTGTGGATTATCGAAAGGATAACGCGGCTCCGACACAAGGGCGAAGAAGGAACGGGGGTTTGGTTTTTAGTCAGTAGAAGTCTGACACTCCCCTTCGCTCTGCCCAAGAGCGGGGGGGGGGGGGGGGTTTATTCGATGATTTTCCACCCACCAAAAAAAAGGGGTTGAAAGGGGGGGGGGGGTTATGAAAAGATGACTTTTGGTCGCGATAACCAACATCCACGCGGGCGAAACCCCGGGTATCAGCTAGTTTCTATTTAATGTAAGTACTAGACAAATATGATTAAAATGTGCGTCTTTTTCAAACTAAAATAATATGGGTAGGGAAACCCTACTAATGGAGGTTACTTTCAAAGGCTCCAATAAAATGGGTTGTTATGTTTTAGGCTTTTATCTGGTGAAAGGTTTATCTGATAACCTAAGTACGGTTAAGTGTTATTATATTTAGTTGCCTAGCAACACGCCATTTTGTGTCGCCGCTTTTGGGTATTTCCAGTTTACTTAGGCGACTAGCCGGCCACTAGCTGTTTCCATATATTTCAATTCGACTACGCACACATAGCAACTGGAGTATCGAGTTCCGGTAACCGTGAACTGTTGACGATCACCGGAACTCGAAACGCGAGTTGTTATGTGTGCGTAGTTCAATTGAAATAGGTATATGGAAACAGCTAGTTGCTGCAATAGTTGCTCCATGTGCAAAGCGCCTTAAAGTTAGGTGTTAGATATTGGTGTTTATTTTGTTGCTACCCAGAGATAGGGAAACACGGGAAACCTGTAATCCTGGATGGGTTAGGCAAAGGTGTAATTAATAGTCCACCCACATTTCGCCAGTTACGTTTAAGATAAGTCCTACATATGTAATGGGGGAAGGAGCCTAGGTTTCATGTCAAATTGTATGGAAAAATCTTTGTCTATTCTTTATTAATAATTTATTATTATGGATTATTTGAAAATAAAACAACGTGCTCTCGTATGACACAAAACGGAAGAGTACTTTATTGTAACATCTATATATCTATGGGCACAGTGTTGCCAATGTGTATTTTGAGGAAACTACAACACCCCCACTCTCAAAATACTGTATTATTCTAATACATTTATAATGCCTAACATTTTTACAAATTTATGATGTTTAGTTGAACACAAACTTTTTGTTAACATATCAGCTGGCATATTACAGGTGGGCAAATAATTAACTTTAACAAACTTTTTAGAAATTACTTCTCTACAATAATGATAGCGAACATCTATATGTTTGGTTCTATTATGAAACATAGGATTCTCAGACAATTTTTGTGAGCTTTGATTATCATTATACAAGTTAATGGTATACATTTGTTTAGTAATCTCACACTGCAAATTTAAAAGATACACAGCTTCTCTACAACCTTCTGTAATAGCCATGTACTCGGCTTCTGTGCTCGAGAGCGCTACAGTTCTTTGTTTTTTACAACCCCATGATATAACTGAACCTGACAACATGAAACAGAAACCAGTATATGATTTTCTGTCTATAGGATCATTTGCCCAATCGGCATCAACATAACCTTGAATATCAACATTACCTATTTTACAATACTTTAAACCTAAATTTCTAGTTTTCTTTAAATACTTTAATATTCGTTTTGCATACATCCAATGTTCATTACTATGACATTTATTAAATTGACTTAAGTATCCTACTGCATAGGCAATATCTGGCCTTGTAAGCACTGCTAAGTACATCAGGCTCCCAATGAGCTGCTGGTAAGGATTATTACTATTTGTACCTTGACATTTCTCAACATTTAATTTAACTTCCAATGGAGTATCTACTGTTTTACTCTCACACATATTAAATTTAAATAACAACTGATCAATATAGTTTTCTTGGCTCAAAGTAATGAAATTATTCTCTTTATCAATGTTAACATTTATACCAAGACATTGTTTTATCTGCCCTAAATCTTTAATTTTAAACTGGCTACTCAAAGTCTCTTTTAATAATTTAATTTCTTGGCCATCATTAGAAAATATGAAAAAATCATCTACGTACAAGGTAACTATTGTCCTGAGACCATTTACAATTTTTGTATACAAACATGGTTCCAATTTGGATTTTTTATAACCACTAGTTAACATTACATTATCAACTTTCTTATGCCATGCTCTGGAGGATTGTTTGAGACCATATATAGCCCTGTTCAACTTTAGAACTTTACATTTTTCATCATTAGAACATTCAAAACAGTCTGGCTTTTGCATATATATGATTTCTTCCAATTCTCCGTTAAGAAACGCAGTCTTAACATCTAGATGGCTAGTATTTAAATCTAATTGTACAGCTAAGGCAAACAACAATCGTAAAGTAGTATGCCTAACCACAGGGGAAAAAGTCTCATTGTAATCAATACCACTTTTCTGATTATAGCCTTTAGCAACTAGTCTAGCACGATAACAAATGTTATTTTCACTGTCACACTTTCTCTTTAAAACCCACTTACACTTCACAATTGTCCCATCTAATGGGGCATCCGCAAGCTCCCACGCATTATTATCTTCGAAGCACTGTAGCTCCTCCTGGACAGCACGCAACCAATGCTCCTTCTCTGGACCATTTAGAGCTTCCTCCAAAGATAACTCACTGTCATTAACAGTGGCACTCGCTGTACACATATTTGTAAAACCATACCTCTTTGGTGGACGTCTTTCTCTAGCAGGTAATCTCTCTTGGTTTACCGCACTGCTAGTACTTGCAGTAGAACTGTCTGAGTTTTCACTTTCATCTAGCACAAATGTAGAATCATCAGCATTATCTACAGAGATGAATGACTCATCTGACTTACTACTGTCCCCCACTGAATCTGAGCTCTTCTGCTCTTCAAAATGTGTTTCCAGATTCTTCTCATTTACTATTACATTGCTGCTCATGTCCTTCTCGATAATAATGACATCTCGGCTTGTTGTAATTACCCTGGTTTGAGGATTATATATTCTATATCCCTTTGTATCTTCAGCATAACCCACCAGGATACACTCTTCAGATTTCTTATCCCATTTCAACCTTTTTTCCTTGGGCACATGCTTCATTACTGTACTCCCAAACACTCGGATGTGACTAATATCAGGTTTACTATTAGTCCACAATTCATAAGGAGTTTTATTATTTAAAACGGCTGATACTGTCCGGTTCTGTAAATAAACAGCAGTATTAGTTGCCTCTGCCCAGAACTCTTTCTTCATGTTAGCATCGAACAGTAAACATCTAGCCTTTTCAACAATAGTGCGGTTCATTCTTTCACTTAACCCATTTTGCTGTGGGGTGTAGGGGTTAGACTTTTGATGAACTATGCCTCTTTGCTTTAAGTAATTTTCAAATTCATTGCTGCAAAATTCAAGACCATTGTCGCTTCGTAACACCTTAATTTTACAATCAAGTAAATTCTCTACCTTGGCTGCATAGTTTTTAAAACATTGAAAAGCTTCATGTTTATTCTTCATGAAATAAATGTGAGTCATTCGACTATAATCATCAATGAATATTATAAAGTACCTTGACCCTCCTATGGAGACGTTCTCCATTGGTCCGCACACATCCGTATGCACCACATGGAGTAACTGAGTGCATCTGTTGCCATTGCTGGGGAACGGCAAACGACTCTGCTTCCCTTTACAACAGGTTACACAGGAACTTTTGCTTATATCTGCCTTCTCTTCAATGGATAAACCTTCAACAGCATTCTGCATTTTATTCAGGTAAGTACTATTGACATGACCAAGTCTTCGATGCCACATCTCATTAGATACCACCGCTGCAGCTGACAGGTGCACTGGTGTATTCAGCTTGTACACCCCATTGACTAAGGTGCCTGTGGCCACTAAGTTTCCCATTCTGTTGTAGATATCACAACCACTCGCTCTGAAGGTTACTTTATTGCCTTTGTTTAACAATTGACTCACGGAAAGAAGATTTGTTGTCAGACTCGGAACGCACATAACCTCTTCAACTGTCACATCATAATTACAATTATTTGCGCATGTAGTAATTTTCACGTCGCCAAAACATGTAACTTGCACTTTGCTGTCGTTCGCAACTACAATTTCTTTCATACTGTGATCATAACGTGCATTCTGAATCCAATGTTCATTTGTTGTCAAATGCACGCTCGCTCCTGAGTCAATATACCAGTCAGTCTTGCTATAAAAGCCATTAAGGAAGACTGCACTAAACGCGTTTGTTTGTTTATTTTCCATTTCTTTTTCAGTATTTGTGCACTGATTCCGATAGTGTCCCTCCTTTTTGCACTTAAAACATTTAACAACTTTGGGCTTTGTTGACCTCTGCATCTGCCCGCCATCTTTGCTTTGGCATAGACTTTTATCACTTTTATTTTTGTCTATCGGTTTCTTATGTTGGTACAACCTGCCTTTAAAACATCCAAAGGCAGCACTATCGCTTCCATTCTCTTCTTTTTCCATATCAAGTAATTTTGATTTAATGGCATCCGTTGTAATATTCATCCCCGAATGTTCGATTGCCATTATCATTGGGGAGAATCTTTCAGTTAATCCAGCCAATAATAATGATCCTATCCATTCGTCGCTGATGTTAAATCCTGTTCCCGCCAATTTTTGTCCCGTTTCCACTAATTGAGTAACGTAGGAATTCATTGAAGTAGAATTTTCCAGACGAATTGATATGAGACTTCTCAATAGACTTATTCTTCTAGTAAATCCCGAATCGTCATATAAGGATTTAAGTTTATCCCACAATTCCTTTGTAGATGTAACTCCTTTGATGTGCACATAGATAGAGGGATCTATTGTTAAAATCAATTTAGCACGGGTTTTAGCATCGTCGGCTGCAGAAATCGCTGGTTGACCTGCTTCTGGTTTGATAATTCCAAGCGTGCCTTCCAAAACAAGAAAATTTTCTGCCGCGAAGCACCATTCTATGTAATTTTCGCGTCCTTTGAGCTTGGGAACGTTTACTAGATAATTTGTGTGCGACGCCATTTTTTACTTCACCACACGAGCACTTATTTCACAACTATACTGTTCCTATACTGCAACTATTGAAATAACACAATACACTGTCGCGAGAAACTAGTCAGATTATGCCAGATACGTTCTGGGCCCATAACCTATTAATAATTTATTATTATGGATTATTTGAAAATAAAACAACGTGCTCTCGTATGACACAAAACGGAAGAGTACTTTATTGTAACATCTATATATCTATGGGCACAGTGTTGCCAATGTGTATTTTGAGGAAACTACAACATTCTTGGTAGAATAGAGATAGAATCGCCATGCTACGGGGGCTGGTGGGTCTCAGGGGATATAAAACTAAATAATCACATAGGTCCCACCAGTCAGTAGGTCTTGGAAGACACATCAGTATTCGGAGACCCATCGGCGGGTCTGCTTGGTGGGTCCTTGAAGACGAAGTGCCTATTGCTGTCAACCGGGCACAAATCTAGACTCCGAGTAAGGTACGGAACTCATCAATGAGTAGTACCGAACTCATCTAATTTAAAGTAGGCGCTTATCATCCATAGACAAAATCCTACATCTTTGAACCAGTGTGTATTCGATTTTTGAAGAGTCAATAAATAAAATAATGCAATGTTTTGAATATTTTTACGCATATTTTATATCTATGTAATATAAACACTGTTTTAAGCTTTCACGGTTCATAACTATATTTAAAATGTCACTTAAGGGATATCTTCCGTGATTATTATTGGTGGTTAATATCGGGAACTCAAAACCAATAATAATCACGGAAGATATCCCGTAAGTGACATTCTATGTAATATAGATTACAAAATGACTTATTTTGCCTACTCTACAATCTTATGACAAGTCATAATGACGAACGTATTTGTTTTTCTGTAGCACTGACTGAACTTCGTACAGCCTTGATTTTTTTTTAAATTATAACATGAACTTGCGACGAAAACAGCCATGCTTTAGTTATGTTTTCAAATATTTTACTAGTTTAATGTTTAATAATATTTCATCATTATCATGAATTTAAGTCATCTCTGAGTTATGACAGAATGTGAGTGTGGAGCCCCAACACAGGACATGCCACACCTCCTCTCTTGCCCGTCGTGGCCAACTAACTGCACGTTCAAGGACTTGAACGAAGCCAACGAAAGAGCTGTTCAGGTTGCTACCGTGTACTCATCATCATCATCAGCCTATAATGTTCCCACTGCATGGACTCAGGCCTCCTCTCTAGGAGAGGGATGGGCTATAATCCACCACGCGGGCCCAGTGCGGATTGGCGGATGTCACATGTCTTCGAATTTTTTGGTTCTAAGACATGCCGGTTTCCTCACGATGTTTTCCTTCACCGTGTTGAGAGCAGCGGTGATGAAATAAATTACACAAAGTAATGCGCCTGCCTGGGTTCGAACCCACGACCTACTGTTCGTAAGTCGGGGCCGACACCACTGGACCGTGTTAGATGGACAAAATTTGAGTTGCCGACTCGAAAAGAAGATCATTAAGTACCATTCTCTTCCTGTTACCCTAATTGATTTGGGCCTCCGTGGTCGAGTGGTTTAGGCGTTTGCCTTGTGACCCGGTGGTCGTGTGGGTTCGATTCCCACGGAAAGCATACTTTGTAAAGTTATTTCCAGTTTGGTTAGGACATTGCAGGCTTGAATCACCTGATTGTTTGATAAAAAGATGGTTCCGTGCTTCGAAAGGCACGTATAAGCCGGTGGTCCCGGCTGCCAAAATGGCGGTCGTCAAACCACGTCAGAGGCCCTTGCGGCGGTTTAGAAACTCTGACACTAGGGTGTGTAGGGTCATAAACCTTACTGCCCACACGATAAGAAGAAGAAGAAGGCGCAGCATGTCTTCTTCTTCCATACTTCTCTATTAGTCGTCAACTCGTCATCTCATCAGGCACCTCCAATATTAAAAACATTTGTTGAGGACAGCACCATCTGTGCACAAAGACTACGAGGAACTACGAAGAACATCGAACATACAATCTAAGCTGCAAGCTACGTAGTTCCTGGTTCATCCAACGGAGGGCGCAAAACCACTTCTATATAAAGCAAATCCGGCTCGAAGGACCAATGTTAAGCTGTGTGCATAACCTTCGTAAATCTAAATAAATTTCTATCACGAGAAGAATAAACCAGTCACTTTGGTCATTATCTACCTGATTTGCAAACTCCCATAAAATTAAGGACACACCTTAACACATTTGTAGTACAATAAAATGATCTGATTTTCTGTAAAGGAATGTCCTAGCACTGAAACTTTCGAAGTCATGTGACTTGATGTGACTGTGTGACATCTACCAACCCGCAGCTCGATTCGCCCCGTTTTACGGTATAATACCCGGCACGGTTCTTGAGCGCTCGGCGGAAGAGTGGGGATCGCTGTGCGCATCGTACACTTTATGACAAATAAAACACACACCCGTTTATTATTAATTGGTCGTGAGGTAAGTGCAGCAGGGCTGCAGGAGTAAAGAACAAATCCCGAGTGACGGCTATGACGCGATGCGCTACGGGCCAATCACTGCACTTTCCCCGCCCCGCGTCTCACTTCATACCACCAAAGGGACCCAAAACTCACTTTTGCGTCAGCGCTCAAGAATCGTGCCGATGATAATACCTATTGATTATAGTCCGTTTGGAAGTCCCAAAACCCGACAATGAAATACTTAACAATTCTAATTTCTATTATTTTATTTAGTGAAGGAAAACTTTGCTATAACCCCGGGTGCATTCGAATTTATATTGTTTCAATGCAAATGAACTAAAAACCTAATACTTTAAATGGCGATGAACTCATCCCTATTACGGATATTCTAATTTCAATTTAGTTAGTGACATAACATAACATCACGCCTGTAATATACGAAGGGGTAGGCAGAGGTGTACCTATTAGGTACACTGGCGAAATGTGGGTGTACCTACTATTAGGTACTACCTAATAGTAGGTACACCCACATTTCGCCAGTTATGTTAAGTCCCATGTAATAGGGGCGAGCCTATTGCCATCAACCGGTCACAAGTCCAGTCCTTGGCTGCTACTGAGAAATTACTAATGGAAAAACTTAATTACACTTTGCCCGACCCGGAATCGTGTCTAGGACCTCATGTTCAACAGTCGCGCGTCCGACCACGAGACCAGCTCTAAAAAAAAAAAAAATGTGGCACTCGGAGACTGCCGCGGTAAAGCTATTGCATAGCATTTTTTGTCAACTTAAGCAAATAATTAATTATTTAATTTGACAACCTCAGTTGACAACCTTGTTATTTTCCGTAACCATAGCAACCTGGTTGAAAATTTTCGTTACGGAATTTCTGGATTCGCTCTCCACGCTCAAGGCCCGCGATAGAAGCTATGTTAACAAAAAGGCTGCATTGTAATTAAAACTTTCGACTAAAACTTCGCTGAACCTAAAAAAAGAACTATCACGTAAATAAAAAGAAAACCAGTTCAATAGTAAAACATATTTATTCGTCTCTCAGCTAACATTGGCTGAATAACCTTGAACTCTTTTGCCGGTCGAACGCGAAAAAAAAAACAACGCGATGACGTAAATTTTGGCGGGAAACGTGCGATTTTCGGCGTAGATTTTCTTCGCTTGGATTGACTTGAGAAGCGAGTTTTAAACTTTTTGTTGGATGCCATTTACGCTAAACAAGTTTATGAAACTTAAAGATAATGCTTGAGAGAATATTTTATTTGAAAATATAAACAGTGGGAACAATGGTAACTCTAATTATGATTTTATGACAGTTCTAAATATCAGACTCACGAGGTCTTTTTTTTGCGGTTTGAAAATCATCAAATAACCCCCACCTCCCGCTCTTGGGCAGACCGAAAGGGAGTGTCAGACTTTTACTGACTAAAAACCACCAATGTTCATTCTAAGCCCTTTATGTCGAGGCCGCGGTTTCTCTTGTGAAGAACAACCCGCAGTCCCGACTCATGAGGTCTTTGGTTAGATTCCCAGGAACAGTGATAATGAGTTTTTCTCTGATGATACACTTCTGCACAACCCTTCGGGGATTAGAGGCGTGATGTTATGTTAAATGTCAATGCAGGGTAGTTAACCAAAAAAATCAAATTAATCCGTCAGATAGATTTCCAAAAATATTGGACACATTTTTTTCTTTTTCACGTAAACAAACAATGAAGACGATACAGTGCTTTGAAAACTCGTGTGACGTCATATTCTAAGACATTAGTATGACATTTTTTAGCGAGCAGTGACGTCACAATCACAACCTCCCACTCAAATCTTTGACGCATTTTATCTTCGTAAATTTTTATTGATTTGATAAAACAATATTATACGTATCCAATATTTTTCAATAATAGAATCATATTTTTTGTTGGTCAGAAAACATTCCTGTTATGACATGTCCTAGAACCAATAATTTTAAGACATGTGACATCTACCAAACCGCACTGGTCCCGCGTGGTGGATTATAGCCATCCCTCTCCGAGAGGAGGCCTGAGTCCCAGCAGTGGGAACATTATAGGCTGATGATGATGATTGATTAATAACTACACGACAATCACAAACGTCAATAAACTGGCTAGCGAAGGTAAATACGTAGCTGCAGAAATGTATTCGAGACAAAAAAATCTTGACATCCGTGCAAAATTGGAATTTCCGTACCTAATCAAAAGTATGAAGTCAACATTTTAATTTTAAAACACAGTTCGAAATAATGGAAAAACACAGAATCCTCAGATTTTAAATGCCTTATTGAGAGGGCTGCCTCGTTGGCCTAGTGGCTGCAAGCGCGACTACTGAGCATTAATTCCTGGGTTCAATTCACGGGCCAGGCAAAGTGGTGTTGGATTTTTCTATCCGGAATTTTTCAGGAAGTGTGGATCTGTGTCCAGTTGATAGCAGCAGGCTCGCCCCTTATTACATGGGACTTAAAACATAACTGGGGAAATGTGGGTGTACCAATAGGTATACCTCTGCCCAACTCTTTAGGCGTGATGTTATATAGGGTAGTGAAATATGATTGTGTTATTAAAACAATTGAGGACAAAATATACAAACAGACAGACATTTTCCCCAAGCAAACACGGAACTTCCTGGATTTAAAGCTCTGTAGTAGGAAATCAAGAAATTATTGGTTCCGTGCCAATTTTGCGGATGAACTCGGGTCGTTCGTCGTTTCGCACCACGAGCGGTTCGGACCGCGGTGTGAAACGCAGAAGAGCTCTTAAGAATGGGCTGTTTCGCACCACGGCGGTTCTTGGAGCGCCGAGTGGTGTGAATCGACCAATAGCTCTTAGGAATGGGGCGATTCGAACCACAATGTTTAGATTCGAGCTAATTTCAAAGTTTGTATGTACAGTCGAGTAGAAAAAACGGATCATTCCCACTAGTTCTACTGCACAGTCCTACGATTTGCCTACGATAGAACTAGTGGGAACTTTTTTTAAATTTTTTTTCCCACTAGTTCTATGATAAAGGATGTCACAAAATCGTCAAACCAGCGGGACTCAAGTTTCTGATTCGTTCTATCACACAGATTAGGGTACAACTACGGCACAAACTACCAGGAGAATAGAAGTAGGCAGGAGGTATTGAAAACATTTTTTTTTGGCGATTTAAAAAAAAGATAGGTAGTAAAGTCCCACAAACTACCAGGAGAACAGAAGTAGGAAGGAGGTATTGGAATCTTTAAATCAAATCTAAATTATTCCTTAAGGCGCGGCTAAAGGGGCACCGTAAAAACAACCTGTTTTTCGTCGCAGAGTTAGCCGTATTGCTACTTATTACAATTCCAAAAAAAATACAGTGTATAGTCAAATGTATAGGTAAAAGACTTATGCAAAAATATTTTCTAAAAGTAATCAAGAACCTCGAAAAAAAAAATCACAAAATCACAAAAAAATCACACGAAAAAACTTTTTCGTCTCGAAATGCTCAATATTTTGAGTGACAACTGTTATTTTTTTTTTTACTATCAGAAAGGAAATTTAACCAACTAAAGACATATGTAAAAATATTTTAACATTACAGCGTATTTTTTTTTTTAATAAATTAAATCTGCGAACTATCGTTGATTTTGGCAGTCACGAGCATCAAACGCATCGCCATTTTCAACCTTATTTGTTTAGGCGATGAGTTAAACGCGCGCTCAAGGTCGCGGGCAGCTAATGTCGCCTTAATATAATATTATTTCATTTTATCGTTTTTTCCTTTTTTTTATTTCCAAAATAAATGTTTTCAATACAATACCTCCTGCCTACTTCTATTCTCCCGGTAGTTTGTGCTGTAGTTATTCCCTAAACTGTGTGATAGAACGAAGGAGAACCTTGAGTCCCGCTGGTTTAACGAATTTGTAACACCCTTATATCGTAGAACTTAACGCTGTTTTATTTTGTGCCTGACTGTACTTTACGCATTATTACTAAGAAAACTTTTTGTTTCATTCGCGGTTCGAATAAACCCATTCAAATTCTCCTATGGTCGATTCACACCGCGGTTCGAAACAGCCCATTCTTCAGAGCTCTTCTGCGTTTCACACCGCGGTCCGAACCGCTCGTGGTGCGAAACGACGAACGACCCATGAACTCATAATCTTATTAGATAGTCCAACTAGGTAAGTAGAATCATCTGCCTAGCCTTTTCGCATCTAAATTGGGGTCTAATTCCAGTCTAACCGGATGCAGCTGAATACCAGTTAGTTACATGGAGCGACTGCCTATCTGACCTCCACAACCCAGTTAATAGGTAACAGGATACCCCTTGATAAGACTAGATGTCTGACTTCGGGCCTCTGACTACCTGTTGCGAGTATCAATATTTCGCATGGAGCGACTCCCTATTCTGCCGTGGTAAAACTAAAATGCCGTTATCCAACATCTGGTCGATTTTAAACTTTTGATACCATATTAATGAGAAAAAAAAAACTATCGATCTGTGTTTGCGAATTTTCAATATCTTAAATAGTTTTGGAAATAATAATTATAAAAATGCCGTTAAGTGCATATTTCTCACGTGTGAAATAAGCAAAAATAACGTTAAGTAACTTTGTGAGTCTATAAAGCCACTAATGTTCATTAACTCATATTTTTATCACAAAAAATGTATATGGTTACTTGTCTAGATTGCCGTTAGCAGTCTTTTGTACACTACAAAGCGGTTAAGATACTGTAACTGTTTTATAGATATTCTTTTTTTAATAAAGGAGTTTGCTTTTTTTAAACTATAACGTCGTTAATTGAAAATGTTAGACTTAAACTTGACTAACGATGTTTAACGGCATTATTGCTTCATATTTGAGATACTTATATTTTGACTTAACGTACGTTACAAGCCCGTATTTTCAAACCTAAACAAAAATGTATTGTCCGTCATTATTAGACTAAAACGACGTTATCTCACACTAATACACTACAAAGCCGTTAACTGATCTCGCGCGGGGCGGGGGACACCGACTACGTAACGATCCTGTACTGAAATCAAGCGGTCGGGGTGAAACTAGTGCATCGCCAGGAGCTTGGGGGTGAGGAAGTGTGTCGCTCCAGGTTTGTTCCCGCCAATTTTGCAACGATTGCGATATGGCGAACCATCAATTTCCATCATTTGTGTCCCAAAGAAGGATTCAAACATCCAATCCAAGAGTTTATTTAAAAAATATAGTTTGGGGTATGTTTCGTACGTAAAAGTTATGATCTTATGTACATAATATATAAAAATATTTTCGATGATGCATCATATTATTATACAACTCTTCGTTTCATGAACGATAGATATTTAAAAAACCCACGTACAATGGTATTTAAAACTGAACCGAAAGATATCGAACCTAAGAAGGAAAGCAAATTTCCTTAAAAACCTATCGAACATAATTCCCCTTCGTAAATTGTTATTTTGGAAAAACTTACCAACTAGCGAAAATGAGCATTCCGGTACAAGTTCTGATTAGAATAATAATATAGAGTAGTGTCAGTTTATTGAGACTTATTTTGACTAATTAATAATTTCAAATAATAATTTTTAATTTTGTAATTAATGTAACTGTGATACGATTTTGAATAAATAAATAAATTGCCCTTTATTTTCTGAAATACATCTTGTTTGCTACTGTAAAGTTGTTACAGAATGTCCAAATTGAGTGTGTCTTTTGCCAAAGGCCTCCTCTAGCTCCTTCCATTGCTTTCTGTCCCGAGCCACTCTCCTCCACTTGGGGCCCGCTGTTTGTTTCAGCTCATCTTCCCATCTCCTTATCTGTTTCCCCTTGCTGCGTTTACTTTCCCTTGGATACCAGTCCAGTTATTATTTTATTCCATTTCTCTGTGCTTGCTTTCATTATGTGGCCAGTCCATCTCCATTTTTGTTGGTCGTTCCTGGTCACGATGTCTGGTAGATTAGTTTTTGCTCTCAATTGTTCATTTCTTACATGATCTGCTTTACGTATATTATTTGACATGCTCCGTTCCATGGCTCTTTGGCAGTACTGCAGTTTATTTCTGTGCTGTTTTGTAAGTGCCCATGTTTCGCATCCGTATGTTATACAGGGTAGTATGCAGATATTAAAAAAAATCTCTTAACAGCCATTCCTAAGTCTCTGGATTTCATAACCTCTTTAAATGAGCAATACTTTCTCCAACCACTTGCTATGCTTATGTTGACTTCCTTAGTTATTTGGTCTTATGGTGATATAAAGTGGCCAAGATAATTACATGTATTCATCAACAGATTCAATCCCACCCCGGATTGAATCTATCAGTGTCGGTTTTTTTTCTGAATTGAACAAAAGTTTTTTTTTTTTTTTTGTGGTTATGGACAATCCCACCAAAGCACTTTCCTTGCTTTAGCTCCAGATGACTTGGGTTTTCCTCAAATACGACTAAGTCGTCTTCGAATCTAAGGTGATTTAGTTTCTGACCATCGATGTTGAGACCCAGATGAGACCAATCCAGTTTCCGGAATATATTTTCCAGTTCTGCGGAGAATAATTTGGGTGACATTGAGTCACAATCGTCTGACGCCTCGTCTTACTTCAAATTCGGGCCCCGTCTGTTCTGACTGTATTTTTGCTTTACTGTTTGAATAATATAGTTTTGATCAATTCGATATAAATTCCAGGTATGCCTTGAGTAGCCAGACTTTCCCACGATTTTTAATACTGTGTTTTTAAGAATGTATATATTTTATCAAGAAGGCTATAATAAATGTAGATAAAAGTTAGAACTAAAATTTAAATATGGAAAATTATTTTTGTTTTTTCAGTTGATGATTGCTTTTAAATGATACTAGAAATATAAAGTTTTGAGTTCAAGGAGAAGATTAGAATTAGTTTTGATTGTTTGTTATCACAGGTTTAATGAAAGACTGAAGTTTGTCTGTAATTTTTGTTTAATGTTATCTCATTTTAAAGTACAAGTAGTACATAATAACTGATGTGATTTTAGTGTTATTCCATAGAACTGAAAGTTCCTAAAAAATCTATTTATAAGTAAAGTTTTGTGAAAGTTATAAGTTTAAGCATAATTACATATTATTTGAAAAGCAATAAAACAATATTGTCAATCAAGACTAGTTGATTGATAACTCTTTGACTTTTATTTAAAAAATATCTTTAATTTCAACAAATTTAATTCTTCTTCCCGACTAGTATTTTAATTAGTACTTGGTTATTATTTTGTGCAAGAAAATAGTTCACAATTTGTTTTATATTATTACGCTATAATGTCGTTAAACGGTAAGGTTTTTAGTTTAACAACGTTTTAGCTAAACAATGATTCAAGTTTATCCTTTTAATTAATACGCTTCTAAAGGTTAACAGACTTAAAAGCAGTAAAGTAACGTTAAACGCACTAAAGTTTAACATGAATCAGTTCTTTATTACATAATCGTAAGCTAAATTGTCGTTATGTGCAAATAACGCCGTTTTAGTTAATCAATGAAGTCATGAAATTTTAGCATTTTAATAAACAATAATTTGCTATGAAAAAGATACACTAAAACGCCGTTACGCTTTACGTAGCGGCGTTTTAGTCGATGATCCATTATGATTTCGGTTACATCTTTGATGAACTAAAACACAAAAGAAGCTTTTTCATATAATTAAATTATATTTACGATATGATAGGGTAAGTAGTTCAAAAGTATGCGATTTCATCTATATTTTAGTACTTCCAAATCTCTGATAGGTGTTGTCATCGAAAAATGACATCGGTTTAAAAAAATTCCGCGGTTTTTCTGTGTTATTAAAAAAAATGACTTTAGCAGATAACGGCATTATAGTTATACCACGGCAGTATTTGTCCTCAACAACCCAGTTAGTACTAGGTAATACAATGCCCCGTGGTAAGACACCATACAAAATAACAAATTCACACAACTACCGTGTTCAGCAAACATAAATGTTTGCAGACTCTAAGCAGATCTGTCCGGACGCTCTCACCTTCTAAGGACCTCGGAGTGTACAACGTTCCCGCACGACTTTCAAAATAAAAATAGAACATTTCTGAACGATTCTATTTTGTTTTATCTACCCACATTGCTGCTTATTTGACGGGTGTGAAAAGAGGATCTAATTGGGACTGAGATCTGAGGGTTTGACGGACAGGTGTGATGACGAAGGAGCGTGTGGCTAAATATAACAGCCGGCCGTCTTTAGGTTAAGCTGTACTCGCCTGGTTTGGTCCGCGGATGTTGACTATCCATTACATAACAAGTTTCCTCCGCACCTCGGAAAGTACGTTGAGTCAGATAAGCAGTCGCTTCATTGTAAAATTCTGATATTCAAATGCATCCATATAGATTGGAAGCTGAGAAAAGCTAGGTATAATAATTATGATGATTATGCTGAAGGATGTTGGCTATAAAGCTACAGGTTGCCGGTATGGACATTCGGTCAACCATCCACGGTCCAAACTTCAGTCGACCTGCTGTAATAACTTCGCCAAAGAACCCGTTATTTTGGCAAAAGAGTCACCAGTAAATTACCGAGGTAAAAACAAACAAAACATTTAATTATTAATAAACCTTGACCAATACGAAGACAGTAAGAATTATGAATACTATGAATTTAAATTATTCTTAGCACGGGTCGAGATGAAAACTAACAACAATCGCGTAATCGTAATCAAGGTCACAAAAGTAAATAAGATAATTTTCTAGACTCTAGGGATGTTAACTAAAAAAATCTAATTAGTCCGTCAGATAGATTTCCAAAAAATATTGGACACATATTTTTTCTCGTTTCTCGTAAACAAATAATGAAGACGATACATACAGTGCTTTGAAAACTCGTGTGACGTCATATTCTAAGACATTAGTATGACATTTCTTAGCGAGTAGTGATGTCACAACCTCCCACTCAAATCTTTGACGCGTTTTATCTTCGTAAATTTTTATTGATTTGATAAAACAAAAAATACGTATCCAATATTTTTTGATAATCTAACAGACGGACTAATTAGAATCATATTTTTTTTAGTCAGTAAACATCCCTATTCTGTAATCGGCACGGTTGACGCGGCACGGAAATATTATTTACGGTTATATTTTATAACCGTGTGCAGTGGGTGAGCGATAGACTGCGATGCTGTGTGGTAGGTTCCATCCCCGCATGGGTCTTTCGCACCACGAGTGGTTCGGACCGCGGTGTGGAATGCAGAAGAGCTCTCGGCGGTTCATGCATGGAGCGCCGAGCGGTGTGAATCGACCAATAGCTCTTAGGATTGGGGCGATTCGAACCACTATATTTAGGTACAAGCTAACTTCAAAGTTTGTATGTACAGTCAAGTAGAAAAGTGTTATCCGCAAAATGTATGACACCTAAAATGTCATAGTACGCGCCACTTTCCAAGCATCTTCTTTCTTTACCGTGTGGTTATTGCGTAATCTGGTGTCAGTTTTAATGCCGCCAATAGGTTCTGACTTGGCTTTATATGCTATCGAGAAATATCTCCAAGGCATACAGGTTTTCTCACGGTGTTTTCCTTCACCGCAGCGAGTGATCTATACAATACGCACAGGAATCCCAAAATTCAGAGGTTCGTGTGTTGAGGTTGTGTTCGAAGCTTCGAACTCGGGGCCTATGACTATCTAAGCAACTGGCTTGCGATGCGTGTCTTGACTTTTGAACATTTTTTCACGGGTAACCACTGAAAACCAGCGGTGTGCTGTGGGCTCCCATGGCTCAGTCATGACGTGCAAGCGGTTAACTTTTATTTATGGTTCGCTCGTTGTATTTTTAACCGACTTTAAAAAGGAGGTTCTCAATTCACCGGGACCTTTTTAAATATTTTATTTGTTTCCGTCATTTTAATAGCATGTAATGCACGTCATGTATTAAAAATAAGTATTTCTTTTTTTTCTAAAGAGAATTTAGGGAACATTTACAGGTGACGTTCTTTAGTTTCTAAATTCCTACCTCGAAAAAAGCAAGAGTTTATGTATTTCTGTACACATAAATATGGGCTGTACAGTAAGTGTAAATACTATAAAACCTTGTTCTAAATGCTTCGAGTGAGGACATCGGGTGCCATGCCAGTACCCTTGTAAGGTGCGTATCAATGTTATGCCGGTCGCCATGCGGTTTTCTATGGCGCTAGGCTGATGCAGTTACTAATGTTACTATATAAAGCCATTAATCCATTTTGGAGTTGATGTAAGGAGTCGAGTTGTTGGAAAGAGACACCGCGGCCTCGACACAATGGGCTAAGAAGGAACATGGGAGGTTTTTAGTTAGTAGAAGTCTGACACTCCCTACCGCTCTGCCCAGATTGGGAGGAGCCATTTAATGATTTCACAACCCCCAAAAAAAACAAAAATGGTGTAAGTTTAGAAGGTGTTTTATTATAGGAGACAAATGGGTCAGAAGATTAAATATTTGTGTTTGTATGAAGAAGGTTAGTCATCATCTGCCTGATTTTTCTCAAGAGTCGGGTTCCAGTCTAACTAGAAGGAGCTGATACCAGTATTATGCATGGAGCAACTGCCTATCTGACCTCCACAGCCCAGTAAGTACCGGGTAATATGATACCCCTTAGTAAGACTGGTTATCAGACTTTCGGGGCACTGCAGACTAAGTGCATGTTTACGTACGCGCGGCGCGGCGCGCGGCGCGGCCGGCGACGCGATCCGCACTAAATTCAAACGTATGGCGGTGTATGAGTGCGTTCACGGAGAAGCGAATTTATACGCGATTGCTTGAATTTGAGGCGGCGGCCGCGGCGGCGAACGCGGCGGCGGCCGCGGAGACGGACGCGGCGATGCACGCGGCGGTTTATTCTCGATGAAGCGATGCCCGCGACGGAACTTGGCCTTGAAAATTCGCGGCGGCCGCCGCCGCGGCCGCCGCGCCGCGTCTCTATGTACACCGTCGTACATTGCCATACGTTTGTGTTTGCGCGAACGATGATATCTGCCGCTGCACGCATCGCCTGTCCGTGAACACAAAATTCGCTCGACGCGTCGCTCGACGCGTCGCCGGCCGCGCCGCACGCCGCGCCGCGCGTACGTAAACATGCACTAACTGTTACGACTGTCAAAGGTCTAGAAATGAAAGCCGGGGCCAATTTCGAGGCACGGAGGAGACTTGGTAAGTAATGGGTAAATCCATCCACAGACCAACCTAGGCAAGCACGGCCTAGACTAAAAATCGACCGGAGCGGCAGTTTTTATTAAGCCACGAGCTCTCCTTAGAGGACACATTGCAATGCGCAAGAAAATGCAACAATGCGTTAAAACTCTACGGCCGTCTATTCCGCGTAAGAATGCCAGGGATCTGGAACATTCCATCGCTTTTGACCTCAATTACTTTCTCTAAATAGGTTTCACTACCTACACGGCTACACTGCAATACCAGGAACTGCAACTGCAATTTTAACTGTTGGCAACACTCCCTTTGTCTCATTTAATAAAGCTTTGAATCAAAACATTCCCAGCTCATTTCTCACCATGTCCTTTCTTTATATTTATTTAAAGGTCACTCGCAAGGCAACGTCCCATTTTCCTGACATCACAAATTAATCTCACAATGCAGTTTATAAATATAAATACGTAATAATGCAATTGTTTTCATAATTAAACGAGCTTTTGGCAAGTGTTTTTGCGATTTTTCGCCGGTAGTTAACACAGAATTCAGTCAATTATTTGTTATTTTATGTCTTCATTATTTTTGGTAAGGATTAAAGTGGATAGTAAATCAAGATGCCATGCAAAAGAAAAAACAACGAAGAGACACTGACAGCTGTCATCTGTCAAAAGTTGGCGCGAACAAACTTCAACTTTGTAGCCCAGTTGTATTTTTATTTAAAAACGCCCTAGAAAGGAATTTATGATGAAATAAAATAATTGTAAAGATAGTCATGCATTTTATCTAAATATAACTGCAGCGTTTCCGCACGTGGGCTGTCTATTGAACCACGTGCCACCATATTGTTTCGGAAATGAAAGAAAACATTTGTGCTGTTCGTCATTCTATGAGTCAAGCAAAAAGAAATGGCTGCTTACTATGTGAGTTACGACCGAATTATCAATACATTTTAACTTAAGAGTTTCCCTTTCACGCCGAAGCCACTGAACCGATCGATATTTAATTTGACAGATCATAGGGACCAGCCCGGGATATGGATTAGAACTTAGGCTTCTCTTATCTTATCCTAGATAAATATGATAGCAACTAATTTCATAAAGCCGAAGAGTTTGAACGTGTCAATTTATGGAAGGAGTATAAAATTGTTGCATTTGATGGAATGATGGCCCAATGTTTGAGCACGGTTATTTTATTTTAAGCTAAATGGCGGATGAAAACACGAGCAAAGCTAGTCTTGCAATAAAATGATTCTAATGCAAGCAAATCAAACGAAACGAGAAAGCACACACCATGCCAAGATTATTAAAGATTTAATTGTATACCGTAAAACTATAGTAATCATATGCACCAGCAGAATATTCCGGGCAATGATATAAAGGTCGCATATATAAATTTAGCAGACATCCCTTCATCTTCCTGAGACGTTAAATTTAGCACGCAGTCTCCTTGAAAGGATATTTTCGTCGTCTGGAAATGGAATTCAAAAAGGAGTAATCAAGTTGCGACAGACGCTGCAACTTCGAGGTTATAGAACGTTCTGGATTTCCACTGTCAGTTGTGGGTCTGGTTCTTTTTTGTTCTTTTTTTAGAAAGCACGTTAAGTCGTTGGTCCTGGCTGCCTAATATCTTTGGCAGTCGTTACTGGTAGTCACTAGTCAGAGGCCTTTTTTTTTTTGGTGGGTGGAAAATCATCGAATAACCCCCCCCCCCGCTCTTGGGCAGAGCGAAGGGGAGTGCCAGACTTCTACTGACTAAAAACCAACCCATGTTCCTTCTTCACCCTTGTGTCGAAGCCGCGTTATCCTTTCGACAAGCCACAGCCCCGACGGGACTAGTCAGAGGCCTGAAAATTAAACAACCAGGGTTACCAAAGGCACCCGGTACTAACTAAACTCCTGGGGTGTGGAGGTCAAATAGGCTCTCTATGTAAAATACTGATATTTAGCTGCATCTGGTGAGCCTGGAAGCCGACCCCAGCAAAGTTGGGAAGCTTTGCATAACCTTAATATAAACCCGATTGAATATTATGATATAGCCATCTTCCTCTATACTATGACCCCTAATTAACCTATCCCAAATTGATAATTTACAACCGTATGCCCGTTCCTTACGTACGACCCATTCTCGCATACAAATAAGGAGTGCAGTTAGTCAGTTATTACATTTCTTTGTTTCAGGCCATCAACTCGACGCCCACGATAATCCGAGTGTTAAAGCATTGACATTGAAATAATGATCCAATACCGTGTGGGATCAAAAGATTTGAAGAAATAAACAATTTAATGACTTATGAACGAAAGAGGATCGATTATTTTTACGTTCAAAATACTGTTCGTCGTCAACATCTTCTCATCTTTCATCATCGTTTTCTTGCCCTAATTCCAATTAATTTAGGTCGGCATGTCTTCTTTTTACCCGACTACGGCAAAGCCAAAGGAGGGTTATGATTTTGACTGGCTATTAATAAAATAAAATTGTTTATTTGTCTCAAAGTTAAAATTAACACATGTGAATGAAACAGCCCCAGTAAGTAATAAAAAATACTTGTGTTGGGATCGTTTAGTTCGTTCTTGGCTATTATCTTCTCTCTTACTCGTCATCTCAGCAGTCACCTCCTTTCTAGTCATATTATCATTAACACAGTCTATCCATTGTTTCTTTGGTCTACCTCCACTCGTATACTCATCTACATTCCTCAATATCTTCCCGTCCTTATCCCATTATATTTGGGGTCTCCACCCAATGTTATGCACGCTACTATTTACTCCATTTATTCCTCTGACTCACCATCCATCAATTAGGCAAGCTTTTCACTAACGTAAAAAATATACGCATATCGGAAGAATACATCTCTGTTTTCAGATACTTTTTCCAACTATTTTATTTCTAGCCTAAGTGTGGTTTTATTTCTAGCCTAGTTTAAGTGTGGCTAATCTCTGCCAGCCTCTGTATTCCACATTTAACCCGTCTGCCTTCAAAGCAAGAGTGAACAGGCATCTTCTGGACACGCTCGTTCCATCATTGATCTCATCCATCGCTTTCCATCAGGCCTGATCGAGGTCAGGAGAAGGCTCATTTTGCAATAACGAAAACGATGTCATCAGCTGAATACCAGTATTTTACATGGACAACACCTAACTGACCTGCACAACTGAGTTACTATTCAAGACTATGTCCGAGTTTCAGAAAACCTTTCTAATTTCGCTGTTGTCAAATTATAGGTATCATTGTTCATCTAGATTCTGACACCGTTGCCAAAATCGGAGGCATCCAAAATATGGAACTTAATTACTGTGTAAAAACAAATGAAAGTCGTAAATATCTTTTTGTAAATAAGCATTTAGGTAACGAAGATGCTTTTAGCAAATGAGGTGTTACATGATTTGTCTTTGAGCCGAAATGAAGTCCTATTTTTGTACGCAAAAGTATTTTATCAAACCCTCTGCTGGGTGTATAAATGGCTAATTGTGGGTTAACTGTTTATTACTCTTGCCTTATAATATGATAGCTTTTCTGACAACCAGTCGTACTAATAGATATTATCGTACTAGACAAAACTAACTGGGTTGCTGAGGTCAGATAGGTAGTCGCTCCATATAAAATGCTGGTATTCAGCTGCATCCGGCCAGACTAGGATGAAAGTCGACCCCAAAATAATCGGGAAATGGCCAAGCCATGCCCTTGAAATGGCATCTGACGATGTGTTTACCATGGCAAGAGTTCGAGAGTTTTAGACAGCAACGCAGACTGGACCCCCCTACTGCTTGTTACAGAGAAGAAGTATGTCTCCCAGAAGTAGAAAAAGGGTTGACCTTACATATTTAGGATAGTGAAAAACTTTTCGAATCATGTGACTTGATGTGACTAAAGGAGTGATTATAGTTTTGATGGACGGAGAGGCCAAATAAAGTGAGACAAGGGCAGAAATGGAATGGGTGAAGATTGGCGAAAAAACCATAAGCACACAGAAGTGCAAACAGCAATTGACAAAGACTTGACTATGAACTAACAACCTGCGCAGGAGTGTTCAGTGAGGTAAACTATCAAACAAAGACTGTGAATCACTCGTAACATGGCGGAAGGTCGATCACCTTGAGGTAGCTTAGTTACATTACGTCAGACTCATACATTAATGTATTTTGCTTGTAGCTAATTTAGTCATTTGCAATGGTGGTGCATTTCCGGCAAGAAAAAGATCTTAAAGGTACAAGTTGGTCGAAGCAAGGAAAACTGTTCAGGTGAAGTCAAGATTCATAGATGACTCTGCATCTGGAGTGTAAATGTGGTGTTGTGCCGCAAACTATGGGCCAACTAATATCTTATCCTGTCTATCCTGTTATTTGCAAATTACAAGTAAAAAATATGTTCAGAACTTCAGATTTTGGACCCACACAACAGACCTCGGTAAATTGTCTCTGTTTGTTTTTTTTTTTTTATATTTTAATAGTGCAAAGCACAACAGATGAGATAAGCTTTAAAAATATTCTAAACCGATTTTTGCGCTATTAAGTTACGGATGAGAGTTTCTTAAATTAATGGTCTTGTTCACCTTAAAAATAGCTTCTTTGGCTTTTCACAACCAAAGATTTTTACACGGGTAGCATTACTGTTCTTTTTGCGGAAAGCGCCTTATTTTCAGTATATTCTATCTATACTAATATTATAGAAGTAAAGTTTGTGTGTTTTTTAAAAATTCTTTCACCAATAGAAAGCCACATTATTGCTGAGTGTCATAGGCTACTTTTTATCCCTGTATTCCCACGGGAACGGGATCTACGCGGGTGAAACCGCGGGACGTCCGCTAGTTCAAATATAAAATAAAGGCTCTGTTACTGACTGTACCTACAAGGAAATTCATAACCCTACCAAGCTTCGCGGAAATAGACTAAAAATAAACCTAGCATACTATTAAGACAAGAATATTATATCTACCTACATTTTCACGTACGCACATTTATTCACAAATCTTTAAATAACATAAGTGTGTCCAAATAAAACGCGGCATTTGAGTCCCGCGAATGCCGCGCGCCTTGCTCGCCGTGTTTGGACAAGCCTGCGAAAAGCACGCTAAGCTGTTGGTCCCAGCTGTCATAATTATTCAGATCTTTGACACTCCCAGACCACCCAGTCTTACCAAGGGATATCGTATTTCCCAGTAGTACCTAACTGGATTGTGGAGGTCAGATAAGCTGTCGCTTCATGTAAAATACTGGTATTCAACTGCATCCAGTTACACCAGAAGTCGACCCCAGTCTCCAACATAGGTACCTAGTTGGGAAAAGACTAGGCAGATGATGATGACTTAATACGTAAAAATTTGACACAAAAGAACTTAAACTGACCTTTCAGCAAGCGAATATAAATTAATTTTACAGTAAAAAACCCTCAGGTAAAACCGCACTAAATCAAATAAAAACGCCATTTTGAAAAGCGCGCCAATGGATATTGATCGCAATCTATCTTTTCACAGTCCGCCATATTTTTAGATGTTACATCAAACAAACGAAAAACGCGAGTACAATGACCTGCGCTGACCGTACGCGTTCGCAAGGACGTTCTATATTCAAAAAAACAGATGCGAGAAAAAAAGTATTTACTCAAAACGTTTTACTGCGCCACGTATTTAAAGTGATGCATGGTGCTTTACACGCGTGGCTATAATCGGAACTAACACTGCTCTTTTGTTTTTTCAATATTATTTCACTAATGTTTACGAAGACGAACAGCGCCCTTCTGTCAAAGCCCTTCAAACCAGAAGGACGACGCAGCTCTATGTAATCTATGGTAATGATTATGGCGGGAAAATATGAGCAAAATTGCAATTTTTTTCAAGTTTCTAAATGTGTGAAATTTATGAGCGTTTCTGCGAATCGTGTGATGATCTTTTCTCCTTCAGATGGTAAACAACTGGCTAGTACCACGTGTAACGAAAACGTGTTTTCGAGACGTGCTAACGACTATTAACTACTAGTAAGTACCTACGTAATACGAATTTCAAATACATCTAGAATATCGACCGTGTATAACCAACTGTTTCGATACTACTGCCAATCTGACTTTCAAATAGGTACCAGAACTGTGTTTTTGGATATTCTTAGGAAACGTGTGGTTGTCAACTGAAGGTTTTAGGTCATCAGCAAGGGTCTTCTGACAACCGGCAGTGACTTTAAATGACTGTCAAAGTCAAATACTTATCTTGCTTCGGGCTTAGGGTGAAGGCGACGAGGTAGCCCGCGAAATTCGAATTTTCTTACGTTTTTCGCAATTTCCCGGTCAGTGTCAACTTGTCAAGTCGTATTGTGCACAAATGTTGCAATATTGTTTATATTACTTAAGGCAGAATACAACCATCTCAGTTCTTATAGGTCTCTAGAATGACTAGTTGATGAAAACCTCGGGTACCTCGTCGCCTTCACCTAAACGTGTTTTGCACAGACGGTTTCCCATCTAATTACCTCGTTTGAGGTTGAAATACTTAGCCATAAGTAACAATATTGCAACATTTGTGTACATTTGTTGTTCTAGATCGATTGAATCATACATGAAACTATTATGTATAACCAGTAATACAGCACACTTATCTTTAATCACAGCTCACGAATACTCACGATACCCTGTAATTATATCACGCTAGAACAGGTATCTGAGGCGGGCAAATACTTAAGTCAAATTCACTGAAATGTCATTAAAAAGGTTTCAATTAATTGGACTAAAAGATAAATCAGAAATTCTGGATTTATAGCAAAGGTCAATCATTTAAACTAGTCTTATGTCTATGGCTAGCTAAAGTGGGATTAGACTGGTCACGTCTGCAGCTTGCTGCGCAGCTGTGGGCCAAAATAGCGACATTCTGAAGCCCTAACACAGAAGGCGTCGCTGCAGACCTCGTAGAAGATGGCAGGACGATCTGTGCAAGATTAGCGAGCCCTTGATTTTGTCTGACTGTCTGTCTCGGCTAATCTCTGAAAGGAGTTTTACTGGCATTTTTTTTATAGAAAAAAAGATTAGAGTTCCATGTAAATAAATGAAAACCCTCAAAACTATTAAACAAAGCTGATTCAATTATAATTTCACTCGACCAACAGTTAGTTTTAACATAAACGTTAGCAGTGAGAGTTAGTGTAACTATAGAAAGTCTAAATTTATAATAAGTAATGCACCTACATAATAATTAACCTAGATCAGAGTAAATTAACTGTGGGTGCTTGCATTCTAACATTGTTAGGTACTGCTAAATAAAAAGTTAGTTTAGACATGACGTGTTTTATTATTAAAATTGGCAAAATTTTAAAATGTAAACCTCAGTTTTACATGGAGCAGCTGCCTATCTGACCTCCATACCTAGTTAGTACTGGATAATACGTTATCCCTTGGTAAGTAAGACAGGTTGTCAGATTTTCAGACCACTGACTACCTGTAATGACTTTTAAAGATCTAGAAATGACAGCTGGGACCAACATCTTTTTCCTTTTCGAGAAATAGCAGAAACTTAGTACAGTGAAACCTGGTTAAGTGAGACCTCAAGGGACCTGAAAATTTGTCTCACCTAAAGAGGTATTTCACTTACCCAGTGTCTCAGATATCCAAATCTGTCTCATGGGACCTCAGCATGAGTTTCAGTTATAGGGGTTTCTCACTTATCCAGGTCCCAGTTAACCAAGTTTCACTGTATAATATAATGTGTGGTAACCCATCCTTGGACCTGGGCAAGCATGGCTTTACTTACATTATTGACCCGAGCAGTTTTTATTATTTAACTATGAGTTCATCCTCCTCTCCTTTATAATAGCAGGGATCGCTCTACTCAGCTAGTCTATAGGAACCTCAATCTAAGTAATTAGATATCTAAATTTTAATCATTTATCTTGCACACATGCCATAATTGTTGTCATTAAATCTATGTTATCTACAATATGAAAAAATAAAATAGCTATATAAGGATGACTCAGTTATGTGTTATAATATATTGATCTTATCTTCAAATATAAATATACATAAACTAAGGCTTTATTCCAAATGTGCCCCTATTACGCGTGAGAGAATAATTAAAATAAAGAAACAAAATATAAAAACTGTAAGTAATAACTTTTGGCTGACAGTCCCATTTTAATCATAAACAAACTAAGTATTGACTTATTACTTTTAAACTATTTTAAAGGCACAGAAACATTGAGCATTCAGCCAACATAGCACCTTGACCTGCTTTGAAGTTTTTTACTTAGCTAGCAAATAATGCAGGTTTTCTTAACATGAATCTTTACTTCTTTAGTAATTTTGGGATTTTATTTTAAATATTTTGTTATTCTAAAATCTACTTACTAATTAAAATAAAATAAAAACTAAAATATTTCAATAAATACCGCTAGAGATTCCGATATAGTATGTTCATATTAAATGTCCTTGAAATCACCTGTGAAGGTAAAGCTTGCTGTGCATGGCTAATGATTCCTATTCATTAATTTTGCATACTGTTAAGGTCTCTCCTGACAGTAACTTGGCAGTCTTCAAGGTGGAACTGAACAGGATACTTCTAGGTAAGCCTATAACAAAGAGTGTTCCATACTATGCATAGAGCTAGTCTTTAGGGGATACCTACTTCACTGCGACAAACGTATCATCGAATATCGTTTCTTCGAAAACCTTTCATCGATATCACTATACTGCGACGTTTTGTTAAATCGACGCCTTGTTACTGCGGTATTTCATTACATCGAAAAACTGTACTGCGAACGATTTTACTCCGTGAGTATCATACTGCGAAGCCTTGTTTAATCCAGGTCTTGTTACTGAGGTGTTTTGTTACCTAGGAAAACTAACATTGATTAATACAAATAAATTGTTTGTTTTTTAAACAATACCTACATTTTTAAATTTATTTCTTTAAAAGCGCCTGTACAAATTTTGTCAGCAATTGCGTGTCTTGTTCATACACATGTACTTGTATGTATGTGTGTGTTTTATTGTTTTTGTGTATATAGAACTCCCGAAGCTACCTCAAACGGCTGATATAATATCAGAAATAGCAAAAAAAGACTCGCAATTTATTGTTTAAAAAAAAAAAACGATTTACCTTGTTACCTAGGAAAACTAACATTGATTAATACAAATAAATTGTTTGTTTTTTAAACAATACCTACATTTTTAAATTTCTTTAAAAGCGCCTGTACAAATTTTGTCAGCAATTGCGTGTCTTGTTCATACACATGTACTTGTATGTATGTGTGTGTTTTATTGTTTTTGTGTATAATATAGAACTCCCCGAAGCTACCTCAAACGGCTGATATAATATCAGAAATAGCAAAAAAAGACTCGCAATTTATTGTTTAAAAAAAAAACGATTTACCTGTATCAATCAATGTAAGTTTTCCTAGGTAACAAAACACTTCAGTAACAAGACCTAGATTAAACAAGGCTTCGCAGTATGATACTCACGAAGTAAAATCGTTCGCAGTACAGTTTTTCGATGTAATGAAACACCGCAGTAACAAGGCGTCGATTTAACAAACCGTCGCAGTATAGTGATATCGATGAAAGGTTTTCGAAGAAACGATATTCGATGAGACGTTTGTCGCAGTGAAGTAGGTATCCCAGTCTTTAGATAGAGTTCCTCACATCAAAATCTGAAGACATCAAAGAAAGAAAGAAAGACAAAGTATTTATTGGTTTCACACAGGACAAAACAAATTGACAAAAAATAAAAAAATGTACTGTTAACGTATGAGAAACACTTAAAAAGATATTTCAATAATGGAAATTGTGTAACAGAACTCAAATGGAGTCAGCAGGACACCTAGAAAGGCGCAGTGATGACAGATGGACTAAAGCTATCACTGATTAGCGTCTAAGAACTGGCAACAGAAATGTCAGTTGCCAGTTGGCGAGATGGGCAAACAAAATAGTTGCCATGAATGGAAAAATCTGCATTAGGCTGGGACAGCACCATGGAGCAGTGGCGTGCGCTCTATTAAGGCTCTTAGGCTTAGCCTACCTTACCAACTGAGCATTTCTTATAACTAATTAACCATGTAATAAAATAACACCATGTACAAAATAATAATAAAAAAGTTCAAACTCCTGTTAAAATACTTAGAGCAATTTTTCGCGTACGAATCTTTTAGTTACAGGCTTGCTTAGGCTAGCATTCGACTAGCCTAAAACCCATTCATAATTTTACGCACACAGCGTCACATCGGAGAATGATCGGTGCATATTTTCGTGTATATGAACCGCACACATGCATGTCAACTCCTGCGGGTGTAGCTGGCCTGTGATTGGCTGCAACAACACAAGGCTACGATTGGATGCGTCATGCGGCCATCTTTAGCCCGCGAACTCAGGCGCGAAGTTCAAATTTGTTTTTTTTTTTTACGTTTTTTGCAATTTGCAGGCCAGTGCTAGCTTGAATACTGACTACATACGTCTTACAGCCGCGAATCATATTTTAATAATCAACATACAACCTAGCACGGGCCTGCAAATTGCAAAAATGTAAGGAAATTTAGAAATTTGAATTTCGCGCTTAGCGGTCTTCGCTCTTCCGTCCACAGATAGAGTGCAGCACTGCCAACACATTTCATTGATCGTTTTCGTATAATCCTGCAAAATTTTGTTGACCGCTGTTGTGAACAAACTCGATATGAAAATTATGCAATTTTATTTGGTAGTATTTTTCTATCGGCAAATTAGAAATTATATTTTACGCGAGGAAGCCATTATTATATTTTATTGTTTCATTGTTGTTTTATAGCGCGATTTGTTTTGAAACCGAAAACGTACAGATATTGTCAGTATTAGATAACATTATTAACAGTAGTGTAGGTAAATATTAGCTTTGTTGTGTATTATTTGTTTATTCCCACAAATAATAACAAAGTGAAGTTTGTGCTGATAATGTGTGTTTGCTAGATGATAAAGGTAATAAGTTTTCTCAATTATGATATTATCGTATAAGTAATGTAATGATAAGGTGCAAATTGTATCTAAAGGTAGATGTGTGAAAGCCACTTCGGATATTATCTTGCAAGTGACGTGTTTTGTACTTTTCAAGTAACTATCACCCACTCACTTGGATGAGATATTTATGGTGGCCGAATCTTTCTTCTGTTTGCATCGTTAGAAAATCATGAGTTGCACCCTTGAATAATGTGGTGAGTTTTTGAATTGTATCTAAGTACCTATAACTTTTACAGGCTTATTTATTTTTATAAATGTGACAATTTTTTTTTGCTGTCAATATTTCGTGGCCTACCCACCGTGGGAGACCACTGCACGCCACTGCCATGGAGATTGGCATAAAAGAGAGGACTATACCCAAAAAGCTGTGGATATTGATGCCTATTACTACTGCTTACAATCTGGTGAGAAAGTGGCACATCATCATCTGTCTAGCCTATTTCCAACATGCAAACAGTTTCCAGTCTAACCGGGCCCAAATACCAGTAAATTAGATGCAGCAACTAACAATCTGACATTCACCGGTGATTGGGTAGCCCACATTAAAAAAAACATACATCTTTATAATGTGTTAAACTGGTGGGCTGGCTGGAGTAAGCGGCCACCTCGGCTCACATACAATGGTTCACCTTAAGGACCAAGTGCGGAAACCTAAAACCCATAAAGAAGAAGATGAAGAAGTTAATGTGTTCCCAAATAATACCAGTATTTTTAAGTATGTCATAGTCTATGGTGAATGTGTTAGAATTCGAATTTGGAATTCCCCTTAAGCATTAAAGCGGTGGCCAGCATCAAAAAATATTTTACCTCAAAGAGATTTCATAGAATAAACATATTAGTTTTTTGTTACAGTGTTGCTTATGTTATGGTCGCCCCTAAGACGACCCACTGACCGGTCAGAAATAATCCTACAGGATACCTACTTTTATTAATTTAAAAAATAATAAAAATGTTTTTTTTTTAATGTAGCTTCCCATTATTGAAAGAATTTTCAGTATCATACCGGTAGGTCCGAAAATTACCCCCTACTACATCCTAACTTACAAACTACTTATAAGTTTTTATAGTATTATTATTACAAAATGTCAGTTTGGACAATGTTTTTTGTCTGTTTTATTTCATAGAGTAGCAAACAGCTATAATTTATTCATAACAATAATAAAAGTCATGTCAAAGGCATATTAAATATTCAGCCAGTTCGAAACTTAATTTATAAGTAGGTAGGCATTCTAAATATAATTAAGTTTTGTTTACTTTTGTTTTAATAAGAAATGGACTAAGTTTAAAGTTACTTTCATTGTTATTTTAAGTTTGACAGCTGCAAGTGCAACCCAATAATTATAAATTACAACAAAATTAATGATTGTTATCACCAGAACCAGAAAAAAATATTAGCAACAACAAAGATCACTATGCGGCCCTGTTAGGACAAAACGCTGTAATCTGTAAAACGTCAATTTGAGAAAAACGGGTTTACAAGTTTACATCTTTAACTCGTTACCAAATTTTATCCAGTATAGATAATAGTATAATTGTTTTTATAACTTATTCGTCGTAATATTTACTAAATTTCATTTCAACATCATATTATCGTATTTTATAAACATACCTCACAAATATTAAAAAATATGTTTTGTTACAACAGCATGTAGCTAGCCAATATTCGTCTTTGTTGTGACATAACAATGTAATCATTGATTACTGCGTTTTGAAGTGATAGACTTGTTTACTGTTTTATTGTAATCTGCATTGACTCAGACCAAAAGTAAAAATAAATGTATTCTAGATATTTTAGACAATTGTACAGATTAACAAAATGTACTCTTTCTAACAGGTACTTATTTGTAAGGTAAAATAATAAAATGAAAAGTGGTCATAAGTACGTTAACATTTTATTGTAAAGTAGGGAAAAGACAAAGAAATTAGTAAAAAGTAATAAAAATAGCTTATGTAAAAGTTTCTGAAGCAGATTCGTCCAAATCTTCGGTGATATTTTCATTTACCAGCAAATCTTCATAAAACCGATGCCTGGATTTTGGCATAAATTTTAATAGTTTTAATAAATCATCCTTCTTTTTTCGTGAAATACCCTCTGCTTCTGTTCTTCTTGCAACATTCTTAAACATGTCAACTTCTTTTCCTACAGTACTCATGATTTCTTTCTTAAATGTTTTGGACAATATATCGAGCTCCTTGAAATCAGTAGCTTGGTAATTATTTTTCACAAACAGTTTAGGTTTGCCTCTTCGGAATTCAACAATTTTCAAACTGGAAATGTTGTAATTCCTAGGGAAAACCGATTTCAATTCGCTTTTAAATAGCATAACTTCTTTGTGGTCATGTACAAGAGATGTCAAATTTTTTCGAGACTTTTTAAACGTCTCAACGTAGTCGTCTAAATCATATAAGTTACCTGACTTGTTCATTTTATTAGTGATGGCACCATGAACACTGTCAGCTGACATGTAAGTGTGACCAGGCTCCAGATATTCAACTTTGATGGTTTTGATGTCATTCCCACAATCGTTGATTAGTCTCAGTAGCGCCGAGTATAAAATTTTGTTTTTATTTTGCGCGTTGCAATTATCTGCATATAAAATTACCGTTTTATAATCTCTGCAATACATTTTTAGAAACAGAACATATGCGGTTGCTACATCAAATGCTTTTCGACCAGATTCACCTTCATGCCACAACATCGCCGTCGCCGGCTTATTTCCTTTACCTATTCCGGCAAAAGTTTCATTGAATAGGTTCAGTTTTCGGCTAAAGAAAAAATCTTTATTATTTAGTTGTGGCATGGTTATACATTTTTGCATATCTACTGTAAATATCGCGATCCCCGAGTTCTCTTTTTCAGCATCCTTGCTGTCCGCGTTCATGTGAGCTCTTGAAATATTTTTATTGTCCAAATGCTGCGGATACTGAATGCAAACTTCACAATTACATTCATGGCATGAATGGTCCGTGACGTTTTCATCTCTAGGTAGCTTAGGTTTAGGGTGAGCTACATCATGAGCCTCACACTTTGGACATTTATCCTGTACAGGTTGCTGAGTTGAAATGTTTTTCATTTTAATCCTCTTGTGGAATGCAGACCAGCTACATGGCTGCTTGTTTTTACGTTCCAAGTGTTGTTTTAGAAATAGAAACATTTGAGAGAGCGTCAGTCCAGTTGGCAAATATCGTCTGTTGGGTGCATGGTCTAATCTATAATGAGATGATGCCGGATGGAATAGTTCAATGAAGTCATCTATCTCTTTTAAATATTCATCAGAAAAAGAATGTTTTGGTTTGTGTCGACCTCTCAAATCGGGCGCTGCTGATACCTTCGCCGAAACTGGAGTTTTAGACATCTTGAAATTTGCTTTCAATACAGCTAGCACTGCTTGATCATTAGTGTAGCCTAAAGTCCTCAGGAACATAGTTTTGCATACACGATGATTAAGTAATCTGTACGTATAGGTGTGGTTTCTCTTGGTGGAGTTAGAATACCGTATGGCAATTTTATTATTTTCAACGTTACGCGAAATAAAATCTCTTCTTCTTTGTATATCCATATTCCAGTAGTTATCCTAAATTGTTTGTCTTTGTTCTTCATTAATATTTACTATACACTTTCTTATGCATTTATCTTGACAAGCAGTGCCCATTGGATGTTTATCTTTGCTAACTTTTAGTCTATCTTCAGGATCTTTAATACGTTTCTTTTTCGGAGGTGGCGGTTCAATAATTTCATCTTCAGTTACTTCATCTGTTTGACAATTTATGTTGTGAGGATTATTTTCAAAATAATTAACTGCTGTTGACATTTCTTCGTCTTCAATGATTCTATTCTCTTCCAGCTGTAAACTGAAGTGATTGTGTTCTTCTACAGGGGGTATCGTGTCATTATTATTTTGGGGTTTGAAATTTAAATATTCGTTTGTTATTCTAGTAGGTGTAACATTTCTCATTTCCACAAAATCAGGCTGTAGATGCGTTGGTGGTAAATAATGTATATCTTCATTTATTTCATCCAGCTGTGAATTTTGGTTTTCAAAAATATTTTCCATATTAGGAACTGCTGCTGACATGTCTTCGTCTTCATAAAGTCTGTGTTTTTCCGATTGTATTTTTAAAATTTCAGTAGATTTCTCGACAGGTAGTATTGCGTCTTCATTATGTTCCTTGTTTGCTAGTGGTAAGTCGTCCTTATTATTTTTAGATTGGTTATTGTCGTTTTCAATTATCCCAGTAGGTTCCATTTTTTTATATCTCGTTTCCACATAGGTCATAATTGTAGATGTAACGTCGTTTTTTACATTAGGTTGACCAATTGGAATTTCTTCGTATTCTTTACAGTTTGATGGTAAACGAAAGTAACTATTTTGAATACTGTCCTCCTGAAACAAAACATGGAGAATCAAATTAAATAGTTACAGGTAAAAGCATTCTAACATAAACAAAAGTTAATTTCATTACTAGGTTTAATTTTTAAGAGGTTAATGCGCTCCTGTTGTATGCCTAACCTAACAAATTGGAACGGAATAAGAGAACTTTATCAAAATATGCTGATTACACGCGACAGCTCGCGAGTGACTTAACAGCTGTTACAGCTTGCAGTGCTCGGCTAGGTTAAAGAAATTCTATGCCTCGGCCCTTTTTTGTTCTATTCCTATTATTCAACCTAAAAAGGGTGGTCAGCCAGATGTGGTCATTGCAACACAACCCGAGTTTGTTAGAGCTTTTTTGTTTTATTACCTACCAATAAACCATCGACCAATAGTCGATGCAACGCGTTCTAAAAGCTAACTGTGGTCATCATGTGCACAGGATTATGTTTTCAAAATGATCAGATTTAAATTCCTCTAATGGTACTGAGGTTCGCCAAGTCTGCGTCTGCCCCAAACCGCACTCTCGCACTGTCGCGTAGGTAGGTACTTTTCACCGACCGCAAATCACACAAATATATAACGTACCAGCTTCTCCCAGCGGCTTCGCCCGCGTGATCCCTACGGAACATACTCCTGGACTAAAAAGTTACCTATATGCTATTCCATACTATAATCTACCTCTGTGCCAAATTTCATAAAGATCCTCTCAGGCGTTCGGATGTTATGTTACGCAGGAAACTACCTACTTAAGTGTCATCAAGTAATTAAATTATGTTTACCTATCAAACAAATTTAAACACACACTTACCTGTTTACTGTATGAATTATTTCCAAGGCCTGCCAAACTGCATATCTTCTTAATGCGTTCATATTTCGACATTTTGTTAATAACTAAGTAACTGTCAAACACCCAACTGCTTAGAGCGATAGATGAACACTAAAAAAATGCAATACAGTACGCGTGACGAGTGCTGGCTCTGCTTTTTATTATTATTTTGACAAAACGCAGCAAACAAAGCTTGCAATGTTTTACCAAAATAAAAGGACGCGTATGCCGCACCCGCGCGCCCGCACCTCCTTCTGCCTATCACGGTAAAACGCTGCAATCTAGAGTACAGCGTTTAGCAAAAACAATTCTTCCGAACTTTAGGTTACCGTGAAGTGAAACATTGAGTTATTTTGTCAGTGGAAACCGTTATTCAACAGTAGATCGAACCCGTACCAAGCTAACATCGTGTAGATTATTTTATGATGTATTACCATAAAACAATGTAACCCGGGTTGCAGTGTTTTGTCGTAACAGGGCCGTATGGTTTGTTGTTTTTTTTTTACTGTGAATAGTGATGTCAAATAGGAGTTTAGTAAGATAAGAGTAAAGAACAGCACATTTTTTTAAATGTCTTTCAAACATCCATCATGTACACAGTGGCCCTGTGTAGGTAAGTCTAAAACTAGTAGGTATTGGAGTAACTTAATTTCATTGCAAAAATGCAAACACAGAACACAGTACAATAACCAGGAAAATCTAGCTGAGAATAATAACCAGTTTATTAATTTCATTTAAATAAATACGTAAAAACGTCAATTAAAGTTGATCATAACTTATTTGTTTTCTTGTTAGAATCTTGTAAATAGCCAAGGTATTTTTTTATTATGGCTATTACAGGTAAGTTTGAAGATATAGAAGGGTAAATAGTAATTAATTGTGTTAGGTACTAATTAAGGTTTTCATGTGTGTAGTATGTAATACATACTTATTTACTAAAATTAAAGTTGACTCACGGGATTCCGATAAGAAACGATAAAAACATCGGTTGTTTGCACTGCGCATAGTCACGAACAATAAAAAAAACAAATAGTTTTGGTCTAGAAAAAGGTAGACGTAACGTAGGTAGAGTTGTACCTTTACCGAAAATTATAGTAACCTCCAAACCTGAAAGTTACGAATAGGTTAAAAAAATAATGAAAGTGTTGTTTTACACAAAGACTGCTGCAGCAAAGGTATGATACGCTCCGTTAACTCCTACAACGGAAGATAATCCACGAAATCAGGTAAAAGCACTTGGAAAACAGCAAGAATTACTGTTTTCTACACGTTCCACTTTTCACTTGATTCACACACGTAATACACTGATATCCGGATAAAGTTCGTACTTAAATCGAAGTTAGTTACGCGAAAAACACTTAGAACTCGATACAAAGGTTATTTGCAATAATATTCAATGAAATAACATCAAATAACAAGATCATACGACATCAGAATCGTTTTGTGACTGACTTCGCCGCGATCGAACACTCGGCATGAAAAGCACACGTCATGCAGACAGTTGGAGAGGGACAGAGCTATACAAAAGATGGAGAGGTGATATAATTATATTGCTCCACAGATAACATCCGTCCGATTACGAAAGGTTACCTTTCACATATCTATTGTTATCGTAGAAAATATTTTATTGTATACGGTATTTTTACTAGGAATTTTTAATTGCATTTAAAAAAAAAAACAGCTTTTTGTCGATAGTTTATAACAGCGCCATCTGTTATTGAGTAGCTGCACTAGTTAATCAGGCCGGTACGTAAACAAAGCTGCTATTTGGCACGAGATGGCTGAACAATCGCTGAAGATATTAATTAAGTTATTAAGTCATCATCCTCGTTGTTTTCTAGCCAAAAGGTAATTTCAGGATCATATTTTAACAATTCTCTCAATTTTTTTCTTTTAATTTTATGCAGTTTTAAAAGCAGAGTAACAGACTATATTTATAAGTTTTTCATTATGTTATAAACATTGTTAATGTAAGTTTGTTTGATTTAATTATCGATTTAGGCTTAGAAATTATAATATTATCAGATTAATATTTTAATTTTAGCTTTTAATCAGAACACCATATTAGTTGCAATCAGCGCCATCTATGGAAGAGTTTTACAACGATGGAAATTGCGCAATATTGCATATTATTACGAAATGTTAGTGATTGAGTAATGCGAATTATTTTTGGGATCTATTGTTACGTAGGTACGAGTACAATTTAACAAATCAGACCAAATGGATTAGTTGTTTTGTTTGTTTATTTATTTATGATATCAAGATATTGTTTTTATATCATAATCTTTGTACCTACGTGGCTTGTACTGTAGCCACTGTAGGTAATGAAGTTTACTGTAATAAAACTATTAGTTATGACTCAAACTCGACTTTATTTATCTACATCGGAAGCTCTGTCATTTGCTTTAATAATTCAAAAGACAATTAAAAACAAAGTTAAGTACTTGGTTTTGGTATTAGAACATCAATTTTTAACGTCTTTTGAATTGTTACTTTATAAGTATTTTGTGTTACAAAATCACACACATTTAAATCATTGATTGACAAGATAAACTGACTGAAAAATAATTAATAACAATAACAAATAAAATTATCAACCAGTGACAGCCCGCGCTTTCCCAATTTTCCCGCCAACGTAACCGTAATGTCAAATGTCGGGTGATATTGCAATGAAAAAACAAGATCAATTGAACAATTACTTATTCTATTCCGATCTTTGCCCACTACACGATATAGTATCATGCTCACTTTTAATCTTTGAACTGTAGATAATTAGTTACGTGACACAGACTGTACAAAAGTTAAATAAAGTACTCTACACGGCAGGTTGACGTTTACATTATTATCAATAGTCGCTGACACGCAAATTCACGCAATGCACGTGCATCAGATAACGTTGATAACAATATTTATGTAATCAGCCTTCAGTGCTGCATTATTCATTATTCTTTTGGCATTTGTATGAAATTGGCAGGAAACGTTATAATTTAAGGATAGGAATATAAAAAAGAAATTTTTCTTTTTTGGTGGTGGATGAAACTAGTTGAGTGCCATCCTCCCCTACATAAACGATAACGTCATTTATATATGAGATGATGGCATTTCTTTTTCCATTTGTCCCTATGGAACAGAAATATAGGGTCGGATTCAGATGGGAGCGAGTTGCTCCTGTTTCTGATTGTAAACTTTGGCACCTTTAGTTCCGATTATGGTCGCTCGCGAAATGATCCATGTAGAACTATGGTGGTTTAGTAGTTCTGGGTTCATTACTGGTAGTAATCATTAGAAGCGACGTAGCTATAAAATCACAGGCTATCAAGGCCTCAATGTCATGGTCGGCTTCTGTTACCTATCCAATTATGTTGAATTGTATGTTTTGCCGATCGCCCGCTCAATGTACCATGTGTACCTACATTACTTACATACTATACTTCAACCAACTTATCTGTACAGGCGGGCAAAATTGGAACTAGAATAATTACCTAATGTCATGTACTAAAATTGACATTAGGTATATATGCATTTTTTCTTGACAAGCAGCGCAACTATGATCTGCAAAATTAAAGTGGTCATTCTGAAATACATTTCTTTTCGGAATGACTAGTCTAGTAGACTACCTCTGAAAAAGTAATAAAAAATTTGAATTCGATTTTAGACATTTCATAAACTTCCTCCCCCTCCTAGAGAGGAGGCCTGAGTCCCTGCAGTGGGAACATTATAGGCTGATGATGATGATGATGATAAACTTCCTTGCTTTTTTCCAACTGTATTGGGTTCGGCTTCCAGTCTAACCTGCTGCTGCTAAATATCAGTATTTTACTTTACATGGAGCGACTGTTTATCTGAACTCACAACCTAGTTAACCTTGACAGGTTGTCTGACTTCAAAGATCTACGGGACCAATAGCTTAAACTGTTTTTCGAGCAGAGCCGAAAGAGCGGTACACCGTTTAATAATAATATATATTTGACATTTCGGAACTAAAATACTAATTATTTTAATAACATGTCATTAAGTCATTCATCACAATAATTTATGGTTTCCACATTAATAATACACACCTCAACACGGTCTAGGGATATTTCATACTCAATTAAATAACTCGAAAAGTACTGGCCGCATTGGAATCTTTAATACACCGATTTGTTTGTAATTTATCTCAGACTAATTCCAAATTCAAATTTTTGAAAATTCTTTTGTTTCGGTGGCATAAAAATGTCTTGATGTATAGGAGAGGGAATTTTCATTTGTGCGAAATTTAGAAAACAATACGAATTACGTTTAGTTACAGTTTTTTTTTCATTTTTAAACGAAAGATAAAGTTAAAATTGAGGTATTGTAGCCATGCAACGCCGGCATTTGACGAGGGCGGAGATGTTACGAGCTGTGGGAATGCTGGAAACTGGATCTGTTCAGCGTAATGTTGCTGAGGCCTTATGGACCCATCAAAATGTAATTTCAAGATTGTGGACACGCTATCGTGCCACAGGTGAAGTAGCGGAGAGGCACCGGGGGCCAAGTCGCATCATTACCCCCAGACAAGACCGATTTTTGCAAATTACTGCGCGAGCTCAACCAAATGCAACGGCGACTCAATTGGTCCAAAGGCTGCGAGTGGAACACCAAGTGCTTGTGAGTGACCAAACTGTAAGAAGGCGACTGCATGAAAGCAATCTACGCTCTCGTAGACCACTCCGGGTCCCACCTTTACGGAGAGGCAATCGTGGACGACGATTAGAATGGGTTCGGAACCACGTGGACTGGGGCCGTGAGCAATGGTCCAATGTGCTGTTCACGGATGAATCCAGGTTCGGCTTCCATCCAGATTCACGAAGAACGCGTGTTTGGCGAGTTCCTGGACGATGGATCCGTCTCCAGAACCCTCAGGAAGTTCACCCATACCAAGGAGGAACAATTATGGTTTGGGCAGGAATTCGTCTTGGAGGACGGACGGATCACGTTTGGGTGCGGGGCAATATGACGGCAGAACGATATGTCCAACAGGTGCTGGGGCCCGTAATCTTGCCCCACAGAACACAAATGGGGCAAGATTTCCTGTTCATGCACGACAATGCCCGGGCACACACGGCGAGAACGGTAGCAGCTTGGTTACATACACATAATGTTAGGGCCTTAGACTGGCCTGCTCAATCGCCAGATCTAAATCCCATTGAGCATGCGTGGGATATGCTGCAAAGAAGAGCTCTGAAGGAAGTTCCTGAAAATTTGGCTACAGAAGATCAACTTTTTGCGCACCTCAGAAGGACATGGGACAATATTCCGCTGCAAGACATTGACAACCTTGTTCTGGGCATGCCGAATCGTTGCCGATGTGTTATGAACATCATGGGCGCTTTCTCAGACTACTAACTTAAAGTTTATAAACACAAATTAAATGATTATTCTATTTTTTTCAGTTTTTACTCACAAATTAAAAGTTAATTCATATACGGTTTCCGTCTATGCTTCATTTTTTTTCCATAAAATCCTGAAATTTTAATCAGTACCTTAACCATTATTAAAAAATGGTAGAATATTAAATAACGCATATTTTAAATATATACATGTCATATAAATAATTAACACATTGATAGTAATTCGCTTTTTTAAAAATATCCCTAGACCGTGTTGATGTGTGTATATTACTTTTAAAATGGTCTGTACCGGTTTTTTTAAATAAAATTATAATCTGTGCTTTTTTAGATGTCTGCGGCCATGACCATAGAGTAGATAAAAAACGTGCCATTTTTATTGATAAATTGGCGCGCAATATTGTAAACAAATTAATAACGAGTTTCTGATTAATGTTTATGAATGGCGGTGGTTTTTCTATTGAGACTTTATTGGGCCTAAACAAGTGGTAACAATTATGTATTTCTACGACATCAACAGGATTGACATTAGCTTTTTCGTTAGCTCCTGCCAATCCGATAATTATTTTCGTTTAGTTTACCACTTCACGTTTGCAGTTACTGGTGGCGCCACCGCTGCCAAGAAATGCATCGATAATATCCCTCCGGCCGTGATGGCAACTGAGTTTGGCAACCAGTTGCTTAAAAATATTGGATATTCTTTTTACTCAAGCAGTTGCCAAAGACGAATGTCGATTCTTGATACGCACCTATAATATTTTACCTTTGCAGTTTCGCAACCAGTTGCCGAAGGAGTAAAAACTTTCTTGTTACTCAACCAAATCTGCTAAGAATTCAAACTTTTTTCAGACTTAAGAATTCAAACTTTTTTCAGATGTTCAGAATAAATTTTCTTTTGTTACTGACGTAGTTGACATCTATCATTTTATTTGCCTCTTGAGGTTATCGATTAATTGCAATATATGTGTAATACACATTAGATTACTGTATTTACTGCACGAGTATGTGTACGATTTAAGACCAGTATAATAGTCTGTTCCGGAGACATCAACATGTCTACTTTAAATGTATACCCAAATACATCTAACATTGAATTCATTAGTTCAAGAAGAGGAGGTGTTTCTGCGTTGTACGATGGTAGGCGTTACAGCCGTAAAAAAATATATGTAAATAAAAACTCATTTTGGAAATGTAGCCTTACAAAAGGATGCAGAGGTAATATTACTTTAAATACTCGTAATGAGATAATAATGCAAAGAGCACACGAAACCGATTGCAGACGTAATTTTGCGAAAACCACATTTTTGAAAAAATTGGATGATCTCAAGAGAGTGAGTAGTTGCAATTTTGAATCAATCCCCAAACAATACGACAATATGGTTCGTGATTTAAAAAACGATGGATATAATTTCGTCGGCGATATACCAAAGTTCAGCAGTGTGAAAAGTGACCTTTACAATGGGCGAAACAAAGTAGTTGGTACCACAAAAATGCGTTTCTCAAATGCTACGGACGTTGAAATACCCATGAAGTACCAACATTTTTATCTTTGTGAATATGAAGATGGAGATTTTAGAATCATTGTATTTTGTATTCGTGATGTGACAACAAAAATGAGTAATTTCAATCATTTCTTTGCTGATGGCACTTTCAGAAGTTGCCCAAAAGCCTTTAAACAGTTGTATACCATTCATGGCTATGATGAAATTAACAATATCATAACTCCATTATTTTTCGCACTTCTTCCCGATAAAAGAAATAACACATATAAAATTTTGTTCAGTATAATTAAATCTCAAATTCCTACCTGGAGTCCAAAAAAAATTACATTGGATTTCGAAATTGCAGCAATTAATGCATTTAAAGACATATTTCCTGGTATACTTTTTAAGGGATGTTACTATCACTTCAACCATGCGTTATGGAAAAAGGCGAAGGCCTTACAAATAAAAACTAGAGTAAAAAAAAGGCATGTGGCGAGATGTATTGGAATTGCACGGTTACCAAAAAAATACTTAAGAGAAGGATATGATTATGTAATGGCAAAAAGACCTGTTGGTGAGGAAATCAATATGTTTAATAAATATTTCCAAAAGCAGTAGGTTAATAAAGATTTTTTTGCTGAATCTTGTTGTTGTGAAACTGAAAAATTTAGAACTAATAACAATATAGAGGGATGGCATAGAAAGATCAACAGTTTTATTGGTAAGAAAAATCCAACGTTGGCACATCTACTCGATGTTTTAGAATCTGAAGCGACATACTATGATTTGAAAAAAATTACACCTAAAAAAAAGAAGGAGTACGAGGAGATCGATGAGGAAATTGGGTTAGCGATAAAAACTTTAAATGAAAACAAAATTAGTGTCGGACACTGTCTCGAAATTATCAGTCCATTTGTTATCCCATTCTAAAGACATATTAACTACCTACTAAATTAGAAGTGTACTTATAATTTCAATTTTGTTGCAAATGGGGAACCTACTTGTTAATTTTCAGTAACTTTAAGCTGTAGTTAGGTAATTACATGGAATAAAGGCATATACACCTATATTATGTTGTTTTCACGATATTATTATTTGAAACATAATGTACCTACCCTTGTTCCCTTTCGATGACGCAACTCTTAAGAAATTTAATCAAACAAATTCAATAGAAACCAAATTTTATATGCATCTGATTGAAAACATCCTAATTTAATATAATACAGACCTTAGTCCTTATTTTGATTTCCACAACTGATGTTAGTTACGAACTGAGAGTGGTAATTCTTCTTAAGTAACCACACCTTTTGAGAAAATCTTAGTTGGCAACTAGGTGCGTATCAAGAATCGACATTCGTCTTTGGCAACTGGTTGAGTAAAAAGAATATCCAATATTTTTAAGCAACTGGTTGCCAAACTCAGTTGCCATCACGGCCGGAGGGGATAATATGTACTTAAAACTTGGTATATTTATTTAGTTCTATTTATTTGTACCTGTACACTTTGTTGAAGTGTAGACTACGTTATCGCTAATAGAGAGAGAGTTTAGGAAGTAATAGAGAGAGTTTAAGTCTTTTTAGCAGTTCTAGCCCAGTTTAACTGAGTTTGTAAATCTACATTAAAGTCTTCTTTGTAAAGTTTGTCGATGTATTTAATTCCTTCCGTCGCTCTTCATCCCCTAACCACTGAAATAAGAGAAGTATCCACTAGTAGCAGAGCTAATATATAGGTTCATAGCACAATTTACCTACTAACTTTTTTACAGGTTCGCCAAAACCACCAAGCCCCTATGGCCAGGGTATGCTTCACATTCCGTTTTCCCGCCAGTCGTGGTGGCTGACAGCTGTCATTATAGTGACAACTACCCGACTACTTGGCTGTGAGATGGTGTATTCGTATAGACCTATAGACTATTAAATAGATAAACTTCACATGGCTAAATTACAGAGTTAGAAAATCTATTAAAAGTCTAGAATAATGTGCTAGATTGATAGTAAAATGGTGTGATATATCTAATAAACGTAGCGTGAGCTGGAAGGTTCCGTGTCGACTAGTCGCTTTTCCCAGGCAGCAATTGCACGTACTCTTAAATTACTTCATCTTCTTATTTACTAAGTTCTTTTTTGCTGTTTTATTCTAAATCCTAACTAGTGTTTCTAGTGAACACCACAGTAACGTTTGCCCGTCGATGTTAACTTCTAGAATTTTCTTCCTTCGGTCGTTCTTCAGCTCCAAGCATTATATTATAAGAGTAAACTCACCAGGGTATTGTTGCACTTCCTGGTGACGGCTGCCATATCCTCAGGGTCAGGACTGAGGCTCCTCATCGTGGGCATCACCTCGTCTAACAGCATCTTGTCTGCAAGCCTCGGCGATGTTTGGTTACCTGTGGAAAAAGCAGATGTTTAGATCCTGGTGCAAGCAAAATGGAGATGGGGTTTGTGTCTGCAGGCTGCAGCTGTTGTTGAAGACATTGGTAGACAAGCCCGACTCACTATGTCTAAACTACTGTAACTCCTGAAAACCAGATTTAATAGTGGTAACCACCAGAAAAAAACCTTTAGTTGCTAGCAAATAAAACTCCTGAAAGCCAGAATAACAACTGTAGCACTGACAACTACCAGAAAAAAACCTAACCTTTTTCTGTCGGAAAAAGATTTTGATTTCGATGCTAGCAAATAAAATGGAGGTGGGGCTTATTTTGTTACTTATAGCATCGACTGAATGCGTTAACAACACTGGATTTTTTTGACAATTAATTATTTATTATCGATATTACCCCTTGATATCATTACAACCTATGCCTATGATATTACCTAATATTACGTAAACTAGTGTGAAGCAGTTTTCACATAATAATCTTGATTTCTGAAATCTTTGAAAAGTCATTGGTTGCAGTCGTAACTATCAAAGACCAAGTCATGGTGCATCAGGATAATACGAGGTTTCATGATAGATAATCTATAGATGATATTATCATCTATAGATTATCTAGTATCTACATGACAACTGATTAAACTACTACATAACATAACACCACACCTGTAATCTTTAAAGGGATGGGCAGGGGTCGGGTTGTTCGAAACAGATATTGCGGCCTCGACACAAAGGGCGAAGAAGGAACTAGGGTGGTTTTTACTCAGTAGAAACCTGACACTTCCTACCGCTCTGCCCAGAGCGGGAGGAGTCATTTGATGTTTTAGTTATTTGATGATAGGGATGGTCAGGGGCCCACTGTGTGGTATTCGACCCCAAAACCTGGCCAAAAATATTTTATGCATCTAATGGCTAGAGATATACGTTTTATTTAAAATATATACTAAATAATTATAAAATAAGCATTTATTTCGTCTTAAAATCATTTATTCATCAATACTATCTTCAATAATATCAACATTTGTTATTTCAATTTCTGATACTAAGTTTAAAACTTTAAAAGATTAGGGCTTCCTTTTCTTACTTGTGTTAGACCTCATGCCAGTTATAAAAAGATCAGATGCTAAAAAAAAACCCATTCAGGACAATTATATTGCAGCTTACCCGCGAAACTTTCTTGTGTAGTTAAACTTTAATAATGTAATAAAATAATTTTGTTTGTTACGATCCACTAAATTCTTGAGTTATTGTATGTTTTTTTTATTTTTTTTTCTATTAACAAATTGATTTTCTTCTGCAAAAAGGTATAAATTCCATGTTTCAACAGGTAGCCTATGTGACATGACCTCTCTCAAAAATCGTATGCGCATACGTAATAAAGAAAGGTCAAACAAATTTTTTATTTCTTACAGTACCTCTTCTCACTTAAATCATTGAACTCAGATGAAGTATTAACGGCTACCCATTTTTGCTTAAACTGTGGTTTAATAATATACTGCTGCGTTTTCGATCCTTATATTGCATTTTGCATCAAATGCTGATTCTTTTGAGCATTGCATGAGGGAATACAACTCAAGTCGAGTCATAAGTAACCCCGTCTGGGTTACCTATGACTCAAAATTCAGTCCTGTTAAAAAAATAAACAGAAATTAAGTAAAAATAATTTCAAATAGTCGACACTTCTAGGTATATCGAAAAAAAAATCGTTAAAAATGGACGGGCGGTTTCGGGCGGCTAATTTTCTTATAGATGCTTTCTATACTAAATACTGCATACAGCACAATAATTTTCAACGCTGAGAAATGATTAGAAGTATAACAAAAGGCTTTTTAAATATTCTAAACAAATATTTTTACAGCAGTTTTCGAGGCTAAGTTCTAACGATACATAGGCAGAGATAGATAAGATATAATTTAGTATAATGTAGTACAATATAAAATACCTTGCTTAAAACAATCCTTCACAAATTCAACCACAAAAACGGTGATAAATAAACACAAAAGAGTTTTTAAAATAACGAAAAATGAGCGCATCGAAAAATCACACGAACGTCATAGGCGAACTGTAAGTTTGGACTGATCGTGTCGCGCTCTGTGTTACACTAGCGCTTTGTGATTTTCGTATTTTTAGGTGCGAAAACTAATCAGCTTTTTCAAAAAAAGCTGGAATTCTAATAAATAAAAAATGGCATTTTGGCCAGGTTTTGGGGTCGAATACCACATAGTGGGCCGTCGCTACAATTTACGAATTGTGAGTACAAAAGCGAAAGTAAATTTGTTTGTTAGCTTTTCACGCCTAAACCACTGAACCGATCACCCTGATATTTTGCATATACATTGTCAGGTCTACAGAAAGAGACATAGAGTCACTTTCATCCCGAAAAAAAAGTTTTTGTATGGCTTGAGTGTTCGTCATGCGTAGGTACACCTCTGCCTCACCCCTCATGGGTTACAGGCGAGACATTATCTTATCTTTAACATCAAGGTACCTAGATGATGTTAAAGATAAGTTCATGTACATGTACATACTGATTAGACTGAATAACCTACTGTGATTACCTAAGTGCATGTTTACGTACGCGCGGCGCGGCGTGCGGCGCGGCCGGCGACGCGTCGAGCGACGCGTCGAGCGAATTTTGTGTTCACGGACAGGCGATGCGTGCAGCGGCAGATATCATCGTTCGCGCAAACACAAACGTATGGCAATGTACGACGGTGTACATAGAGACGCGGCGCGGCGGCCGCGGCGGCGGCCGCCGCGAATTTTCAAGGCCAAGTTCCGTCGCGGGCATCGCTTCATCGAGAATAAACCGCCGCGTGCATCGCCGCGTCCGTCGCCGCGGCCGCCGCCGCCGCGTTCGCCGCCGCGGCCGCCGCCTCAAATTCAAGCAATCGCGTATAAATTCGCTTCTCCGTGAACGCACTCATACACCGCCATACGTTTGAATTTAGTGCGGATCGCGTCGCCGGCCGCGCCGCGCGCCGCGCCGCGCGTACGTAAACATGCACTAAGAGCTTAAATCGGGCTGCCATTCCATTATCTATTCTGAAAATCGTGATAGTAATCACAATAAGTAACACCAAATTTTCCGAAGGCAGTTTCCGTATAATAATAATATAGCAGAACCTCTAAAATCTTCAGCCTTTTCTTATCAAAACAAGTGTAACAACTGTTACAGTAAAATATAATGAATCAGTCAAAAGCAGTTTTGACTGGTATCAGTCGAAACTATGGTAATTTTTCTCCATGAAAGTCTGTAATAAAATTTTCACTTCTCTTGCTCAAAAAGAACGTCATAATAGCATACCAGAGCGGGCGTAAAATTGTATATATTGCCCTAGGGCTAAAAGTAAATCTCGTACGACAACTTGTTCAGCCAGCTGGTGCGTGATTTAGTTTGTTTTATTTTTTAAAATGGAACTAAACGCGCTGAATGCCGAACTCTTTGTTAGAATGTGTGCGTTGCATTGCAGCTACAGAAGAAATAAAAAAAAACATTGGCGCGAAATTTTTGAAATTGTATTATTAAATTGAATTTAATTTTTAATAAAATAAACTCATATTTATTTATTTATTGATCACAAAATCCACAGCCCTTGAAGTTTTATCCTAAGATTACAAACTAAACTTACAGCCAATTACGGATTTACAATTTAATAACTATATGACGCGGCGGGGAACCCTCTGGAAGTCTGGAGGGACGCTGTTCTTAGATATCAATGGGCTCCGCCATATTGTCGTCGCCCTAAATTCCTTTTCGTGGCAGATAGGTCAATGGGTAGTTGAAATCACACACTTTACTTGACTCAAACACCAAACGTTTATTTACATTGCTTCATTTACAGGCACATATAAACTTTGCGGTTTGAATCGCCCATTCGAATACATGGTTGATCTTTTAGGAGAAGAATAGGCAAAGAAACTCCTTAAACACTGTTTTAAATCATGTTACAATTATCATTTGCACTAATTAACATTAATCACATCAAAAACCACTTTCATTTACTTGAATTGCAATTATTCGCTAAACGCGACATAACTTGTTCTAGCGTCTCAACTTTTCGTCGCATGCGTCTGTAGTCCCCAGCGGAAGTACCACAAAACCAGTATAGTAATTAATGTCCTAATTAGTTAAAACTAACAATCATTACTAAAATACTTCACAATTGATTCTATTAATTATTTAACAATAAAACAATACCATTATTAATGCAATGGCGGTAATGTCTAGTTAATAGGTTCATTTCTTTACAACAAAATGTTACAAAGCATTTCCGGTTGATTTAGGATTTAAAACAGACAATGGGTTTTCTATTATTGAATTGCTCTACAAAATGATCTTATGACTTTTTAGTTTATAATTACATAAAGAAACTGATTTAGTTGTAGTTTCAGATTATAAATTGAGTTATTGACCATTAAAATCGTATTCGCCGCCATCATCACAACATTGTGCGATGACGTCTCATAGACAGCCTCATTCCAAGTGTGGCAATCATTAAAATCCCAATATTCATAAAACATTAGCTTATCTTAATTTTAACTACAGTTCTAGTTAGAGACTTCTGTTTAATAAATTACTATTCGAGTTGTGGAACATTTAATTACATTCCATCTATTTAAGTGGTGGTTTTAGCAGAAAAGTCAATAGATGGCACTGTCGCACTATTGACCTTTGTAATAATTGTGCCAGCATCTCACGAGATGGCAGGTTCATCAATATAAGCTGGTTATCAATGAGATTGAATAATTATCTTAGCCGAAAGACATTCTTGCGGCGACACGGCCATTCTGATCGGCGGTGCGCGCTCTGCACCTGACGTTGCCGTCCGCTCGTCCATCCGTTGCCGTATGTGTAGTCTCGTGGTTGTTATCTGAAATAGTGGAGATAAATTTTGTCGGCAGATTATTGTTGCTTTTATTATCCTACAATGTTCATTGAATAGTAGGATTTGACAGTCAATGCTTTTTTTTCTTTGTATCACCTTGCTAGGCACACATGCACAGATACAGACATAAAGCTGTTTGCAATTTTTATTTGAGTTTATGTATGCTTAATAAGCAATTGTTTCCTGAATGATTCAATTACATTAATTGAATTGAGTTGATTGATATTGTTTGATCAGCTACTAGCTGAATAGAATATTGTTGGCAAAATTATTCAACAACATTAATTTAATTGAGTTTATTGATACTGTTTGATCAGCTACTAGCTGAATAGAATATTGTTAGTAAAATTATTCAACAACATTAATTGAATTGAGTTTGTTGATATTGTTTCATCAGCTACTAGCTGAATAGAATATTGTTAGTAAAATTATTCAACAACATTATTTGAATTGAGTTTGTTGATATTGTTTGATCAGCTCCTAGCTGAAAAGAATATTGTTTGATCAGCTACTAGCTGAATACAATATTGTTTGATCAGCTACTAGCTGAATAGAATATTGTTGGCGATATTATTCAACAACATTATTTGAATTGAGTTTGTTGATATTGTTTGATCAGCTCCTAGCTGAAAAGAATATTGTTTGATTATCTACTAGCTAAATAGAATATTGTTGGCAAAATTATTCATCAACATTAAGTAATTGAATTTTTATTGATATTGTTTGATCAGCTACTAGCTGAAAATAATATTGTTTGATTAGCTACTAGCTAAATAGAATATTGTTAGTAAAATTATTCAACAACATTAATTGAATTGAGTTTGTTGATATTGTTTGATCAGCTACTAGCTGAAAAGAATATTGTTTGATTAGCTACTAGCTAAATAGAATATTGTTAGTAAAATTATTCAACAATATTAATTGAATTGAGTTTGTTGATATTGTTTGATCAGCTACTAGCTGAAAAGAATATTGTTTGATTAGCTACTAGCTAAATAGAATATTGTTGGCAAAATTATTTAACAACATTAATTGAATTTATTGATATTGTTTGATCAGCTGTTTGATTTTTCAGCAAACTGATAATATTATTGTTGTAGAAGCAACAACAATATTCATTAAATTGTTAACCTTACTATGACTTGACTTCGCAACCTTGTAATAGGTCTACTGTCTACTAGATTCGTTTTAAATAAAATTATTGATAGCTTTAGCCATTGTGATTTGTATTTGGTAAATGTAGTGTGAGTAGTATGTTTTTATTTGTTCATTCTCACGGGAAGGTAATGCTCTGTGATAGACACAAAGTCTTGGATTTGACAGGATAAAAGGATAGGATCAGGAACACCGCTCTGTGATAGACACAAAGTCTTTGATTTGACAGGATTAAAGGATAAGGAGTTTAGGACCATTGCTCCGTGACAGGCACGAAGTCTTTGATTTGACAGGATATAAGGAACCAGGCTCTAGGCGTTTAATACGCCGTGGACCCAGCAGGATAACATGAGAGTATTATTTTATCAGTTGCCTCCACGGCTGCTGATAGTTCATTTGATTTGTTGGTTCATTATCAGTCACCTCCACGGCTTCTGATAGATTATTTGTTGTGTGTTCATTATCAGTCGCCTCCACGGCTTCTGATAGATCATTTGTTGTGTGTGTTCGTTATCAGTCGCCTCCACGGCTTCTGATAGATAATTTACTGTGTTTGTTCTTTACCAGTTGCCTCCACGGCTTCTGATAGATTATTTGTGATTCATTGTAAGTATTACTTATTGAGCTAGTTGTTTCCTCCACGGATACTAATAGCTTTTTGTGAGTATTATTATTTTTTACTTCATTAGTTACTGTATGTACTAAAACTTTGTTATTGTTATTAGTTGTTGCTTACAACTGGCAGGATTGCAATAACATTAAAATAATGAAAATGATGCTGATACTCATCACACATGAGCATCATGTAGGTTGGTAGGTTGACTTGGCTATTGTATTGAGCCTTTTGACACAACATTTTTGGTATCAGCAGTAGTGTAAGTAGTTTGAAAACTCCTCACCTTTTATGTAAACTTATGGTGTGTGAACACTGAAACAGTCATTCCGGGTTGGCTGTCTTCATGTTGTTTCGCATTTGTTAGGTTCATAGCCGGCGACACGGTCATTTTTGTTCACCAGGCTGTAGTACTTGAAGCATCAGGTTATCATTTCCTCTACGATAAGATAATTGCTCGAATCTGGAATGTGAGAAGTCATGCAGGTAAATAATAGAACAAGAAAAGATGTTATGTAAACATCACTGCTATCCTGGAAGGGTTAGGCAGAGGTGTACATCAACACTTTGCCAGCGTAACGTCTAAGCCTCTTGTTAAAAGGCAAGACTGTTTGCCATTCAAATTTATAGTTTGGACTGCTACTGAGGAATTCCTTATGGGAATACCCAATAACACTTTGCTAGACCTAGGAATCAAATCCAGGCCCACAAGCTTTAATTGTATGGTTCATGACCACTAGACCCACGAAGCTGTCTGAATAAATGCTTGAATTAGTAATGAAAATAATTATGGTAATCAATTGTTTTGAAATAGTTATCATACTTAGATTCAGGTAATCAAACTAAGATGGGTAAGTTAATCTGATTAAAAAAAACACTATTGGTTGTGGTATTGTACTATGGAAACATTCACAATTTAACTTTTTAAAGCTTTGCTTTCTATTGAAATATCGCACTGAATTTCATAGTCACAATTTGTTGAACAACGTTGATGTATTGTTAATTGTTTTATGAATCAGTTACATAACAAAGCATCATTCATGTGAAACATGTGCACCCTGGCATTGAATCTGACTCCTATGCCATAATAGGAAATAGTATGACGCTATAATTGTGTTTTTCCAATAAAATTAAGTTTATTGTGGATCAATTTTTAATCTATTTATTTATTAATTAAAGTTTAAGCTAATGAATTAGTGATGAAGTAAGGTCAGATGCAAATTTGATTGATAGATAAAGAAATAATTATTGTAATATTTAATTTTATCATGTGTCATTACAATACAAAGATTCACATCTGCCGGGTGTCCCGTGACGGACAACTTTGTTTATTTTAATGATCCTAAAACATGTTGTCCAATACAAATGTTTTGAAGTTTGTACAAAGCACTAAAGCTTGCACTTAATTGCAATTTCTCACTGGAATGTCGAGTATGAGGCATTTCTAATAAGAATTATTTCTATTGAATGACACAACAAGATTTAATACTAGTTGATACTTAGTTAATTAATTAATGAATGCAAGTAACTATCATTTGATTCATGAGATCTGTTTGTGACACATTACTGGTTCATATTTTAATAATAACATTGAACGGGTAATGACCTAATTAAAAGAAGTGATAAGATTTCTTAGTATTTCATTTCCACAGGTGTCAATTTAAGGAGGCATCAACCTTGCCAGTGTGTGATGTAAAATATTGTTAACTGTAAATAGGTATCTACAGTTTATAAGTTACTAAAATTAATAAAACAATTATACTTCCCGGGTTTGATGATTCATCTTGCAGGTCATTTATTGATAATTATGCTTTCAGAGTGTCCATGTTTATTTGTTCTGCTGCTTCGGTCATTCTGTGTTGTCCTTTATGTTTGTCATTTTGATTGGATGATCACACCATTCACGTACGCAAATGTTTCTATCCAGATCGTAAGACGGGAGAAATATTTTAGTGTGTTCTTAACTCTTGGCTGTTGTTGCGGGGTAATAAGCCGTTCACTAGAACGCATCATGGTGACCATTTCGGCGAAAAATTCCTTTGGCACGCCGTCGGCCATGGTCACAGAAGCAGTTCCTTGTTCTGGATGTCCAGCAGTGCGGGCTGAAGGGGATCGCGGGGGCGATCCCACTTCTGATGACGCGGCGGGGAACCCTCTGGAAGTCTGGAGGGACGCTGTTCTTAGATATCAATGGGCTCCGCCATATTGTCGTCGCCCTAAATTCCTTTTCGTGGCAGATAGGTCAATGGGTAGTTGAAATCACACACTTTACTTGACTCAAACACCAAACGTTTATTTACATTGCTTCATTTACAGGCACATATAAACTTTGCGGTTTGAATCGCCCATTCGAATACATGGTTGATCTTTTAGGAGAAGAATAGGCAAAGAAACTCCTTAAACACTGTTTTAAATCATGTTACAATTATCATTTGCACTAATTAACATTAATCACATCAAAAACCACTTTCATTTACTTGAATTGCAATTATTCGCTAAACGCGACATAACTTGTTCTAGCGTCTCAACTTTTCGTCGCATGCGTCTGTAGTCCCCAGCGGAAGTACCACAAAACCAGTATAGTAATTAATGTCCTAATTAGTTAAAACTAACAATCATTACTAAAATACTTCACAATTGATTCTATTAATTATTTAACAATAAAACAATACCATTATTAATGCAATGGCGGTAATGTCTAGTTAATAGGTTCATTTCTTTACAACAAAATGTTACAAAGCATTTCCGGTTGATTTAGGATTTAAAACAGACAATGGGTTTTCTATTATTGAATTGCTCTACAAAATGATCTTATGACTTTTTAGTTTATAATTACATAAAGAAACTGATTTAGTTGTAGTTTCAGATTATAAATTGAGTTATTGACCATTAAAATCGTATTCGCCGCCATCATCACAACATTGTGCGATGACGTCTCATAGACAGCCTCATTCCAAGTGTGGCAATCATTAAAATCCCAATATTCATAAAACATTAGCTTATCTTAATTTTAACTACAGTTCTAGTTAGAGACTTCTGTTTAATAAATTACTATTCGAGTTGTGGAACATTTAATTACATTCCATCTATTTAAGTGGTGGTTTTAGCAGAAAAGTCAATAGATGGCACTGTCGCACTATTGACCTTTGTAATAATTGTGCCAGCATCTCACGAGATGGCAGGTTCATCAATATAAGCTGGTTATCAATGAGATTGAATAATTATCTTAGCCGAAAGACATTCTTGCGGCGACATATACAATACATTGCTTAGAGTACGGCGTGTGTGTGTGCGTGAGTGAGTGAGTGTGAGTGTGTGTGTGTAGGAGTGTGCCACCACCATAACACACCCTTACAAAAGGGTGTGTTATGGTGGTGCATGACGATTGTCTGTATTATACCTTTTACCTATTGTTCAATTCTATTTATTTAGTTTGAAATGTATTTGTCAGTTCATCACAAACTGACGTTATTAATTTAATATTGAACATGGTTATTTTATTTTCTCGCAATCGTAGTGAAAAGTATAAGTTATACGTTAACGAGGGAATAAGTTTACAGTTTTTTTTTTAGCTTCGGATATTATGGGGTGAATGAGATGTGGACTGTGAGGGGCGGGTAGTAATCTGAGCGTTTATTAGAATTTAAGGAGTGTGATTTAAAATGGGAAATTGTTTTTAATTTTGTGCGATTTTGGAACTGTGGGTGGTTTAGTTGACGAGTGTTGCAGTTTTTGGTTATTTTACCTATTGTTCAATTCTATTTATTTAGTTTGAAATGTATTTGTCAGTTCATCACAAACTGACGTTATTAATTTAATATTGAACATGGTTATTTTATTTTCTCGCAATCGTAGTGAAAAGTACAGTGTAACACACGGTGCTAAAATCCCATTATAACTCTGTTCCTATTCCTATTTACAACTACCTCGTATATAATATATAATGGGTCAATTTAGGCCCTTGTTTTACAATGTAGGTACTATTAAATCGATTGACGAATAAATTCCGCTTCTTGACCAGAGATGGCAGCATTCTCAGTGACCACAATAATAATTATGAACGTAATGTCTTTAGAAATAAGGGTGATATTCACCGCATAGGTAGGTCTATGTTTACTGTTTGATCAAGGGAGCGTTTTTTATTTTGTATCTGTTGTCTTTTTGTTGTTTTCTACCATTAAAAGACCCGTCCAAATCAGTCAAGCCGTTTCAGAGATTAACCGGAACATACAGACAGACAGACAACGTTTGTAATTTATATGTGTAGATTACCAATTTACCATAACAGGGACTCACTAGATACATACCTAACAGGGCAGGAAAATTATGATGACCAGTTTTGACTAAATTAAAGTTTTTCCCGCGACGTATGCACATAAATACCAACGTTATATGTACGCGCATGCTACAATCTTTTGCGATTAAAGCAAACAGCAAGCAGATATGATTGACTGATAACAAACTCAAGGGTACCTAGTGCTCCGTTTATCTACAGATTTTTTTATTCTGTGGTAGATTTTCCGTCAATGCACAGATAAAAAAATTGCTTAAGTGGTAGTCTAGTCGGACTCGCCGACGGTGGGTTCCGTACCGAAATATTTAGAAAAATAATGTTTTGATGTAGTTCTTTAACTCCCACTGGGTGGGCTGATTACCTGGTGAAGGTTGAGGGGATCTGTTGGAAGTGTGACCACACGGGACTGGGTAATTTTATTTTATTTTCTTTGGGTGGCTTACAGCTAACAATACAAAAATGGATAGTGAGTTGAGCAACGACAAGCCATTTACAAGCCTCCACAGTTGGCAGTTGGTAATGTGGTGTCACGGGTGTTACGGGAGGTAGTATGTCTAGCAGTGGATGTCTTTCGGCTGAAATGATGATGAGGCTTCTTCTGGGTAAGCTCGTTCTATCGTCGACCTCATCTCTGTCCTTCGGGCAAGATTGAAGTCAAGAGTAAGCCCATGTCAAATAAAAAAAATGAGTTTAGTCAAGTAAGTGACTTATATGTCATAATTGGGAATAAAATGTCTATCAAAACCCCGAAAAGAAGCATTTCTTATTTTTACACCCTTTCATTATACCAGTTTATTTTTGTTTCTGATAGAGCAACCATTGTATTGTTTGAAATACAACTTATGAACATTTCAAGTGTCTATCGTTTACGGCTCAAAAGGTGTACCTTTGTAGCTGTGGCAGGATGGACGGACAGACAGCGGAGCCTTAATAATATGGTCCTTAATTGTTACGGAACCCTAAAAACTCGAAGACTAAATATTTTTTTATGGCATTTGCATTGGACAAATTATGTTTTCGCCAGACGGTAACCTACAGATATTTGTAGTTATACTGACTTCCGGGTATGTGTGTTTTGCACCAGGCATTTCTGGTTGTATAAGCAATTGTGTAAATTCGAAATATAGGCCTGTGCTGTGCCCACGTTATTTAAGCATTTAATACATATCAATGTCTTACACTTACTACAGGTACACACACACACTCATCACACTCTCTCACTCTCATTCACTTACTTCACAGTGTTTTAATCATTACACGACTGCCCCAAAAAAAAGAGTGTTATTTTTATTTTTCTAAACTCTATGAAAAAACCTTAAATGAAAATCAGTTAATGTACGCGCACAGGCAAATCAAGCTGAAGCTACCCAAAACTGTCCTATTTTCCCAATCAACGTTGAATCTAATACCTGAGGGCTCGCACACATAAACACGATACGACGTCGCGTCGTACAACGATGCGGCGTCGTTTCACGACACGACGTGGCGTCGTGAAAATCTACGATGAGCATCGTAAAAAAACACGACATCGTAATACGTAACGTAATGTGCCACGCACGATACACGGCACGATGCGGTCGATACAGTGGGGTGGTGTTTTAGTTAATTCCGAAAAATGGACTATACGCATTCTGAAAAGAATATTTCAATGTTTTTGAAATTAGAACCCTTTTATAAATGTTAATTTGTTCATTAAAGTAACAAGACAACTGCGCAGGATTGCATCGTGAGTTTCTAACGTCACAACGTCGTATCGTGCATCGACACGTTACGACGTCGTGTTGTAGATTTCCACGACGTCGTGTCCTAGATTTCCACGACGCGACGTCGTATCGTGAAACGACGCCGCATCGTTGTACGACGCGACGTCGTATCGTGTTTATGTGTGGGAGCCCTGAGTGATAAAGTTGAAAATTTATTGAAGAAATTTGACAGATTGCAGTAGCTCGATGTTTTGGTGTCTGTATGTCAACAAACCTAAGAAGTCACGTAAAGTATTATAAACAACGGTTAACAACGGGCTGTTATATATACAAATAAATAAAATGTAAGTGTATGTTTGTAATATAACGACTTCTGATTGCGGAGAATTGAAGAAGAAAACGTGTAGCGCTGACCCCAAACAGAATGGGACTAGGAAGATGATGATGATTTTGTCTGTCAGTCTGTTTGTTCCGACTAATCTCCAAAACGGCTGGGCCGACTTTGACGGAACAAGACAGCTGACGTTACAAGAAGTAACTAAGGCTACTTACTTTTATTTTTGAAAAAGTTTTAGGGTTCCGTGCAAGATGATAAAATTGTTGACAAAATCCGACTCAAATATGGAAGTAATATAATAATTATAGACGAAGGTCGCGGGCAACATCTAGTATATTGTATAATAGACACTTGTTTTAGATTAGACCTATCGGTCATTTAAAGCTGTTACGTACTAAACAAATGTTGGTTATCAAAGAAGCAATGATTTGCAAAATTTATACTCTAGAAGCATAAACAATCATCTCTAAATATAGAACGGGAGTCAATGCAGTGTCCATAATCATGACGAAATACACTCAAAAATTGCTTGTCACTATGACCGGAAAGTTCGAATTCAGAAGTAGTCCCTTATTCAAAAACACTTTGATTCGATTTGGAAAGTTGGATGTCTATCTCGCTCACTTTCGTAATGGCAAAAAAAGATAGACTTCGTCACCATCTTTATCATTTTAGCCCGGAGTCACCCACTCTTGGGGATAGGCACTGGGGATAGGCCTCCCCTTTCATCTGCCACTATTATTTTATTTGTTCTTTGACAGATGACTTTTCGAATCGAAATCAATCGAAGCATGATGTCATTTCAGGTGAAAGATTTGACACCTGACATACCATACTTGCAATGTTATCAAACACCATTTATCTCGGGTATAAAAATAAATATTCTGCTCTTTGGTTTATCTTGACTTGAATCGGTCAGGACTCAGGAGAACCCAAAGACTTCAAAATGCGTTATTATGTTTTAAAACTGCCATTTCTGTTTTTTGAGGACGAGATTTTATATTCTGGAGTAGGTAGCCTAGGTAGAGGTACCTAATTATATTAGGTCTTTACCTATGAAATTGCCGTTCTGAAGTACTGGCCATTTCAAATCAAAATAATTTTTTTAAAGAAGCTGATTATACACAATCTACGGCTGAATTAGCAGCAGCTTTCGACGTTAGCGTCAAAACAATATTGGTCCATTTGCGTCAAATTGGCAAGGTAAAAAAGCTTGACAAATGCCCCACGAACTCAATGATCGCCAGCGCGAAGTACGCGTCGAGACGTGCCTTGCACTGCTCAACAGACACACAAATGAAGGAATTTTGAACCGCATTGTTACCTGCGATGAAAAATGGATCCTGTACGATAACCGTAAGCGCTCAGCGTTGGCTCAGGGTGTGTTGGATCCTGGTTCAGCACCTAAACAATGCCCTAAACGAAAACTTACCCCTAGAAAAGTGATGGTCACTGTTTGGTGGTCTAGCGCCGGTGTGATTCATCACAGCTTCTTATCAAACGGGGTGAGCATTACTGCAGATGTGTACTGTGAAGAAATGAACACAATGATGGAGAAGCTGGCACATCTCCAACCAGCATTGGTCAATCGCTCGTCTCCGCTACTCCTGCACGACAACGCGCGACCTCATACTGCACAGCAGACGGTCTCCAAGTTGCAAGAACTGGGGTTGGAAGCTCTCCGTCATCCGCCCTACTCACCAGACCTTGCGCCTACAGACTACTACTTTTTACAGAATTTGGATAACTTCTTGGCGGGAAAAAAATTCAATACCCGAGAGGCAGTACAAAATGCCTTTGAAGAATTTGTTGCCTCCCGACCAGCTGATTTCTTTAAGAAGGGCATCAATAAACTGCCACTGCGTTGGCAAAGATGCATTGATTGCATGGGTGATTACTTCGATTAATACAAATAAAAAATACATGAAAAAAATTCGTTTAAATTTTTTCAAACAAAACGGCAATTTCATAGGTAAAGACCTATTATTTTATTTTAATGTACTTCATTTTGTGTGAAATGTACTACAGTTGGGCTGGACATGTCTGCCGTATGCCAGACCAACTGTGGGCCAAAGTCGCGGGAAACTGGTGCCCTGACACAGTGAGACGAGGTCGTGGCAGGCCACGAAGGAGATGGCAGGACGAACTAGACAGGTTCCGTCAAATCTGGAACGAAGACGCGCGGGTTCGTGAAAAATGGAAGGAGTGGAGGGAGTATTTGCCCAGGAGTGCGACTGTGGGACAGAGCAGGCTAAGAAAAAAAATGTATTTAAATAAAATCATCACCCACGAGTTATTCAGTTATAAATATAAATTAGTTTTAATCTCTCAGGATGGGGTGGCCTGGTGAAGTGGTGACCCGTAACACAGACATTGTATACCTATTTTTCATTACTCTTACTCTGAAGACTGAAAGTAGGTCATAACATGCCTGCGGAGCGGGTTGAAAGTACTACTTTTCAGCCCTAGGGAGAATCGCTTTCTACTGACAGCTGTCAAATTATTTGATGTAATTGTGAGCAAGCCTAATGCCATCAACCAATTTAATTATGAGCAAGCCCATTGTTACCAAAGCTGATGTGATTAGGTGCAAGCCTATTGCCATCAACAAATGTAATTAGGAGCAAGCAAATTTTTGACGTTCGAAAAGTGCTGATTGTCAGCCTAGTTTGAATAAATGACTTTTGATTTTGCAAGTCTATTACCATCAACCGATGTAATTAGAAGAAAGTCTATTGGCATCAACCAATTTAATTAGGAGCAAACCTATTGCCATCAACCAATTTAATTAGGAGCAAGCCTCTTGCCATCAACTGATGTAATTGGGGGCAAGCCTATTGCCCCCAACCGATGTAATTAGGAGCAAGACTATTGCCATCAACTAACCTAATTAGGAGCAATCCTATTGCCACTAACCGATGTAATTAGGAGCAAGCCTATTGCCATCCACTGATTTTAAGTGTTTCTTTATGTTTACTTTTTTTGTCAATTTGTTTTGCCCTGTGTGAAACCAATAAATATTTTTTCTTTCTTCTTTCTTACGATTTAGGTAATTGGGCGCAAGCCTATCCCATCAACTTTCCTTGTTTTCGTAATGTAAAGCACAGTGTTTACCTCGGATTAAAGACTTATTTAGTCCCTCGAACTATGTATTAGCGCCCTCGATGCGCTCAGGCGCCAAACCCCGTCTCAGGGACTAAATAAGTTACTTTCACCCCCAATAACAATGTACTATTGGGCACCAGTCTCTCACAAATGTTTACTCTATTAATCGTATTAGATTAAATAATTACTGTCCAATGTAACATTAGTGATGAAAATATCATCATTATTCTCTTGGCCCTTATCCCAATTCATTTGGGGTTGGCGCAACATGTCTTCCTCTTCCATACCTCTCTGTTTCTCTTCATCTCATGAGACAACTCCTTTCTTATAACTATCATTCTTAACACAGTCCATCCATCTTTCTTTAGTGATGAAAACATTAACATAATATTTTGTTTATATGACTTATCTAATGCCTTCTAATGATTTTATTGCCATTTCGATTTTGGCTTATCTCACCTACATCATACATGCTAAATCTTAAACAACGATGCTAAGAAGTTACACGTGTAGGTACGACATAAGTTCCAAAGTGAACTTGATGAAATTAAGATGTTCTTATATTTTGCACTCACTCAAACTGCGCAGTTCCCTTAAAAACAAGTCTCTTGTTGAGATAAATGGTACATATCTAGGTACCTACTTATTTACTTGTGTATTATGTTTTTTATAGACACGTATTTCTTGTACGAACACGTGTGTACGCGCTGATAGTTATAAAAACATCCGATTTGAGAGTTACAAAAACTTTTCAAAGTATTGGGTTCTTCAATCTCGAATAATGAAGCAAGTCATGCAATTTTTTAATTTATCACATCCTTCCTCATTATATTTCGGAGCAAAAACTAGACGTTATTTATATTTTACGTTATTTTTTTTTTATCGCCATAGATTTGACAGCAAAAAAGGCGGGAAAATTCCATAGACCTTACAAACTTTGACACTTACAATAGTTCTCACTATTCGACGCTAGATGGTGCTATTCTCAATAAAGTTTGTTTGCAGAGTTATATAAAATTCTTGGACAGAGGTGTTTTTCAACTGATAGCGCCCGGCTTGTTATGATGACGCAAGTCACGCAAGTGGCCAATAGTTCACGTTTTAATGTAAATTACTTGATTTTATTCCACTGCTGAGGATGCCGTACAGTGATTCATTCTTGCCGGCAACATTTATTTATGTGTGTTTGTAAGCGTGCCATACAGAACTTGAACAGGTTTTTCTGGTTAAGGATAATTAAAATGACGGAATATCGAGTAGGTACCGAATCTTTGGGCGTTCGCTTGTCAAAAGAGCCTTTGGTAGCCATCAGCTGCCCAGACTTGTCTCAACTATGTTGGGGTCGCCTTCAATTTATTTCATCACCGCTGTTCTCAAAACGGTGAAGGAAAACATCGTGAGGAAACCGGCATGTCTTAGAACCAAAAAATTCGAAGACATGTGACATCTACCAATCCGCACTGGGCCCGCGTGGTAGATTATAGCCCATTCCCTCTCAAAGAGAGAAGGCCTGTGTCCCAGCCAGCTGTGGGAATATTAATAGGCTGTTGATGATGATGATGATGATGAATCTAATAAATAAAGAGAGAAGTCCTGACTGACTGACTGACTCATCAACGCCCAGCCCAAACCCTTGGACCTAGAAAGCTGAAATTTTGCACAGAGGTTCCCTTTATAATGTAGACAAGGAATAAGGAAGGATTTTTCGAAATTCAACTCATAAGGGAGTTAAATAGGGGATGAAAGTTTGCATGGAAAATCGTCATTTACACGCGGGCGAAGCCGCTGGCAAAAGCTAGTAAAAAATTAATACCTAATCATTAATTATACAATTTTCACAGGCAATTCTATTTTTTTCACTAGCAAAATCGTCCTGTTAATGTCGTATTTTAAGCGCCCAAAAAAAGAATAACTAAAACTCTAAAAACTGTGCATAGTATGACCACTTTAACTTTGCAGTCCTCGGTGGCGCTGCTTGTCAAGAAGAACTGCATCGACATGTCAAACTAGGTACAGTTACTTTAGTTCCGTATTTTCCCGCCTGCACAGATACCTTGGTTGAAGAGGAAGGATCATTCATTTCATAGTTCAGAGTTTCAGACAATCTCAGCGACTTTAATCATACCGGTTGAAGATATCATATCAAAGTTTATCGCAATTATTATCGCTCTATCGCCAATTACGATACCTAACGCTGAAAAAAGGCGCTAATAATAGGAAAAACCGTTATCTTTTTGAATACATTCTAGTGGTTTCCGTGGGGATGTTCAAATGTTTGCTTTTTAAACGCGACAAGATATGAAAAGTTTCGGTACTGATATTTTTTTAAGCTATTGCATAGCTTCTATCGCGGGCCTTGAGCGTGGAGAACGAATCCAGAAATTCCGTAACGAAAATATTAAGGGATCAACCAGGTTGCTATGGTTACGGAAAATAACAAGGTTGTCAACTGAGGTTGTCAAATTAAATAATTTATAACCTCACGTGTAAACGTGTAAAGTTTTTCTGTTTTGTCTCTCTGCTTTCTCCTTCTAAAATATTCTTACTCGTATAATTTTGTGTACAAAGTGTTTTAAATACTTATGAATAAACAAAGTGCATTTATTAAAGAAGAAAGTCACGAAAAAATAGTGAAAGATAATGAGTGAGTACTCTATATACATTCATTTTATTATTATTACGCATCTATCATACGTTTTATTGGTTTTTGCATTACTATTCTGCGAATCGGTCTTAGAAAACGATTCGTTTGCAAAATATCTAAAATAAAATAAATAATTTTCATATTTTTCAATGTTATGACACTTACGTCAGGCTGACAAGCTGTCAATACTTCTTCTTTTAAATTTTCTGTCATAGAGTTTCTTACTAGCTTAGTCTATGAAGGTTACTTTTGATTTACTTATATATAATATAAATTCTTTAAAAAAAATACTGCGTAAATAAAATAAAGAAATAATTATTTGCGTATGTTGATAAAAAATGCTATGCAATAGCTTTACCGCGGCAGTCTCCGAGTGCCACATCAACTTTTTTTTACTAAAACAATGCAAATTCGACTGATTAGAGAACCATATAGGTTACGTTATGTTTCCTGTAACCTCTGAGAGCAACCAACGATAGATTTATCTTACAAGACGGACACGCTAATAGATTTCCTAGAATACTTATAAATATAGCTAGCACATAAACTAGGTAGACTTAACCTTGATGGGCTGAGCTATAGACAGTGCTAATAAGAATAGTCAATACAAACATTGAACGAACCTTTGGACTGTGGCGAAAAAATATGAAGACGACCATTTTATTGCCAAAAATATTTAGGTACTGATAGAAAAACTCATTATCACTTTTTCCAACCCGGTAATCGAACCCAGGACCTCATGCTCAGTAGTCGTGCTTGCGGCTACTAGACCAACGAGGCAAATGGGAAGATTATTGTTCCGGGTTGGGACCATTGTCAGTCTGTTTGATCTATTGATTCTATCTGTATAGCGACTTTCGTCCGTTTGTTTTTTTATAATATTATACTAGTGACCCGCCCCGGTTTCGCACGGGTGCAAAAAAGGTATTAAAACCTTCCTATTGAATCACTCTATCTATTAAAAAAAACCGCATCAAAATCCGTTGCGTAGTTTTAAAGATTTAAGCATACAAAGGGACATAGGGACAGAGAAAGCGACTTTGTTTTATACTACACTGGTCAGCAAATAAACCGAGCCACCCGCTACCTAAAGTATAGTAAGTAAGTAAGTGTAGTAAGTAGTGCTATATACAAGGACGTTATATACTATCTGGACTGTGTACGTGCCGCTCAAAAGCGTTCCGAGCGAGATTACCTCGAAAGAGAATGTCATCTCTTTCTAATAGGGTGACCAAACATTTTGTACTTACATTTGGGACAGATATAATTATGTGGCTGGCCTGGCTTGGCATTTGTAATAATTAAAATAACTGACATAGAAAGACATTTATTCCATTTGCAAAAAGTTGTTAAAAAAAAATGGTGGCATACGAATATATACACACCTAACTTAAATATAGGTACTCTAAGGAAACTTACTAATTCGAAAGTCGGTGTCTTTTGTCTGTTTTATTTAGTTTAGAAAAGAAAGTTGCAAATAAGTCTTTTTATTATTCCACTACAAATACAAATATTGACTATGCATTTAACATTCAACAGAAGAAACCTAACCCTTAAGGTGAATGCGACAAGGTAGCCTGCGAAATTCGAAATAGGATTCGCGACCGTAACAAATGGTGACTTTACTGAGTAATAATAATTAAAATCACCAATATAACCCTCTCAGTTCATAAAGGTAATTCTCTTAATTTATCAAGTCTATAATCATGAAAAATGATTTTAAAAATACTACAGGTTATTTACCAGCATGATATTGTTTTGGATATATCAAATTTAATGTGATTTTAGAGTAAAATAAATAAGATGTGGGTGGCGCTAGTTTCGGTGCTTTTAGTGCCTTAACAAACCTGACACTGACAAGCAAATTGCAGAAAACGTAAGAAAATTCGAATTTCGCGGGATACCTTGTCGCATTAACCTTAACCTTCAATCAAGATTCCCTTATTATTGCTTTCAATTCCTAACCATTGAAGAGTAGTACCTACATTCCATAATCAGCTCACCTAAATAACCTGAAAGAATACAACCAAATACCTACATCCTCATAATATTTTATTGAACAGTTATCCTCTAACTCCTAACTGCTACGGAATCCATCATCAGCTCATGGATTGGATTTGATTTAAGACCAAAATGTAAAAGTTTCAAAAAGTAAAGAAAAATTCAAATGTTTGTTTTGGTTATGTTTGAGATTAAGATGAGATATGAGATTTTATACCGATATTGATTATAGAAAAGGGGTATTCTTTACAATAATTTCATGATTCCCGTTTATAGATCTTGAACATAGTCACCCTAGTCGTTATTTGTAAACAAAGTTAAAAGAACTTAGCTGAAAAATGAAATCCCACATCCTGGATACCCCTCACTTTCACAACCCTTCAGACAACACCATTTCACCATATTTGAAGACAAATATTTCGCTAATACAATTAAAAACACTTGGAAAAGGAAAATTATTATTTCAACACGAAAATGTTTCCGCCATATTTTTTACGTTTTTTTTTTTATGGCTATACAGTTTTTATGAATTTTGGCTCTAATAAATTTTAATTCACAAGTATTTATTATTAAAAATTAAGTATTTAAATATTAAATTAATACCGTTAAATTTTATGGGCTAGTTTAGCTATACAGGTGATTTTCGATTACTATACATTTTCCTGTTTTTTTACACTGGCAATTGCAAGACAAGAACAGACAAACCCTTGAATTTTGTCTCGCTCTTAAGTTTTGCTCCCCCTTCGAAAAATCGTAGGGAAAGTAAAGTAATACAAACTCTATTGTGTTTGACATAAAGTTTATTTTTAAACGGCATTTTCAGCCAAGGTCACCCTTCGTTGTACCCGCCTGGCTATATATAAGTATGTTTATTAGTTGTCTAGTACCCATAACACAAGCTCTGCTTAGCTTGGGACTAGATGGCGTTGTGTGATAGTTGTGGAATATTATTATTATTACCTAGTAACTCTGATTCGATTTTCTCAAAAAGTATAAAACTTACAACTATCAAAGTTATACCTACAAAAAGTGCGTTTCATGGTGATTAAAATGACTAAAAATTAATTCGAAAGTACCGTCAACTCACATTGTAATCAAGCAACAAACACAATGCTAACGATTTGCTCTGTTTTCACCAGAGTTTGAAATTAGCGTTCTTTTCTCTACAATGAGGGTATATCTTTAGTTTTTGTCCATCGTTTGCTCAGACGCGTGTGTTTTTGCTACTTTTTTCGATTAATAATGGATACAACACCTCAGGAAGCAGCTCAAGCTGTAGCATTACTTCAAGCAGGCATTGCGCAACGTGAAGTCGCTCGAAGGCTTCGAATCAGCAGATCTTCGGTGCAACGAGTATACAGACGATACCTAGAGACTGGAGCATTCGATCGCCGTCCAGGTACGGACAGACCTAGGGCTACATCAGCAGCAGATGATCGTTATATCCACCTTACTGTTCTGCGAAATCGCCACCTCAACGCAGTTCAAGTCCAACAAAGTCTGCGTGACGAACGCCAAGTGGTCATAAGTTCAGATACCGTCAGAAGGAGACTTGCTGAACGGAACCTGACCCCAAAAAGAGCTGCAACAGGCCCAGCATTAACGGTAGCACACCGTCGAGCACGACTTGAATTTGCTCGAGAGCATAGGGATTGGACATTAGAGCAGTGGAGTAATGTACTCTTCACTGATGAGACCAGGGTGAGTCTACATGGAAGTGATCGACGTCAGAGAGTATATCGTCGCCCTGGAGAACGTTATTCTCAGTGTTGCATCGAGGAAACTGTTGCTTTGGAGGAGGATCTGTAATGGTCTGGGGCGGCATCTCGTTAACAGCACATACAGCGTTAGTTTTCATCGAACCGACGGGCCGTACACGTGGACTAACTTCTCATCGCTACATTACTGAAATCCTCGCAGACCATGTGGTACCTTACGCAGGATATATCGGACAGGATATGCAATTGATGCATGATAATGCACGGCCTCATGTTGCTCATGTGGTGACCCAGTATCTACGCGACGTCAGCATTCGTACGATGGACTGGCCAGCTCATAGCCCGGATTTGAATCCGATAGAACACTTATGGGATGAGCTGAAACGTCGGGTTCGAGCCCGGGTACCTGGTCCAACAAGGCTTCCAGAGCTGCGAATCGCAATTGAAGAGGAGTGGAATACAATTCCTCAAGATTTTATCGTCAGGCTCGTAAGGTCGATGAATACAAGGATGCTGGCAGTTATCCGAGCAAGGGGAGGGAATACGGAATATTGATCAAAAACTTTTTTTTTATTTTATCTTTGTTTTTGGCTTTAATTTTTTTTTCACTTTATCATTACTAACGATTGTCACGACTGGAAAACGACTCTTCTTTATAAAATCCTTAATAAACACTGAAATATTGATTAAACCCAATGAGTTTCCTTTCATTTTAATCACCATGAAACGCACTTTCTGTAGGTACAACTTTGATAATTGTAGGTTTTTTAGTTTTTGAGAAAATCGAATTGAGAGTGCCTAGGTAGCGGGTGGCTCGGTTTATTTGCTGTCCAGTGTATGTAGTGATTATACTAGTGACCCGCCCCGGCTTCGCACGGGTGCAAAAATGGTATTAAAACCTTCCTCTTGAATCAATCTATCTAATAAAATAACCCTCCTTTTGGGCTTCGCCGCAGTCGGGTAAAAACCCGCATCAAAATCCGTTGCGTAGTTTTAAAGATCTAAGCTTACATAGGGACAGACAGCGGGAAGCGACTTTGTTTTTATATGTAGTGATAGTGTAACACATGTGTAGGACTGTCAAAACATTGATTAATGTATCAAAAAAAATACCATTAGCAAAAACTTTGCAAGAAGAGAATTAAGGTTGTTTTAACCTTGGCGAACAAAATTAATGCGATCTTCTTTCCATAGTCCATACTTAAAATGTAGTAGATGATAAAATAATCTGGTCATACAACTCTCAACTGGTTTGACCTATGAACTTAGAGTAAAAACATTACTTATTTAATCTATAGTACAGACAATAACTAGAGAGATAGGGCCCTCTTGGCCCCGTCGGGGCTGAGGGTTGTTCGAAAGAGATACCGCGGCCTCGACACAAAGAGCTAAGAAGGGACAAGGTTTTAGTCAGTTTAAGTCTGACACTTCCTTCCGCTTCACCCAGAGCGGGAGGAGTCATACTTCGCGGTACCTCTTGCGAGTCCCGCAGCCCCGGCATTTAGGACTTGACCTGAGGATTTGGCCTGAAGACTTGACTTGTGGAAATAGGCCAAGACTTGCTTCCTGTGTGCACTTTGGATTATCATGCTCAGTATTCAAAAAGTCTACAGTGTGACTACTGTCATACATATCCTACTATCACATTAATAATTAATAATCACTATCACTACATAGTATAAAACAAAGTCGCTTTCTCTGTCCCTATGTCCCTTTGTATGCTTAAATCTTTAAAAGTACGCAACGGATTTTGATGCGGGTCTTTTTAATAGATAGAGTGATTCAAGAGGAAGGTTTTAATTCCTTTTTTGCACCCGTGCGAAGTCGGGGCGGGTCACTAGTATATTATATAGGCGAAAGTTTGTAAGAATGTATGTATGGATGAAAACTACTGAACGGATGTGGATGAAATTTAGAACACAGATAGATTATAACATGGATTAACACATAGGGTACTTCTTATCCCGGTAGTATGATCCCGTGGGACAATTATCGAGCTCCACGCGGGCGAAGCCGCTGGCACAAGATAGTGAATTCATATCATCATCATCATTTCAGCCGATACACGTCCACTGCTGGACATAGGCCTCCCCTAAGCGTCGCCACATTGACCGATCCCGTGCGTCTCGCATTCATAATTATAACTAAACATAATTACAATGAAATAGGAAGATGATAAGAACAGATAAAGGCAAGGTTACAGATAAGATAGCATAGATTTGGCACATTGTATGCCTGTAGGCATATAGTTAATCTTCCATTCCTAATGATATATCTAGTAACGTGATTGGCTTACAGACATCATCTGCCCATTTTAATATCCGAAATTCTGGCAACCAGTCTCACTATATAAGAGATTTCGTATTATATTATGTATAAATCAATTTATTGACACACAGGTTAGAGAACATACAATAGAAGAAAAGAATTACAAAGAGCATAGACAAAAACAAAAAACCCGACTGCTTAAAAACAAAACTAAAAAGAATAAAATAAGCCTCAGAATTTAAAAGCAGAATAGAAGGATCAACAGTCGGGACCCATTTATTTTTGTGACTTATCAAGGAGCTCCCCGTAAAAAAATGGGTCCCGACTGTTGATCCTTCTATTCTGCTTTTAAATTCTGAGGCTTATTTTATTCTTTTTAGTTTTGTTTTTAAGCAGTCGGGTTTTTTGTTTTTATAATATTTTTTTTTTATTTAACACTTTTTAGTTAGTTTTCATTAACTTCGTTATTACTATTATAAGACGGTAGATTTCGATTCGATTTTATATTCATTCCGTACCTACACGTAAAAAAATCCGGTTATAAGTAAGAAATGCGAAATTGTTTGTTCTAATAACTTTAAATCGTTATATATCCTAAACGGTTTTATAAAATGAAAAATGATAAAGGAAACCTAATATTCATTTTCAAATACCTATTCAACGATACCCCACTTGACGTGGTGCGTCGTTTTTTTTTTTTTTTCATTTTGACAATATGGCGACTAGTTGTTACTATAGTGAGTATTGTTTACTGTTATGTTTTTAGTGACACTCGCGAGGTCAAGACGAATCGATTGACGTACGGATCATCAAAATCGGCCAAGGCGTTTGGCCTCTACAGTGCCACATAGGAACAAACATACATACATACATACATAGACTGATAAACACATAACCCTTCTTTGCTTTGCGCAGTCGGGTAAAAACAGTACATCAGTAGAAGTAGCCGTGGGCCCCAAACTAGGCACAACCTGTATCTTGGTGACCCAATATAGAAAGTAGGGTAAAGGCAGATTGAGTAGACGACTGAACCCAGTACTAACTGAGTTGTGGAGGTCAGATCTTGCTAAGGTTGGTCTGGGCTGTCATTTGTTTGTAGTTTGACAGTCGTTAATGGTAGTAGCTCGAAACCTCTGACAACCACTCTTACCTCTTCCTAAAGATCGATATAACCGCTTATTTACACCTAGGTACTTCCCAGGGAGTCATAATATAAAAAGCGGTCACCAATCGTATTTTAAGGCAAAACCTTGAACAGCTTAACCTTGCAAATAAGTTGATCGCTGCAATATTAAATAGCCTAGCCAGAAGTTTTTATCTTCCGGTACAAAAACATACAAGTGTCTAAGTACCTGCATACATAAATGTAGATACCAACATACATTTATGTATAGTATCATCATTAAGATAATTATAGGTTTACCACCAAAACGAATCCAAATTACTTTAAGACTGAAAAAACTGGTCAAGTGAAGCCTCTCGGATCAATCTCCAAGTCGAGCGTCACCACCCATTATTATAAATACTGAGTTTCCTCCCTCAGAGAGACCCTAACTCATCACCATCTGCCTACCTTTTCCCAACTATATTGGGGTCGGCTTCCAGTCTAACCGGATGCAGCTGAATACCAGTATTTTACATGGAGCGACTGCCTATTTGACCTCCACAACCCAGTTAGTACTGGCTACCACCTATACCCCTTTTTTTTGGTGGGTAGGAAATCATCAGATGACTCTTCCGGCTCTGGGCGGAGCGCAAGGGAATGACAGACCTACTCATATTACTTTCCCCTTTGTGTTTTAGGGCCGCGTCTCTTTCGAATAGTACCGCAGGCCCGCAGCCCCGCTAAGGCGGCGTTGGCCCTTGCGGACCCCTTCCATGTTGCTGAAACTCTTTGAGACGCGCATGGAACACGTAAGTCGAGTCTCAAATCTAGGCCTACTGTCACATGAAAAGAGTAAGCATAAACAAATCCTAAAAATAAGAGATCCATCATCATCAATTCGCAGCTGCTCCGGTAGGCGTCGGCCCTTGCCCCCTTCACTGGCGCTGCCATTTCTTTGAAGACGATCAGACTCTACGGAGTTAATACTTAAGTATTACTCTCGAGACCCTAACCAAAGCCATATTTATGCCATATTTTTCCTCATAGCCCGCAGTAGCCGTGTATAACATACAGTCTAATACGGCGAGGTCACGTGTCCGCGAATTACATGTCTCACAGACTTGACAGCCGTCTTCCGTGGTTTAGGCTGTGGTATATAGCAAGCGAAGCTAGTGCAGCAGAACTCTGGAGATATCGTCTTAATAATCATAATAATCATAATCATTTATTAGTTTGCAAACATGGGTAAAAATTGGTACATAGATGTTGTCTTAAAAGTAAGCTCTCCATGTTCTGCCGTCGCATGGGCATGCAAAACATAATCAATTAAATATAATTATTTCAGAAAGCAATCAAAATTATACAATTCCATTTAAACAAATTACATGTCAAGACATTTAAAACACAATAAATAGGAAATAGTAAAGAAAAAAGTCAAAAATATTACATCAAAGTTAGTCTTAGTGGTATCAATTTAATAAAGAGTCAGATAATTTTTCTCCACCAGTAGATAGAAAGTACCTATGAGTTTTTTTGTCATGGTCACTAACACTAGGCAGTCAGTGGTTCGAAAGTTTGACAACCAGTTGTACCATGGGTATCGTAATACCCAGTACAAATTTTATTGTAGAGGTTAGATAGGCTGTCGCTGCATGTGAAATACAGATAAATAAATACAGAATAATACAAATACAGCTGCATCCGGTTGAAATGGAAGCCGACCGGACCCTAACATAATTGAGAAAGGTTAGGCATTTAATCCCATATTGTATTCAATGACTGTCTTATTCGCGCGGGATATTTTGTTCAACGTAAGTACCTACAGCTTGACACTGACAAAAATATCAGAAACTCAAAAGAAATATTTGAAATGGTAAATATTCCGTTTTAAGTGACAATAGTGAAGTGGAAATGCATTGATTTTATCAGAAGTAACCTTTGACAGCGCACTTCATGAATGAACAGTTAGAACAGGTTTTTTTTTATTTTTCGTTGAGGAAAGTAATGGCTAGGTAGTTTATTTGTTTTTGTTAAATCATTTAAGAGGGAACAGGGGCTGCTATTCTTCATACAAATGTATATTTTTATTTCTCCTGAATGATAGATGTAGAGCAATTTTTATCATGAAATCAAGGTATGTTGAAGACTCCTCCACGTCTTGTCTTTTAAAAAAAAATAGTAAAATAAAAAAAGCTTTTTGTAGTTTGAGCTTTCATAAGCTAAAAATAGATTATGTTCGTTACACGCATCGCGCTTCCTGTAGTGTACCAACGGTTTTTAATAATAAATTGTGCAAAAAATCGTACCTGTTGAACACCCGACATGTTTTTTCGTCACTGATAGTTCAAAGGCTATTTTTTGTGTGTACTCACATATACTTTGCCTATTTAAAAAGCACTTATGTATAAAATCGTTCAGAATCTATAATTAAGTAGTGGCGAAGAATTTGATAATGTTTTGGGAGATTTGTAAACTCTACACTGGAAACAGATACAAAATTATTATTTTGCGTCATAGACAATGATTACGTCGACGTCTATAGCTACCTCGTTGGTCTAGTGGTCGCAAACTTGACTGCTGACCATGAGGTCCTGGTTTCGATTCCCGGGTCGGGCAAAGTATTATCGGGTGTTTCTCAGTGGTAGTCACGGAATCTCTCATAATCACGGCTCACCATGTACATGCGACTTATAAACATCAGTGGCGAAATGCTTTAGTTATAGGGGATAGAACCAATGTGGCATATCAACCTGCCCGCCCCGTTTTGATTTTTTTTCTCACGGCCCACTCTGAAAGTGGTATGTATGGATAGAAGACACATAGACGAACAAAAAATGTCCAGTAACAGGGTACCCCAAACTGTCACGTTACCGATATATTTGGGGATATGTCAGCTTCCATACAAAAAGTTCAACGATCAATTAGATACGCCTCTACCATGAAGCACATAACCAGTGGAGAGCGCGTGCGGGGGCTACCGCGGGCGCCAAACACACGCTATATCAAGCGTACGCGGCGAAATATTGCTCAGTCGCAAAAATTGTAGGCTAACGCACGAACGTCACGCGCTCCCGTTTTGAAAGCATTTATTACGAAAAATAATGCCTAGTTGTGCAATTAAATGGTGTGGAAAGTGTACTACAACTTCAAGTTACACAAAAGATGGGATAACATTGCACAGTTATGTGGTTTTCTATTCAATTTGATCAAAACAATGAAAAAAGAATCATATAATTGCTGTCTCTTTCTGGTACACTGATTTGCACTAATGCAGTTGTCTCTTTCTTTCATGATAGTGATGTTCGAGTTCGCAGTATCGCGACGGTTTATGGTATCGATATAATTTAAAATATAAGTTCTTAAAATACCTTACATTTTTTAGTTTCATTATTGCTATATTTTCAAATATGCTTATTCCCTTGGCTTTACTCGCAAATGTGTATAATACTGGCATAAACTTGTACATAACAGTAAAAAAATTAAGTGTATGATATCTCTGCCTGCCTTTTACACAAAATTTAGACGCGTTGCTTGGAATCTATTTGAATCATTGCAATCCTAGAAAAATATGTTTTTTTAAATGTTTTTATATAGGCCAGTGTAGGTATGGAACAGACGTTATCAATTTTAGTTTAGGTGGCCAATACGCGCATCGGCATGTGAACACATTGCTGGCAGTGGCGTGCGTGCAGAAAAATGGAGGCAAAGGCCTATGAAAAAACAGACACTATAGGGATAAAAAAAAATTGGTTGGATTGTGTAGCCTGGCTATGGAACGAGGACTTAATTTTTTTTATTATCAATTTTATTGCAGTATCGGGTTAACCTGCGCCATATACACCATTTAGGGTCCGATAAGCATGGTCCTACGATACACCGTTTCCGAGTTATGGGCGTTTTAAATTATTGTACCAAAATAAGTTAAATACAAATAATATCTTGAAAACGGATCGTCCTAGGCAAAAAATGACCGAAATTTTAACCCCCCTTTGCTACCCCCGTGATATCATGATCTTAACACACAAAATTAATTTGAACTAATTTGAGGTCCTTTTACTTTTTTTTTCACCAATTTGACGTAGAATCGACTAACCATTTAATTGATTTAGCTTCATGTGTAGCAAAAAAAATATATTGATACTCGACTGACATATAATACGAAAAATAATACAAATTCAAAGGATTATATAAGAAAAACATATTCAAAACTAATCCATTTTAAAAACCAGTAAATATATTATATTTTTTTAAATACAGTCTTCTAAGTTTAGTAATTACCTGTTTTATTTCAAAATCGAACCCGTAATCTCTCTCATGCAAACAAATCGTTATAATACTAATAAGTCAAACAATTATCGATATCGATACTTTTTCAATTACTTTTTTGGAATCCCTAGAGAATGAGTTGTCATTTGGTTGTCAGTTCGTCAACCAATCACAGAGTCCGAAACGTACCTCTCCCCCCGCAGTATATTAGTGACTTTGATTTAGAACAAAAACGTGCCCATACTTTCTCCACTGGTTATGTGCTTCATGGCCTCTACCTAACCCTTCGTGGATCTGGTGTGATGTTATATAACGTCAACTATTCTGGTGTCACAAATTGCCTGTGACAAAGCTCAATCGATTGTCATATAAATATTATATTAAAACCTTGGCCTTTGTTAGAACGCTATTAATAAATCGATAACAAAACGGACTAGCATTACGGTTTTGTGCTGCTAAGTTAAAAAATTGAGTTTTTGAACGGTTTCAGTGGAGCTTGTGGATAAATAATAACTACCGAATAGGTCGAAATTTGAGGATAAGTCACTCTTGCCTAGGTCGGTCTGTGGATGGGTGACCAGCATCATAAACTGAGTATGCTCCGTGGCTCCGTTAAGCGTTTGGTTTTTTTTTTTTTTTGGGAGAAACCCGCCACACCATTCCCTTACAGGAGTTACAGTGTTCTCAATGTAACTTCTGTACGCCAGAAGCAACAGGGGCGACCACAAGAAAAGCGCCGAGACCATGCATCTCGACGAAGTCTGGTTCCGGCTGTCATGTCATTTGTAAATCTTTATCAGACGACTACCACTCTGACTACCAGTGTTACCAACGGGTACCGTACTACCCAGGCCGTAAAAGGGCATTCGTCATTTATTTATGCACACACAAAATACAAAAAAAGGATAAAAACATAACAAATAGAAGAGCACAAAGGTACTGCTTATTTCAAAAGAAAATTTCTTCCAGCAGACCTGCGAGAGGAAAGTTTGATTAGAAATGTAGACACAGTGTGTAGACAAGACTAGCAAGATTTTAATTAAAATTAAGAACTAAGCATATCCATATAAAATAAACATACATACTAATATATACTGCACATATAAAAATAAATTGTTGTAGGGTCATAGGTCTTCAATTTATTGGTTGCTTTGAATAGGAAATGACAGGGACGTTTCAACTGCAAAACATTGATTTTATAAATGTAGAAAAAAAAATGTTCATATTCAGGAAGTAAAAAGAGAGAAGTTCTCTCTTAAAAATAGTGGCGAAATGAGGATAGGTACAGGTACACACAGCTACACATCAAGCTATACATTTCCAGTATAAGCTGATCTCGCAATGTAAAGTACAGTGCGAGATCAGCGTAAACTGGAAATGTATAGCTTGATGTGTCAGTAGCCGTGTGTACCTACACTTACATTTAGCACTGTTAGCCTTTAGACAAAATAAACAAGTTGATATGACATGTTTACACAACGACAAAAAACTACTTAATTTTAAGTAGGTAGGTATCTCACATACTCGAATTCAAGCAGCAGCGATTAAAGCTATTACTGGAACGTAGTTCTTTTATCTCTACTTAAGAACTATCAGTTTTAATATTGTAAACAAAGATAGTATCACAGGCGCAGGATTCATAATAGTACTTGACGCAGGTTGGAAGAGCACACACGGGTCGATCTTCAACGTTAAGCAGTACTTACCGTGGTTGACTCGTGGATGGGAGACACGACCACGCATTACATACAAAGTTTCGAAAGTACGTTATGCCGTTGGTCCCGGGCAGTCCCGGCTGTCATTAATTTGTAGATCTTTTACAGTCGAGTCGTTACGAGTAGGTAATCAGAAGCTGAAAGTTTGACAGCCAGTCTCACCAATGGGTATCGTAGTACCCACTTACTGGGTCGTGGAGATCAGATAGGCAGTCTCTCATGTAAAATACTGGTACTCAGCTGCATCCGGTGAGACTGGAAGCCGACCTCAACCGACAGTGATACACTTACTTACTAGATGTAGACATTATTATTTTTAATAAATAAATAAATAAATTTTTTGTAGCCACGGATCCCGGGATCCGTAGAGACAATTTTTTTAATTTTTTTTTAAACTGATCCCGGGATCCTTGGAGACAACTCGCCGAGATCCGTGTTAAATTAAATCGGATCCCGGGATCGGTGGAGACTATCCCAGATACAGATAGACATTTCTGTAAAAATTAAAGAAACAAATGCCACTCAAACGATTGACGTAGTTCGTCAATAATTGCTATCCTGTTGTATCTGCTATCATATAATTTTATCGTCATAATGTGACCACGTGTTGTTACACGCGACATACTTACTTGTTGAGTAAATTGTACATTATGTTTTTTTGTATAATTATGATTGTTATGGGACCAACGGCTTTACGTAACTCAGTACGTAATAAGTTGGAACTTTGGAACCCATCCACAGACTAACCTAGACAAACATGGCTTAACCTGAAGATCGAGGCTGCTATTATTTAGCCACGAATTATAATAAAATACCAGATACATAATATAAAAAACATACACATAATAATATATAAGGTCCCATTAAAATAGGTGGACAAATTTTCAGAAATCATTAGATCAGAATCAAGAATTATGGACGATGGTAAAAAAAAATAAGAAAAACGCATTTATGTACCTACTCATAGAGGATGAGTTTGTTCTAGAATGCCGGCAATTTATTATTTTAAGTTAAAAAAAATCAATTTATTTAATGTTTTTTTAATTAAAAACTATAAAATAAACTAAACTAACAATAAACTATAAAAAGGCATCGAAATACTGCTCCTCAACGCTGTCAGCCGGTAATGTGCCCAAAAGACTGGCGGCATTGCCTCGTTGTTTAATTAATTTAATATGTATTTAGAACTCATTAAACTTTTTTCCCAGTTTAAAAAAAAATGTTTTTTTTTGTTCAGATATTATGTTTGGTTAGACCTACTAAACGCTGTGTTATTTGTCCACATATTTTAATGGGACCTTATATATCGTGTACAATGTGAGCTTATACTTTGGTACTAGTTGACAATGGAGTATCTTCAGTATCGGGCTGTGTTGGTAATTCTTTCATGTAATAGAGATTGGCCAAAATCCCGATAGCCCAACAAGTAGTGGAATGAGAAACTTATGGACATCTTGACAGATTCATCGTTATTTTACGAAGACAGTACGGTCTTAATGGGATACTTTTACTAATATTCATGACTATCTGTAATTCTCTACCCCGCGGCTTTCATTCAGTGACATGATTATTTTTTTTTTTTTGCATGGAACCCTAATTATTTTTCTAAAATAAAAGTAGCCTAAGTTAGACCTTATAACATCAGCTATCTGCCAGTAAACATCCCGTCCAAATCGATTCAGCCGTTTCGGAGATAAGTCAGAGCAAACAGACCGATAGCAAGAAAATCTTAAAAAAAAAAAAACCGGCCAAGAGCGTGTCGGGCCACGCTCAGTGTAGGGTTCCGTAGTAATAATTCTTTTTTTGTTTGAAATACGGGCCAATGAAACTTGACCTCTGGATTGTATAGGCGCTCATACGATTCAGGGACCAAATTATATTGGTTAACTGCAGTTTCCATCTGATGTTTCCATCCAAGTTCAAAATAATTTTCCTAGAAAGTCCTTATAAAGTTCTACTTTTCAGATTTTTTTCGTATTTTCTAAACTTATGGTTCAAAAGTTAGAGGGGGGGGGACGCTTTGTTTTTTACTTTTGGAGCGATTATTTCCGAAATTATTGACATTATCAAAAAATTATTTTAGTAAACCCCTATTCATTTTTAAATACCTTTCCAACAATATATCACACGTTAGGGTTAAAATTAAAAAAAAAATCACTTCCCACTTTACATATAGGGGGGCTACCCTAATAAAACAATTTTTTCCAATTTTTATTTTAGCACTTTGTCGGCGTGATTGATACACATATTGGTACCAAATTTCAGCTTTCTAGTGCTAACGGTCACAGAGATTAAGCGAGGACGGACAGACGGACAGACAGACAGACAGACAGACAGACATGGCGAAACTATAAGGGTTCCTAGTTGACTACGGAACCCTAACGGTTCGAGGTACCCGGGTAGTAGTGTACCTAGAGGCCAACAATAAGGCGAGCCCTTCAGGCAAGTAGACTGTTTAGAAACCCCAACACCACGAAGACCAAGGTCAAGTCAAGCTTTGTTTTGGTGGTTATGAAATCAACAAATGACTCCTGCTACTCTGGGCGGAGCGGAAGAGAGTGTCAGACTTCTACTGACTAAAAACCACCCATGTTCCTTCTTAGCCTTTTGTGTCCGGGCCGCGGTATCTCTTTCGAACAACCCGTAGCCCAGGGCAAGTCACTAGGCTGTTATGAAAGTACCGTCACTACCGGGTAACCTAGCGAGCTGCAGCCTCAGTTTTTATTGACCCATCTTTTCACCTTCAACGACCTCATGAAATACATAATTTTTGTTAAATAATTACCAAATTCACGTGTTAATTATATTGTATGTTAAACTGCAAAGCGCCACAACATATGAATCAATATTGGTGTGAAGAATTTCTGTTGAAATAGCCATTTAATTGTCTTTCATTAATAACTAGGGGCTGCTAGCGGCTTCGCCCGCTCCAACTCGAAAATTATCCCATGGGAAGATAAAATTGGGATAAAAACTATCCTATATGTTAATCCAGGTTATACATTTTATCCAAATCTGTTCAGTAGATTTTGCGTGAAAGAGTAACAAACATCCATCCATACATTCATACCTACAAACTTTCGCGTTTATAATATTAGTAGGATAGGTTACGAGTCTTACGAGTAGACTAGGAAATTGCAATGGCTCTTCTTTTTATTTACCGTGTGGATAGCGCCTAACACGAGTTTTTATGCCGGCTATTGACCTCAATGGCAATGGATTCGTTTAGTGTTAAGAGGGAACAGGGTCTGTGTCTCTGTGAGGTAGGTATTTGAAGAAACTATTGCCATCACACTGCCACTGTCACTTGACGACACGGTTGGCGCAGTGGCTAAGCGATTGGACTGCTGCACTACGTGTCGCGGGTTCGATCCCCGCACGGAACAAGTATTTGTATGGCCTACAAATAGTTGTTTCGGGTCTGGGCGTGTTTGTGTATGTGAGTTTCAATGTTTGTAAACGCACCCACGATAAAGGAGAAATTCCTAGTGTGGGGCAACGTTTTAAAAAAAAAAAAAAAAACTGCGTGAATCCTGTCCCCGTGGAGATAATAGGAACCGCTGTAACTCGGACGAATTTATTGACAAAAAATTTGACGATCTTACGTTTCGAATTCTAATAATTATCATCAGATGTTTCACATAATTATGTGCCGGCCGTCCAGCCGATTTTTTTTCTATGTAGTAACACTAATCGTTTTTATGTTTAATAGTAAAACCGCTGTATCAATAAGAACAGTGGGTAAATGGAAACTTGGACGTTTACCCAGCTGTTTTATTGAAAAGTGAAAACGTTATTGGATAACACACCCACTTTTGTCTATACATAAAAATATCAACTTGTTGGTCTGTTGAACCCTTTTACATAAAGAGATGGAACGAGCCTTGATCAACACGCTCGATCTCTACGACAGATGTTATTACGTAAAAATAGCTTATTCCCGCGAATTCACCCAGGTATCCAGGTTGTGAACTATCTGTGTGACAAATTTTATTGAAATCTGTTTACCAGTTATTACGTGACAGAGTAACAAACAACTCAATCACTCAGTAGGTCTTTGACAGTCGCTAAAGGTGGCCCGAAAGTCTGGAAACTAGTCTTACCAAGGGATATCATATTATGGGCGCGTTCTCAAATCAGGCAAAATTATGCTGTTTTTTCGGTACATTTTATGTCATAACTCAACAAAATCGAATATAACTAATAACTACCTCGTATAGATTGGTTCTTCATCTTCAAATAATGGGAACTATAATATTGAAAATTTTAGTCTTTGATAATGTAAAAACGATCTTACGTTGCCATTTTCCACGAAATTAACGACACCGGGTTGAGTTTAGGTACATTTTTTGTGCTATTATTAACATATTTTACTATTTCTAAAAATACTGTATGTAGGCAAATATACTCAATTTTTAATAATGGGAATCTTTTTTAAGCTAAATGCTATGAATAGTCGCAGAAAAAATGAAAACCGAAACTTATTTTTTCTCATTTTTTGCTATTCCGGATGAATCTTAAACGATTGCAATAAGGTTCATTTTAGCGGTCACTGTCATGATAAATTACGCAAAAAAAAAACAAATTACCGCGAGAATCCGTAAACGCGTCCTTAAAGGTAAAAAGATATATTAAAGGTGTTAAAGGTTGCGAAAATCGGATTATTAAAATATCCGGAGCTCATAATAATGGAAAATCCCGTAAGTGAGTACAAGTTTAGTACATCATCTACTAAATGCATGCAAGTAAAACCACGAACAGAAGTACCACTCGAAAATAACCTTTATTTAAGCAGAACAAATAATTGCATATTATTTAATATCAACTTCCGTAAAAGATACGGGAAAATTAAAGTAAATTTTGAAACACAAAACGCTACACACTAATTTAAATGAAAACAATGAATTAAAGTAGATATTACTCGTTCGTTAAAATAATATTAATTTTATTAAAATGTGTTTTTTATGCTAATTTACGATTTTGGCACTGATACGCTAGCCCATATTCATTCAAATGTGTTACATGTGTAAGAGTCAGGTTCTTCAGAAAGGACAGGTGCGTAGTTCTCGTAGGTAACCGGTGTGCGTGTATGGCCAGATGTACTTATGTAAAGATCGTAGCAGGTATGCGGCAGAAGTACCGGCCGCGGCCCCGGACTCAAAGGCCTCAGAAGGAACATGGGTGGTTTTTAGTTAAGTAGTAGAAGTCTGACATTCCCTTCCACTCTGCCCAGAGCGGGAGGAGTCATTTGATGATACTTTACCTTCCAATAAAATGGTGACGCGAAACCCCATTTTATTTATATGGAAAATCGCAGGGCCCCCTGTTCCACCTCCTGTTTCACAAATTCAATATAACACGACGAAACAATAAAATCCCAAAATCCTTGAGAATTACATCGAATAGGTACAGTTAAAACAAATTGACGTCACATACAGAGCCGTCTTAGACTGTGCTGGGGCCCTTGGGCACACAAGAATTTGGGGCCCTTTGGCACACAAGAATTTGGGGCCCTTTGGCACACAAGAATTTGGGGCCCTTTTGGAATTTACCCAAATTACATTAAACAAAATTAAATCACGACACTTCTGTGAAAATAAGTGATATATTATGTAATAACTTTAGGTAAAAAGTTCCGACTGAAAGTTTTTCATAATTTATCCGGGGATTCCCCCAAGCCCCAACCATAGACAAAGTCGACATTTTTTATGGTCGCTTGAATTTGGCATTGGAGCGGTTTGCATGGATGATCGCTAGATGGTGTTCTTAGTAAATTAGGTAGGATGCGTTCAGAAATACTTTTAAATTACTGAATATCTGAATAAAAAATCAAATGATATGTAACTTGAAAATAGACATTATAGACTCTAGATTATAAAATTTATAAACTCAAGTAAATGTCTGGTAAGTTATATCAGACCAAAAACAGCCCTTTAGTACAGCCAAAAAGCGCACTAAGTTTAAATTAAGCAAGAAGCTACAGTGTCTATATACCGCACACAACCGAGACCCTGTAGGCTTGATGTCACTCAAATTCATATAAATATATTGATTCGAATAAATCTGAAAATAATCGATATTCGGGCATTGAGAAAAGTGTAATGAGTTTTTTGAGATTAAATGTGAGAGAAATTGTCGGCCCTTCGGGGCCCTCTGAGGATGGGGGCCCTGGGCACTGGCCCCTTGTGCCCTTATGGTAAAGACGGTACTGGTCACATAACTTACATGCAGTCAACTGCATTAATAAACTAGGTACCCAAAACTGTCACATTTTCCTACAATCAACATAGAGTTGAAAATCTATTAAATAAAGCAATGATGACAGATTATAGTAGCTTGCTATACTAGAGTCTGTACAATGACGCAGATTTGGAATAAACTGTTTACCTATATTACAATTAAGGATAATTAGGTAAATAATAAAACCCTAGGGACGTAAAATATTAAACATCGTAAGGAACATGGCCGTGCTGTTGGATTTTAAACTTTCATACACGCGCCTAGAGTTTTTTTTTCTAACGGCACGTTTAATACCCTACCGTCGATATTAATTTGTTCGTTGAATGGTTGAGTGTAACTTTTCGAATTGTTAGTTTTACGTGAAAAACCTAGAAGTTTGTTTAAAGATCTATAATTTAGTCTTTTCAAAGCATACGAATCTAAAAACCACAAGTTATCATTTTTTTTTTTAAATTACTTAATAATATAATTTTTCGCACATTTCTTTTAAAAAAACAATCACCGTCGATTATAAATATAGTAAAAATTTGGACTGTCTGTTAATCTGTGGATGTTTTTCCCGCCTTTGGTTGCGGTAAATGATAAAATCGCACGCGGGTGAAATACCTACATTACGTGCAGTTTTCAAGGAAGTGTACCTATTCAAAAAGTAAAAGCCGTATGAGCAGTGAGTGACTCAACTTATCATACCTACTTACGCAAACGATAAAATTAATCTCGTGGCATAACATCACAAATTAATGTTTTTTTATCGGTAACCATTCTTTAATGACTTTAAGCATTTGGACCACTAAAATAATAGTATTTATAATCTATTTAATTTCCTATCTACGGGCTATCAGAAGATTTCGTCTGTCTGTCTGATTGTACCGGCTAAGCTCCTAAACAGCTGGATTTTGAAAGAACTTTTGGTACCGTACTACTTTTGTCTAGTTTTATTTTAGAACAAGGATTAGGGTTCCGTGCGAAAAAATAAAACCCTTGAAATCTATCTTACTAATATTAGAAAGCTGAATTTTTTATTTTATTTGGCTGAACGCGCTAATCTCAAGAACTACTGGTTGAAATAAAAGAAAACTTTTTGTGTTGGATAGTCCAGTTATTGAGAAAGGCTTTAGGCTATATTCCACACGGAAAAAGTCGCGAGCAAAAGCTGGTTTATCAATATCATTATCTGCCTTTTCTCAACTATGTTATGAATTGATTAAGTTTTTAAACTGACATGGTCACTGACACTACTATTAATACTATTATCGGGATATACTCGAAACAATAAGAAAACATGGTAAATATCCCGTTAATAGTATTAATAGTTATGTTATGATTGGCTTCCAGTCTTATCGATTGCTGCTGAATACCAGTATTTTACAAAGAGTGGCTGCCTATCTTACTCTCCACAACTCATTACTTGGTAATACGTTACCCTTTATTAAGACTGAATATATCTATTATATATTAAAAGGAGAACTGACTGACTGAAATATCAACGTACAGCCGAAACTACTGGGGCTAGGAATGTGAAATTTTGCACACGGCTTCCTATTATAATGTAGGGGAGCACTAAGAAGGGGTTTTTGGAAATTTAATCTTTAAGGGGGTGAAAAGGGGGATGAAAGTTTGTATGGAAAATCGTCACTTTTGTAGTTGAACCGACATCCACGCGGGCGAAGCCGTGGGCAAAGTGCTAGTCATGTATAAACAACATGACTGTGCTAAATACACGTATTTATTTGAACGATAAGTAACAATATTATTTACCTATTTATCATTAAGAAAGTATCGTCGTATGCGAGCCGTTTGTTACAGAGATAAACTTAATGAACTAGCAAGCCAGAATCAGTGACGTTTTTCATTGATAAAGAACGTATGTAGTTTTAACTGACTTATAGTTTAAAATAACTTGCAAAGCCAATTAGATCAGGGTTTCCCAAACTATGGGTCGCGACCCACTGGTGGGTCGCGAGCGAATATTGAGTGGGCCCTGCCTATAGTACCAACCGTCCGAGCCAGCGGCCGGGCGGCGGGCGACTGACGACTGAAAGTCCTCCTCCCCTTTACTACCTCATACTTATGTGAGGCTGGGTTTTCGAATATGGTGAACATTAAAACTAAATACCGAAATAAATTGGACTTATCAAACTCACTGCGATTAAAAGTAACTAAAGTTGAAGTTGATGTCAAAACTGTAATGGCGAAACATAGGAAACAATTTCATCCTTCCCATTAAATTTATATAATTAAGTAATAAAAGATTGTATTAAAACAGTTTGTTATTTCAAAAGTCCTTTATTAATATTGCTAACGCTTAAATTTCCTAGAGGTGGGTCCCGAGTTTGTAAACTTAAATCAGATGAGTCGTAGCCCAGTCAACTTTGGGAACCACTGAATTAGATGATTTGCTGAGGTTGTTATTGAGTATCGAGCATCATCATCATCTGACTATGCTTTCTCCATCCATGTTGGGTCGGCTGGTTGTCAGACTTTCATCATCATTATTTTGCCCACATCCCAATTCATTTGGGGTCAGCTCAGCATGTCTTCTACTTCCATACTTCTCTGTTTCTCTTCATCTCAATATTTATTCAGTACAAGTCGAAAGAAAGACAAACAAACAGATTTAAAACAAGGCCTTTCAAATCCTTATCCTTCCTTACATAGTATAAAACAAAGTCGCTATTTTTGTCTGTTTGTTTGTCTGTATGCTTAAATCTTTAAAACTACGCAACGGATTTTGATGCGGTTTTTTTTAATAGATAGAGTGATTCAAGAGGAAGGTTTTAGTATATAATTTGAACGACATCCACGCGGGGGAAGCCGCGGGCACCAGCTAGTGAAAGATAAAGATCATTTTGATTACAAAAACATAACACCTTATCATTTATCGTAAGATACATTCATATCTGAGAGACGCCTAAACCGATTTAGGTGAGGTTTTTCCGTTTCGATAGCAAATTGTTTTATTTATCTTTTAACTTTTCTTTATCTTCGTGGTTTGATAGTGTTTTCACGAAAACAAAGATCTTATTATGATGTATAGGTAAGAAGTTTGGGTGTAAGGTATATTACGCCAATCCAACTCATAAAGCAATAGGTAGGTATATCGAGAAGAGACTTTTCAGGTCTTCAGTCTCTATCTCATTCTCACACTACTGTACAAAAAATAAAATTTAAGAGTCTGTTTGTGATTTCAAAGCAACAGTACAGTACTGTCCCACTGCTGGGCAAAGGCCTCCTCCAATTTCTTCCACGATGCTCATGTTATGTTACATAGGTTTAATAAGATAAAAATGGTCAATAATCTTCCTTAAAAGAAAATGATTGTTTAAACGGGTCCCATACGTTTCTTCGAAACACTACCTATTCTTCGAAAATTGTTTCACCTAAAACTATTCATCGAAGCCTTGATACTACGACGTTTTGTTTGGTCTACGCCTTTTTTGATCGATGTTACTTTACACCGACCACCTTACATCAACTTTTGTTTCACCAACGTTTGAACAGAGTATCACTATCGAAAAAAAAGTCCTCCGGCGCGTCTGTCTGTTCCCGATTAACTCAAAAATGACTGCACCGATTTTCATGCTATGGATACCAATGGATAGAGTGGTTCTCGAGGAAGACTTAAGTATATAACCACACGTGTGAACCCGGGGGCATCAGCTTGTTTTTAAAAAAAAGATAAAATTGGTCAATAATCTTCCTTAAAAGAAATGATTATTTAAACAGAATGTTATATAAAAGCAGATAATAAATAATTGCGTCGTTTCTGGCGGGAGATAAGACATACAAAAATATTATTTGTAAGTCAGATACTTATTTGAGTTCACTGATAATGGTATTTGGGTTCCGTACAAACAAAGGAGACCATAATAGTAGTAAACAAAAGGAAAAGAATTAGGTCCAAATTGCCACAGACACAGACAGAGTAAAGTGGAATTAAGGAGCTGCAGGGCAAAGCCCTCCCCCTTTGCCCTGCAGTGGGACTAGGGAATACAATCTCGAGACGAGATCGCTAAGTCGAGATCTCGAGGGATCAGAAATTCAATCTCGGCGAGATCTCGGCATTTTCGAGATCTCGAATGGATTTCAAAAAGTATTGTTTTAATTAGATGACTGAAACATGATTGAAACTGCTTAGTAGTTGTGATTACGATTCGAGTAAAATACAACATGAATTATTAAAAAAAATATATTTTTACTTATGTTAGGTACCTATGTTAACGAACACAAAATTTCAGACCCGTAAAATCTCTTTTATAGAAAGTACTTATTTTATATTGAAAAGATATTGATAGTGAAACAAAAAAAAAAAAAAAAACAATCAGTTATTTAGAACAGAAGCTATTTCCAAAATCACTCTCGAGTTTAGGAGTGATTTTGGAAATAGCTTCTGTTCTAAATACCTAGCTGATTGTTTGTCGACATTTTAAAAGTATTAACTAACAGTCTAGCACTTGCGTAACAACTAAAACAGCGTAAGCGAATGCAGTCCGACACAGTGCATCGGGGGAAACCCCCGATTTGCGGGGAATCCCCTGATTTGCGGGGAATTGAAGGTAAGCGCGTGGAGAGCCCGGGGAATAACATAAATCGGTAAATTTCGGGGAATCCCGACTCGCTCACGCGCAGAGAACACGCGACATGCCTCGCGACTACTGCTACTCGATCCCGTCAATCTCGGCCGAGATCTCGACATTTTATGCTTCAAAATCAAAATCAAAATCAAAATTCATTTATTCAAACTAGGCTGATAATCAGCACTTTTCGAAGGTCAAAATTTACTTTACTTTACTTTACTTTACTACAGTGAAATTTGGCTAACTGGGACATGGATAAGTGAGAAATCTCTATAACTGGAACTCATACTGGGGTCCCATGAAACAAATTGAATATCTGAGACACATTTAACCAGGTTTCACTGTATTTACATTTTTTATAAGACAGTCCCCCAAAAACGCCCACCCATCGGCTGGGCCATCGGCTTCGAGATAGATCTCGAAAAATGAGGCGAGATCTCGGGTTTTCGGGATCTCGCGAGATCGAGATTGCATTCCCTAAGTGGGACACATCAGGGTCTTAATAGTCATGATATTAAAAAAAAAATACAACCGTATCAAAATTGAGTAGTAAGCTTAGTTCGATAGTAACTAGATCTATGATATATTTTTTTGCAAATTGTTTTTAACAAACACTTTTACAAGTCACTTTTTTAAAACTAGATGGGCCGGTTTGTTACCTCATTTCTCCGTCATTAATGAACCGTTTTTTTTTGTTTTATCTGAAAATATATTATTATACTCTCCTATTAGCGTGGTATACTACTATCCTATACCTTAAACGGTTAAAATAACAAGTTTAAAAATCTAAAACCCGACTACGAATAAAATATTGGTTTGTTATTTACCTATGAGTAAATAACTCAGACTAGACTGCGAGAACTGTTTGACCGCAATCTAAACGTATATTATTGACTAAAACTATAATATGATATACATATTTGTAATATGCTCGCCAAGACCTTTCATTTGATACCAAACATGTTATGATTATCTTAATTTAATATTTTTTGAGGTAAGTTTTTGTCATTTAAATTCCGTCATATAAAGAATTTATAAAATATATTATATAGCCTATGTCACCCGGGCTATTCTTACGAATCTATTGACACCTCATTTATTAAAATCCGTTCAGTGGTTTGGGCGCTACGGTGGAACTTAGTTACATACATACATACGTACGTACATACATAGACTGCCATTACCCTTCCTTTTGGCTTTGCCGTAGTCGGGTAAAAAGAAGTTGTAATGTGGGACGGAACGACGGAACCCTACGCGTTCAAGTCCGACTCGCGCTTGGCCGGTTTTTGTTTGAGTCCATTGATAATGTTTTTATCAGTGTGTTATTATTATGTGCAAAAGATTGTATAGGTTTTACTTACTTATTTAATTGGGTATTTTGTACTTATCTATTAAAGTTAAGAAGACATCAATATCTCGTAAAACTCTTTCTAAACAAAAAAGGTTAAGGAAAAAAAATAAAACAAAATACTGAACCGATGAATTTCTGTAAGACATAAATGTATATATGAGAAAGTACCTACATCCCATCAGATATAAAAATATTTTTTCAAATCGGTTCAAAAATGACGGAGATAAGAAGTAACAAACATACAAAAAACAACAACCGAATCTAGAACCTCCTTTTTATCGAAGTCGGTTAAAAAGTCGAAATTGAAACAAGAACAACATATTCACGCCTGTAATCGTCGACAGGTCAGATAGAAAGGTAAGTACCGCCTGCCTATTTCAATAACTTTCAACATTTATCTACTATTATAAGTGACCCGCCCCGGCTTCGCACGGGTGCAAAAGAGATATTAAAACCTTCCTCTTGAATCACTCTATCTATTCAAAAAAAACGTATCAAAATCCGTTGCGTAGTTTAAAAGATTTAAGCATACAAAGGGACATAGGGACAGAGAAAGCGACATTGTTTTTTAACCGACTTCAAAAAAGGAGGTTACTATGTTCGTGTTCGTGTGTATGTATTTTTTTTTTTTTTTATGTATGTTACCTGATTTCTCCCCCATTAGTGGACCGATTCTCAATATTTTTATTTTTTTTTGAAAGAGTATACTCCTGAGGTGGTCTCATTTTAATTTGGTGAAGATCTGGTGCTGATCTTCGGAGATATACAATGGAACTCTTCAAAAATAGACGGCAAATCTGTCGTAATTGCTGGAATCGCTTGGATGTTTATTGAATATACATTATCATGACGTAACATCACGCCTGTATGCTCTGAGGGGGTATGCAGATATGTACAATACACATTTTTTTAGTTGTTATATATGAAAAATATAGACACGTATTACGTGTTGCGTGCTTTTTCTGACGCTATTCAAGTATTCGCATCTAGCAGTCATCACTTGTCTTCATGTTGATGAGCTGATAATGGAAGGTACTAGGTACTCCTCAACGGTTAAGAGTTGAAAGCAAAAATAGGGGAAGGAAGGTTAAGGGTTAGGTTTCTTGGTTGAATTATAGGTACTTATTACAACTAAAAATGAAAAAATAAAAAAAAATTTTTTGCAAAAAAAACAACCGACTTCAAAAACACCAAAAAGAGAAAAATAAACTTCAGAAGAAAAATCAGCTTCTGAAGTCGGTGGCAAAAAAATAAAATCAAACAAACAAATGTCACCGACTTCAGAAGCTGATTTTTCTTCTGAAGTTTATTTTTCTCTTTTTGGTGTTTTTGAAGTCGGTTGTTTTTTTTGCAAAAAAGTTTTTTTATACTATGTAGTGATGTAGTGATGATGCGCGACTACTCGACTAGTAAGCATGTGGTCCTACCTATATAATTCGATTCCCAAGCCGGACAAAGAGTCATTGGGTTTTTCATTAGATTTCTCAAAAGCAGCCACACGGTCTGGATTAAGATAATGGACAATATATTGTATGATGTTACTGTTAGGTATCGCTACATTAGGTACTGCTGAGCCCTTCTGGGTTAAAGGCGTGACGTGAAACGTCTTTCTTTCTTTCTTCTTTCTAATAATAAATTATATTAAATTCAGTACGTGTTATCAATAAAATAAAAAATGTCTGGGGTAATTTAGTTCATACATGACATAGCAGACTTAGAAGTTACTTAGGACACGGAACTAAAAAAATCACACATATATACAAAAGTACTACGTATATAATATTATATGAACAAATAATTACATAGCTATGGTAGGTACCACTTTTATGTATTAGTCGAGACCTGTCAATGAAAATGTCAAACAGTCGTGTCAAAAGAAGACGAAAATATTTCCGTAAACAAAATGTTGTATGCAAGAAAGAGACAAAAAATCTAATTCACACATTCCTCAGGTCGTCACCCAATAATAGTTTTGTGCGAGAAACAAAAAAGATACAAATTAAAACTTTAAGAAAAAAATATACTTACAGCGAAAAAAAAGGAGTTTTTAAATCCAAATAGAGTCACTGCACAACACAGAAAAAGGCACGAAAATCCAAAAAGAAATTACTTTTCGAAATTCGTAAAAGTAAACAAACTTCGAAGTATAACACGGATAAGTTCAGTAGGCACGGTAGAACGACGAAAGATGGTACAACCAAGGGATTTTACAATCGGCCGGGTAATACTCGGATTGACATTCGCGCGCTTAGACAGGCATGGAATGACTGGTGAAATATAACTATTTTAACGTCTACCTATGACGCCATATCAAAATATAGCTAGATACGTATTGTACGCGATAATATTTGATAACGTTTTTATCACATGTCGTGTTTTTCGGTTGGCAAAACATATTCCGGGCAGTTTTTTAGAATATGAGGTAATATTTTTGCGGATTTCAAGGCAGAATGTTAGTTTGAATAGTTACCAAGAGATGGCGTTAGTTGTTGCTTGTACTTGAAGAGGAAAATTGTGAATTATTAATAGTTCTACTCGACATGTGAGGGAATGAGTAAACGTTTATTAGTTATTTTAGAGGCCGCGAAATAGGTATAATGGCGCTCGTAGTTGATTCGTGGATGAGTGATCACCCGTTACATACTGTTTTTCCTCATTGCTTCGGAAAGCACGTTAAGCTCTTGGTCCCGCCTGTATTTTTTATCTTTTACAGTCGTTAAAGGTAGGCAGTGGCCCTAAAGTTTGACAACCAGTGTTGCCAAGGAGTACCTATCGTATTACCCAGTAATAAACTGGGTTGTGGAGGCCAGATAGGGAGTCGCTGCATCTAAAATACTAGTATTAAGCTGCATTCGGTTAGACTGGAAGCTGACCGCAAGATGGTTGGGATAAGGCTAGGCAGATGATAGTGTTTTAGTCCCACTTAACATTGAAAGGCGCAGACTTTTTCAGCACAGCGCTACGCCTGACTTTGTAGACTGCAGACCATAGGTAGATTTTCAGGATGATAAATAAAAGACGATTTCTTCAGTAAAAACAAGTTGCGTAGCGCTGTGCTGAAAAAGTCTGCGCCTTTCAATGGTCCTTCGAGCCGGATGCACTACTAAAAAGTGCGGTAAGTACCAGCTACATCGTACTTTTAGGCGTTTTTTGGTCTTCCTCTATACTCTTATACCCCACTACATTTATACTCAGAACTTGTGCTGATACTTGCTTAGTAACAAATTATCTTCAATCTTAATTGTTATTGACGTTTTCCATTAGGAGCGTCTCAGTAGCAATAGAATTACCCTTTGTTTTGAGTGTGGGGAATCATCAAATGCCTCCCCCACTCTGGGTGGAGTCAGACTTCTACTGATTAAAAACCACTCATGTTCCTTCTTAGCTCTTTGTGTCTGGGGCTGCGGTATCTTTCGAACAACCTGCAGCCCCTGCAGGTGATGGCCCTTGCAATGTTGCTGACATCTCTTTGAGGCGCGCGTGGAACACGAACGCGCCGTCGACACGGGCGGGCCTGCCAATCTGCCATCGTCATAGGACGGACGGACGGTGAGCTACCTAGCTAGCTCATTACTCACCGTCCACAGGCCCGGCGCCCGTGTATAATAAAGTTTAAGGAAATTAATGTAATGACTGTTCCTTCTCAGTATATTTATGAAAATCTTATGTATGCTCACAAAAATATAAAGATGTTTAAGAAATATAGTGATATTCACAATATACATACTAGAAATAAGCATAAATTTATTGTACCCACAACAAGGCTCAAGAAGATAGGTGGATCATTTAAATGCCAATGTACTTATTCGTTTTTATAACAAACTACCAAGCCACGTTCAAAATTTAAGCCTAAATAAATTCAAATCCTTCATAAAACGAAAACTTTGCCAGAAAGCTTTTTATGCTGTTAAAGATTATATAGAGGACAAAAAAGCTTGGGATTGAACTGCTCCAATCTGAATTGACTTAATACCTATTTTATTTTTTATTTTTACAATTTGACATTTTATTAATTTTCTTTATACAAATTGACATTATTTACTTTTTCAAGTATGATATTATTATTTTTTGATGAATATTTACATTGTTAAATATTTTTATTTTTTTATTATTTTTGCGTATTTTTGACATGTTTTAATAGTTTGACATTATAATTTCATATGCTTAATATTTAATTATTTAACATTGTGAATGTGAGGATCATGTGGGTCTTTCTTGAATTTTAACGATTGTCTGGCAGTTTGAGTACTATAAGCGACCCACCCAAATGTCCTTTCTTTGGTACTGTTCGTCGTGACGTTGAGCTCCTTGCGTTATAAGTTGAGCTCCACGATAACTGACAAATGCTTGCACTGACTGGACGGGTCCACTCAAATCTGTGTGGTGATTTCTTCAAAAGACCATCTCAGACACTAATCTGCATAGTCTTCATGTATTTTATTATTTTTATATTGTGAATGTGAGGACCGTGTGGGTTTTTATGTAATTTTAACGATTGTCTGGCAGTTTGAGTATTCTATGCGACCCACCCAAAAATGTCCTTTCTTTGGTATTGTTCGTCGTGACGTTGAGCTCCTTGAGTTATAAGTCGAGCTCCACGATAACTGACAAAAGCTAGCTTGCACTGACTGGACGGGTCCACTCAAATCTGTGTGGTGCTTTCTTCAAAAGACCATCTCAGACGCTAATTTGCATAGTCTTCATGTGTGTATTATACCAAGATTATGTCTGTACCTTGAACATATTGTAAACCCAAACGATTTTAAAAGAGTGTCCATGAAGTTTCTTGCCATTCTTCTCATGAGACCAACGCTTTGGAATGGGCAACTACAGTACAATCACGAGTTATTATGCCTTGTGACTGGGACTGTAGCTTAGCTGTTTATTTAGCTTCAGTAGTTTACTGCCTCACTCGGAGAGCTTCAGTGGTTGCTTGGGACGTCGCTTGGTAAAGGTTTTTGGCAGTTTTGTCATACAAAAGTATGTCAAGCCTTTGCTGGGTGGCGGCTTGAGTAATCGTTGGATATCTCTGAGTGCCGCAGTTAGTTTAATTCGACTATTCAAAAGTGCCTGTAACGGCCTATTTGAAATAAATAATAATAATAATATAATAATAATATTCCACAACTATCACACAACGCCATCTAGTCCCAAGCTAAGCAGAGCTTGTGTTATGGGTACTAGACAACTGATAAACATACATACATATTTCTAAATAAATACATATTATAGATAAATTACACCCAGACACAGAACAAATGATCGTGCTCATCACACAAACATTTGTCCTGGGTGGGAATCGAACCCACGACCTCCGGCATAGCAGTTAGGGTCACTAACCACTAGAACAACAGGCCAGTCAAATGCTTTGAATTTTGAATTTGAGTTTTGAATTTTTAATTTAACTGGAGATATGCGGGTGTACAATTCTGCCCTCGTAAATGAAAACACAGTAACTTCAGTTACGAGTGTACTGAAGTTACTGTGTTTTTAGCATAAGCTCTTAAGTACACCTCTGCCAAACCCTTCGGGGAAATCAGGTGTGATGTTATGTTATGTTAATAAATCTTCATAAAATTTTACGGTAATTAAAGCTTGTTAATTAAATACTTTAATCACTTAAACCTACTGTTAATTAATTATAATTATTTTCAATGATCATAGAACAAGGGATTTTGAAATTCATTGACATAGTATTTGAGCGAATGAATCATTAAAATTTAAGAAAAAATGTTGATATTTTATTTGTTCACTTTGTTGTTATGTAAGTAATTTTAAAAATTTTGACGTTCCAAAAGTAGGTACTGATAATTATTATCAGCCTAGTTTGAATAAATGACTGTTGATTTTGATTAATCCCTTTGGGTACGGAACACTTATAAAACGTTGTTAGAATGCTAATTCACGAACAATTCATAGACAGTAAATATCGCATCACCTTTGTGGAAACCCGTGGTGGAAACTATATCATCGAGCCGTTTGGGGTTGAAACTCGGGGCCGTGGGGTCCGAGTGCTCATATAGACCAGGGCCGAAGCCTTCAAAAATGGTAAAAAATGAAAAAAAATTACAGTAGGATGAAACCCATTAGAAAAGGAGGGGAATATGATCAAAATGAAAGGAAAAATAAATTACGGTCGATCCGAGTTCGGGAAGTGGGGGTGGGGGGGGGGGGGAAAGCGGTTTATCTCGATTTCCGGCAAAACTACAAGTCCTATGGAAAAAAGTTAAGTGGCAAAGTTGTAGGTAATCAGTTAGGTAATAAAAAGATCTACAACTTTTGTATTTGCAATTATTTCACATAATTTCAAAATTTAGGTGAAAAATTCAAAAAGCCAAGTTTTTGGTTTTTATTTTTTATCTTTTACAAAAAACATTTTTTTTTTCACGAAATTTAGTGAAAACTTATATTTTTATGCCCTAAATACACTGTAATTTTTTTGATTAAAAATATTTATTTTTCACCTTAATATTGACTTAAGAGGACGCATTACGATGGATAGTCAAATCATTACTTTTTTAAACAAAAGTATGTTTATTAAATACAATGCTTTGTATTTTTAAAATTTAAACAAAAAATTTTTGTAAAAATTTTCACTTCGGTACATTTATTGAGAAACTGGACATATCTAAAATTATATTAGTTAAGAATTGTACCTTGCACATCTACCTACAATTCGTCGCAAAAACATTTTAAAAATACAAAGCATTGTATTTAATAAACATACTTTTGTTTAAAAAAGTAATGATTTGACTATCCATCGTAATGCGTCCTCTTAATATCGAAAAATCAGCCATATTTTCAATCTAAAATTCTGACGTCAAAATATCTGCTTTTTTTTAAAAGTCGGTGGGCGTTGTGTTCCTTATTCTCTACTTTCTGATGATGTATAAAAAATATACATTGCAATGGTAAATTTTCTCAGAAAAAGCAAAATCAAGTAATTTAGTTTTCCTTTCATTTTGATCATATTCCCCTCCTTTTCTAATGGGTTTCATCCTACTGTAAATTTTTTTGGTTTAACATTTTTATCGACCCGGTCTAATAGCCTGTTTATGGAAATGTCTAAACGCTTTGTTGACGCTTCTCGTGACCTAAGGGCTGGCTTTTATCTTGGCTCTTTTATCCAGTCTTTTGGGCACATTACCGGCTGACAGTGTTGAGGAGCAGTATTTTGATGCCTTTTTATAGTTTCTTGTTAGTTTATTTAATAGTTTTTAATGAATGCACAAACACAGGTGTATACGACTCGCACGAACGGCAGGATTATAATCAAAAAAAGTTCCAGTCAAAAGATAATGCTCACAACTCTTACAACCGGGTATTGCAACTAATGAGGTCATATTATGAAGAAGCTCACTCTCGTTGCACTTATTTGAACCCAATCCGGTTCATGTATGAAGAAAGTCCGTATTATGAGATGGGGTACATTACCGGAGAAATTATAGAAAGGTAAGAAAATGGGATTGGGTGGGCCATGTCTCTTTGGATCAGGACGAATGTGCCAGAGTCGTCACCACAGATATAGATAGACCTAGATATTGTGAATGTGAGGACCGTGTGGGTTTTTATTTAATTTTAACGATTGTTTGGCAGTTTGAGTACTTTAAGCGACCCACCCAAATGTCCTTTCTTTGGTATTGTTCGTCGTGACGTTGAGCTCCTTGAGTTATTAAGTCGAGCTCCACGATAACTGACAAATGCTTGCACTGACTGGACGGGTCCACTCAAATCTGTGTGGTGCTTTCTTCAAAAGACCATCTCAAACACTAAATCTGCATAGTCTTCATGTGTGTATTATACCAAGATTATGTTTGTACCTTGAACATATTGTAAACCCAAACGATTAGAGTGTCCATGAAGTTTCTTGCCATTCTTCTCATGAGACCAACGCTTTGGAATTGGCAACTACAGTACACTCACGAGTTATTATGCCTTGTGACTGGGACTGTAGCTTAGTTTATTTAGCTTCAGTAGTTTACTGCCGCACTCGGAGAGCTTCAGTGGTTGCTTGGGCCGTCGCTTTGTAAGGGTTTTTGGCAGTTTTGTCATACAAAACTATGTCAGGCCTTTGCTGGGTGGCGGCTTGGGCAATCGTTGGATATCTCTGAGTGCCGCAGTTAGTTTAATTCGACTATTCAAAAGTGCCTGTTACTGGCCTACTTGAAATAAATATTTTTGACTTTGACTTTGATAACGCAAGAGTACTACTTCGCGTGCCTCTTTTCGTGCCTAGCTTACCTACGTACAAAAATCGTAAGTGGTCACTTTCGTGCTCAGTCTGCATCGATGTATAGCGCTAGTCGGACGTCGGCACTGGTGCAAAAGGCAGGGGTTGGAGCGACGGTGGCGCCGTACGCGGCGGCGTCTTTGAATCGATTTGATTTTCTGATTTATATATAGTGCTTCTAACGTCATAATAGGTAGACAAAAACGGGCACGCTTGGTTTTCATAGAGACCGTGATACTTGCGTTATTATCCAGGTCTATCTATATCTGTGGATGGGCCAGAGTCGTCACACAGTGGGAGCCAGAAGACGGGCGTCGTCACCGAGGGAGGTCTAGAAAACGCTGGCGTGACGACCTAGAAGCGTTTGTGACGAATTGAACGGAGAAAACCAGAAGGCTTTGGGGAGGCTTTTGCTCAGCAGAGGGACAATATAGGCTAAAATAATAATAATTTAAAGCTATAGCCCTGAGGGAGTTAAATAGAAGATAAAAGTTTGTATGGCAAATCATCATTTCCACGCGGGCGAAGCCACAAGCAAAAGCTAGTCAAAAATAAATTGGGTAGTATTTTTAAAACGCAGTCCTTCTCTTTTTGGCTCTACGACCACGCTCATAAAAAAAACTAACGTAGTAAAACCATTATGAAAGTCAAAATGGGGGTCACCATAGCGAATCAAATTATACTATACTTACCATAAAATGTACTATTCTGTACCTAGCTCTAAAAAATCTGTACCTTCTTCAGAACGGAGTTATTTCAAAATTCAAGCCATATTGACGTCAAGACGGCGGGTGTATATCTTAGCGGCGTGAAGTATAATTTGATTCATTATGGTACACCCACCATTTTGACTCTCATAAACCATTATATTCCAGATACAGAAAAGTTTTGGAACACACTCAAAGACCAGCTCGTTTCCTTTCAATGACTCTCTTCGATATCCTGAAGCGAGTAGAGTTCGTTCAGAAGCTATACTTTGAAATATACCATTTAGTGAGAATGATTCATGAGACTCCGAGAAAGTGGCTAGCAGTATTAGAGTTCATAAATATTGAGAAAACTGCTAGTGCCGATGTCGTAGCAGGTCTCAGCCTTGGAAAAGGAAAAGACGAACTATCCCAGTTGACCTTAGAAGAACTCTTTGAATCACAAGCAATCCTTGACGAATTAGAGAAGAGGCGGGCAAGAGAACGAAGAAGAGTTAGAAAGGAGTTTGCAAAGATACGAAAGATATATTTGGAAAGTTTAGTCAAGAATGAAGAAGTAAAGAAGGCGTATAACACAATTTGGCCTATAGATTATGGCTGGGAAATCGATTATATGTGGTGATTCTTAGGCATCGTCTTTTTGCTTCCGTCCCGTGTTACATCAATAGTCTACTGCCTGCCCTTATCCCATGTCATTTAGGGTCGGCGCAACACGTTTAATTCTTCCATTCTGCCCTGTCAGTCGTCAAGTTATATGGGAACTTAGAGCATTAAAGGGAACGAATGCAATACTTTATTTTTCTTCAAGAAGTAGTAAATGACAAAACTAATATTCTGTAGGTACTTTTTTCAAAGTTTTAGGCTCAGAGTTTCGGAGATAAGGGGGGGGGGGGGGATGGTCTGCAATTGTCATCTATTTTATTAAATGTCTTTGAAAATGTTTATCTTAAAATTGTTAAAAAAATATATTTGAGATCCTCACAATAAGCCTTTTCATTTGTAATATTACACGGTGCAATTTGCAAAACAACAAAAAAAACTATAGAGCTATCCAATAGTGAATCCCTCATGATCAGAAGGTATAGGTGGCTAAATGTCCAACAGCGCAAAATGTCTAATGAACAGTAAGTCTACTTAGCAAAATGCCCGTGTATCAAAACGTCCAACTATCAGAAGGTCTGTATAGCAGAATATATATAATCATTTATGAGTGTTAATATATAAAATTTTCAAAATTCATTTACTTACGTTCTACGTCCGTGTTACATACACTCATACAGACGTACAGTAGAATTTTATATATAAAGACTAGCTGACCCTACAGACGTTGTCCTGCATTGCAGCGCTATCTGCCGGACTGATTTGTGAATCTAAACCATCCAGGGCGCCACACAAACGCATACAACAAAAATCATTCAAATCGGTCTTCTATAGAGATGACGTGCTCAAAGAGCTGTACGATTGCCGAATCGTACAGCTCTTTGAGCACGTCAATCAATGCAGGTTAGACTACATGAGCTCCTTTTGATGTATATTGGTGCAGACCAATATACATCAAAAGGGGAGTGCGGCAAGGAGATACCATTTCACCTAAACTTTTTACGGCAGCTTTGGAAGACGTGATGAAAACATTAATATGGGACCAATGTGGTATAATAAACATCAATGGTGTCTACTTGTCGCACCTTCGATTGCAGATGACTTTATTTTGTTCGCCGATCCCTCGAAGACCTTCAACGCAGGCTGAACGAGCTGTATGATGCTTCTTTGCGGGTGGACCTAAGAATGAACATACAATGTCCAAGATGAAGGTGTTGTCACGAACTCCAGATTTTATAATTCTGTCTCAGCTGTTATGGTTGGAAGAGAACTTCTAGAGATGGTTGACAAAAATACGTTTATCTTGGACATGTTCTATCTTTTGACAAGGAGCATGCAAATAAGGAACTCTCCAGGAGGATACAACTGGGGTGGGCGGCGTTTGGGAAGCTCGAGCATGTTCTCCGGTCTAAGAGGATACCTCAGTGCCTAAAAACCCGCCTTTTCAACCAATGTGTCCTGCCAACGATGACCTAGTGACAACAGTGAGTGATTACGGGCTGAAATGATAATAAAGAGATGAAGATTAAGGCAGTTAAAAAATGCTTTTTTTATCAATAAATTTTTAATAATTTTTAATTCACTAGTAGTTTTGATAATACCTATCAAGAGTCCATGTATCCTCCACAGGCCATTGGCGTAAGAAGCGCTTCCTCACAGTAGTCATATTAATTGGCCGTCCTAGTTTCTTCATCAGATATCTTTGCCTCATCTTACTCTTTTCAGCCTCCTCCATAAGTCTAATAACTAGAAAAAAAATAGCTTTGAGAAGTTGTGATCAAATTCAAATTCAAATCGTTTATTGCAATCCATAATGTACATTTTTACAGGTGGTATAAAATAATTTCAGACACAATTATGGATGGACCCTGTCGGGCACAATTATGGTCAGACACAATTATGGACCCTGTCGATCAGAAGCGGGATTATAGTAAGTAGAAGTCTGATACTCCCTCCGCTCCGCCCAGAGCCCAGATTTGAAGATTAATGAATGAATTAATTAATTAACCCACCAAAAAAAAAAGAGTTAGTAAGCGCAAAGGTTGCGAGACTTTTGCGAAATATTTTGTTGTTAAATGTTATGTCTGGTGTTATGTATGGTTTTGTCTGTTATTTATCAGTGTTTTTTTATTGTTCATATTTTTATTAATATCATGTAAGTAATCATGTAAGCTTGTACTATTGCGGGTTTCAGTATATCCCTCGTTTAAAACATTACAAAACTTGAATTTTCTCGAAACTGTCTTTCTGAGAGATACCGCTTTAACGCGTAGCACGCGGTATAATTGGGAAAATGCTGGGCCGAAAAGTTCTGGAGTGGTGACCGCGAACCGGAAGACGTTGCGTTGGAAGACCTCCCACTAGGTGGACCGATTACTTGGTGAAGGTTGCGGAGATGTGATGGATGCGAGCCGCACGGGGCCGGCCAATGTGTCGACACTTAGGGGAGGCCTATGCCCAGCAGTGGGCGTCTTTCGGCTTAAATGATGATGACGATGATCCAGTACTTACTCTTCAAGATGAACTTAAACAAAAATGCCAATCTAAAAATAAATCAAAAATACCACGCGGTTTTGGCCCCGGCGGCCCTGGTGGTCCCGGCGGCCCTGGTGGTCCCGGCGGCCCCGGTGGTCCTGGCCCTGTGCGATTATGGTTGGTGTTGTTCCCAATGGTTGCATTAATTGCCTTTCTTTTGCGTTCGTCAGCGCTTGCTCCGGCTATTTTTTTATTCTGGGAAATGTCTTCAGCAGCTTCTTCAATAAGGACATCTACTAGTTTGTCTATTTCCAGTTCTAGGTAGTGCATCATCTCCAGAGCTATGATGAAATGGAATGGACGAAATCTCTTCACTCCTGGAGGTACAGGTACGGAGTAGTTGTGATAGCTGACGACTATATCACGGTATGTCTCCAACATGTATCGGTATTTCTCGCGAATTCTTCCTGTGAATCGATAATGTATAATTTACAGATCTTTGATTATTGTAAAAGATGTAGGTACAAATGTATCAAAAAGGAAAGAGATAAAGGGCATTTTAAAGAAGATGAATAAACCATGTACTACATTTAACGTGTTTTTATTTAGACTGGACGCCTTTTCGATAAATCCACTCCTGTTTTCTATTTATTCTGGCTTCAAGTCATTGATATTGATTCATAATATGCCTTTTCAAACATTCTCCTCTAAATATAATATGTACATGATTACTTAAAGAATTTAGTAATCTAACTACTAACCTAGTGATTGTAACATTAACCTTACTTTTACTAATTAAACCTCATTAACTCGGCTTTCAGATTGTCAAAACTTATATAGAACTTTCAGTGAGCAACTGATAAATCTGAATCTATTAACCCAAGAATGTATGCAATCGTTTCCGTCTCCTCTCAAGATTCTCGGTTCACGGAAAGTACCCTGTAGGTTTTGATTCTCTTGCGAGAGTCGAAAATTTGCGGTGACATAAACGGCTGTATCTTTTGATTGCGTTGGCTTAGAAGTTTGATTTTTCAGCTTGATACCTCCACGCGTTCCTAAGAAAAAAACATATAAACATCCGAATTGAGAACCTCCTTCTTTTTTTAGAAGTCGGTTAAAAAGCGTCTTGACAGACAGACAGACTGACGGACGACAACGAATTGATCTTATTTATAAGTGTTCCGTTTTTTAGGGTTCCGTAGTCAACTAGGAACCCTTATAGTTTCGCCATGTCTGTCCGTCCGTCCGTCCGTCATCGCTTAATCTCTGTGACTGTTAGCACTAGAAAGCTGAAATTTGGTACCAATATGTGTATCAATCACGCCGACAAAGTGGTAAAATAAAAATTGGAAAAAAATGTTTTATTAGGGTAGCCCCCCTATATGTAAAGTGGGAAGTGATTTTTTTTTTAATTTCAACCCTAACGTGTGATATATTGTTGGAAAGGTAATCAAAAATGAATAGGGGTTTACTGAAATAATTTTTTGATGATGTCAATAATTTCGGAAATAATCGCTCCAAAAGTAAAAAACAATGCGTCCCCCCCCCCTCTAACTTTTGAACCATAAGTTTAGAAAATATGAAAAAAATCTGAAAAGTAGAACTTTATAAGGACTTTCTAGGAAAATTATTTTGAACTTGGATGGAAACAACAGATGGAAACAGCAGTTAACCAATATAATTTGGTCCCTGAATCGTATGACCGCCTATACAATCCAGAGGTCAAGTTTCATTAGCCGGTAGAAGAAATTGTACAAATTATAGCATACCGTTTTGGTACGGAACCCTTCATGTGCGAGTCCGACTTGCACTTGGCCAGTTTTTTTCTTTAGAGATACAGAACCCTAAAAAGCAAAGCTAGTACTTAATAATAACGTACCTATAATCATTCCTACACTATATTCAACTTTGTTTTCATGCTCATTTCTAATCGGTATGATTTGACGAAGTTTCAACAACGATTCTTTGAAGAGGTCTTCTGTTAGACGTATTAATTTTCTTTTTTCATGCCATCCCATTTTGTCATGTTCGTAATAGATATCCGGTGGCCAAGCCTGTATTAAAGGAACTGGAAAAAAGAAAGAAAATAAAGAAAGAAAGAAAAAAAAAGATATTTTCATTTTAATTTAACGGCACTTTCATTATTATGCTGGTAGTGTTTGTTGAGGTCTGTGTACCACTTGGTCGACGTAATTCATGCCAGATTATAGAGCAGCTTTCTAGTACTAACCCTCGTATTTATAGTCAAGTCAAAGTAATTAATAATAATAAATCATTTTATTTCGGACAACTAAGAGATCCATAACTTGTTAGTAACAGGTTTGCACTTAAAAATTATTGTTAGTAACTTAACTAAAGACGAGTTAATGAGAAGACCACCCACAGCTACACACACACATAACTACTAAAACAATGAAATACTCGTATAAGGTATTAGTCTTCTCACTAATTGCCTTATTATTATGGAGGAAGAATCAGACGCTATCGCTTTCAGGATACTATTGCGACTGCCCCTTATTCTGATCAGGAGTGAGGCCGTTTTCTTGCGGATGATCGCATGAAACCCATCGGTATGGTTTACCGCGAACATTCCAGAGGCACTGCAAAAACGAGGCAATCGCAACAGCATCCTAAAAACATTGTTGTATTGGACGCGCAGGACATCCAGCGATCTTTTCGAATAGCTGACCCAAAGATTCCCGGTGTAAAAGCTCTGACAATACGCTTTGAAAAGCGTTACCTTTACTTGGTACCTGACCGCAATTACTTGGACTTAAGTACTTACTTATGCAAATATTTTTATGCAATGGGAAAGAATTCAAAAGAAATGAAGTTAGAACCGTCAATGAAAGCAAAACTAAGAATTCTAACGTTTGATAGTTCTAACATACACACACATGCATACATATACATGTTCTAGTTGACTGGCCTGTTGGTCTAGTGGTTAGTGACCCTAACTGCTATGCCGGAGGTCGTGGGTTCGATTCCCACCCAGGACAAATGTTTGTGTGATGAGCACGATCATTTTTGTTCTGTGTCTGGGTGTAATTTATCTATAATATGTATGTATTTAGAAATATATAAGTATGTTTATCAGTTGTCTAGTACCCATAACACAAGCTCTGCTTAGCTTGGGACTAGATGGCGTTGTGTGATAGTTGTGGAATATTATTATTATTATTAACATTAAGGAATTACTAAACTACAGAGAAAAAATCGTATCTTGAACAATGACATTTACTCAAGTAATAGTAATGACTTGTTTATAAATACGGGTGTATAGTCTGTGAGAAATAAAGTGCGGACGGACGGACGGACAGACAGACAGACGGACATGGCGAAACCATAGGGTACTTTTACACCCTTTATAAATAACTAGCTGATGCCCGTGGCTTCACCTGCGTTAAATTATATACTAAAACCTTCCTCTTGAATCACTCTATATATTAAAAAACCGGCCAAGTGCGAGTCGGACTCGCGCACCGAGGGTTCCGTAAAAAAAATATATTATGTGATGTAACTAAAAATTTATGGTTTTCGTAATTATTCCTTTATCTATGCTATAAGACGTTGCTTCGTACCAAATTTCAAGATTCTGAGTTCACGGGAAGTACCCTGTAGGTTTTGATTCCCTTGCGAGTGTCGAAAATTTGCGGCATAAACGGGAGTATCTTGATGTAACTAAAAATTTATGGTTTTCGTAATTATTCCTTTATCTATGCTATAAGACGTTGCTTCGTACCAAATTTCAAGATTCTGAGTTCACGGGAAGTACCCTGTAGGTTTTGATTCCCTTGCGAGTGTCGAAAAGCGGCATAAACGGGAGTATCTTGATGTAACTAAAAATTTATGGTTTTCGTAATTATTCCTTTATCTATGCTATAAGACGTTGCTTCGTACCAAATTTCAAGATTCTGAGTTCACGGGAAGTACCCTGTAGGTTTTGATTCCCTTGCGAGTGTCGAAAATTTGCGGCATAAACGGGAGTATCTTTTGATCGCGTTGACTTAGAAGTTTGATTTTTTCACAGCTCCAAGAGACCATAGACTTGAGTATTTGATATGAATTTCAGCTTGATACCTCCACGCGTTCCTGAGAAAAAAGGTCTTGACAGACAGACAGACAGACGGACAACAAAGTGATCCTATAAGGGTTCCGTTTTTTCCTTTTGAGGTACGGAACCCTAAAAAGGGGTGCGCCAAAGTTCACAGACCTAAATTTTCAACTCCGATAATTGGAAATCGAAAATGTTCTTCCTAACATTTTTCATCCTAACAATCGCAATTCCTTCTACTCTGTCTCTAATTTTAATTCCGAAGCATTCAACTTCATAATGTCAGTAGCAATAAACATCTATTATACTTTTATTTTGTTTTCCTATATTTTCTCATCAGAACCATCTTTTGCACTATTATTCAAAGTCATAATATATCTGTTTAATTTCTTTTTATTCTACCTCGAAATTTGTCGCGATTTTTTTTTAAGTATTTTTTTCATAGTGCTCCCAAGACGACACCCTGACCTGAATTTCATTCATTTATTTCATTTCAAGACAAAAATCAGTGAAACGACCTTTAAACATTCTAAACAGTTGTATGAGTGAAAATACATATGGTAATTATGTTTAGGAATAAAAGCGTTAGGATAAAAAACAGTAGGAGTTTAAATATATTTACATAATGATATTATGAATTACAATTTTCGGAAACATGAGTGTTAAGAACATCGTCGGTAGCACTACAAATAGTATGAATGAAAACTTTAGGATGAAAAATTTTAGGAAGAGTGATCATTCGGATTACAAATCGCAAATCGTTAGGAAGAACAATTTCGGGTAAAGAACTTTAGGTGAGCCAATAAGTATGGACCCATTAAAAAGCCCGCATCAAAATCCGTTGCGTAGGTAGTTGTAAAGATCTAAGCATACATAGGGACAGACAGCGGGAAGCGACTTTGTTTTTATACTATGTAGTGATAGTGAAGAGAAAAGTCCTGACTGACACTAACGCCCAGTCCAAACCTTTGGACCTAGAAAGTTGAAATTAAGCAAAAAATTTCCCTTGATAATGTAGACAAGGAATAATGAAAGATTTTTCAAAATAAATTAGGTAAACCATTAAAGGAGTTAATTAGGCGAATATATTATTTGTATGAAAAATCGCCATTTTCACGCGAGGAAGCCGCGGGCATAAGGTAATGAAGAGATGAGTAACATACTTACAAATGCAAAATAAAAAACATAATTTGATTGTTAGCTTCATTAAGACCGCGTTATTTGAACGAAACTGTGATATTGCTGAAAATGAAAAACTATAAAGAAAGAAATTTAATTACAAATACAATTACCTACTGAATTTAAGTATAACTACAATAGACGGTTTTCAGCGTCATAATTATTTAAAATAGTAGGCGTTTTTCAATTTTGGTGGTACAAATTTTTAATTCAGTGTGTGTTGCCAGTGATTACATACGGGACCGAAACATGGTAGCTCACAATGGACCTCATCAGAAGATTTAAAGTCACCCAAAGGGCAATGAAGAGGGCTATGCTCAGAGTTTATTTGCATAAAATCGAATCAGAAATGAAGATATCCGCATAAGAACCAAGGTTACCGACGTAGTCCGAAGAATCGCCAGACTTAAGTGGCAATAGGCAGGGCACTTTTCTCGCAGAATGGATGGCCGATGGGGCCGAAAAGTTCTGGATTGACGACCGTGAACCTTCCAACGTAACGTATTCCACGTTGCGTTGGAAGTTCTCCCACTAGATGACATGCACACACGCTTTTATTTTGTTTTGTTATTTTTTCTTTTCAATTTCTGTTATATTTTTATTGTTTGTTGTGTGCACTTGTGGCATGTACTAAATAAATATGTTTTCTTTCTTTCTTTCTTTCTTTACATGACTCCTTCCGCTTTGTGCAGAGCGGAAGAGAGTTATATATGGGACAAGCCTGCCACACTATTCCAAACCACTGTAACTCCTGTTAGCCAGAATCAACAGTGGCGACCACAAGAAAAGCACCGAGACAATGAAGCTCGACGAAGTCCCAGAGAAGCGATTTAACTGTCTTGGATCCCGCAACGAAATTAATCAGAAAAGAATAGCGGAGGTGTAGGAAAAAACATAATTTCCAGCGGAAGAGAGTGTCAGACTTCCACTGACTGAAACCAACCATTTTCCTACTTAACCTTTGTGTCGAGAGCCGTGGTAGAAAAGCAGTGGTGGGTCCAACTTACGAGCAGTAATCCGTGTGGGTACGAAGTTTCGAACCCAGACAGGGGCATTACTTTGTGTAATTTATTTCATCACCACTGCTCCCAAAACAGTGATGAAAAACATCGTGAGGTAACCTGCATGTCCTAGAACCGAAACATTCGAAGGCATGTGACATCTACTAATCCGCACTGGGCCCGCGTGGTGGATTATAATCCATTTCCTCTCAAGAAGACTTCGCTGCGGGCACATCCCATTGAATAGGTTTGCTGCATTGATGGGCAAAGTAACGTCTCCAAACTGCACAGAATGTGACAAGGTCGAAGACGTTAGGTACCCATATTATAGTGGAGTGTGTTCGAAATGAGGCTGAAAGAATTTTGATTTTAGGAGCATGCAATATAATAATAATATTCCACAACTATCACACAACGCCATCTAGTCCCAAGCTAAGCAGAGCTTGTGTTATGGGTACTAGACAACTGATAAACATACTTATATATTTCTAAATACATACATATTATAGATAAAAGACACAAATACATAAATATGATTCTAGCCTTTCCGACATCTAAAACTGCTAGAATAATATACAAATTAGTTATTACAGGAATTAAGCGTAGATTGTAAGTTTTGCATGTAAAGTGTTCCTATGAGGGTGACATTGTTCGCTATGTGAACAAACCCTCTCTAATAAATAAAGATTTAAAAAAAAACCCTCTCAAAGAGAGGAGGCCTGGAGTTCCAGCAGTGGGAACATTGGCTGATTATGATATATGCTTCTGGTAAGGATAGGAAAGTAAATAAAAGATAGTCTTATGCAGGTAAATATATTTGAACTCAAAATGTAGGTTACCTTATGAATCTTGAATCACCTGAATGATGGAAAGCTTTAATCAATGCTAAAGATGTCATAATGTCACTGCAATCAATGTTAAAGATCTATTATTTTGTCATGCTATAAGTTTGATATGTTTATAATGTCATAAATATTGGAAAACGGGCGTGTATGTCAAATTACAAACAAAATATAGCTGCCAATATGTTTAATAGGGCTGAATGTAGGCATTTCAATTCTTCTTAATATTGACGCCTCCGAAAATACCGTAGGGCTGGTACGGCTGTGCTCGCTCTATGAAACCTTTGTCTGCTGGTTTCTCCTCTTTTCTCCCCTTCCTAAAGATCCCTTTCATCATATCAATCATATGGTTAATCTCTATAGCTTGGTTAGAGATCTGCTCGTACGCATTTATATGTTCAATTGGCTTCCATTCATGGAACAGACGGTTCAGGGTCATGGATATGTCAGACATGATATTATATTTGTCCATTACATCGCCCATTAGGTATCCGATTTCAAAAGAGGAGGAGTTTTCGTAGTGGGAACGGATGAGCTCCGCCCTTTTGCATTTGACATCGCTGTCTTTGATTGTTTCATACATCAGCCGGAATAATTTTAGTCTCATGCTGTTGTCATCGTCATTCATAACCTGAAGGAAGAAAGAGAATCTGTTTACAAATAATAAAACATCACACCTGTAATATTCGAAGATTTAGTGTTGGCAACACCGAGTGAAGCTACTGAAAAATGGCGGGAACCACGCCGTCTTTTTCAGCAAGCGAAGACGCGGACATTTATGCTGTGCTTACTTTCTCTTAATTCTGATACTTAATTATTTAAAAAGTTAATTAATGTTGATTATCTGTATTTTTTAACCGAGTTCTAAAAAAAGAAGGAGGTTCTCATTTCGGATGTTTGTTTGTTTTTTTTTTTATGTTTGTTCGGGCATAACTCCGTCACTTGCTAACCGATTTGAAAAATTCTTTTTTTGTTGGAAAGTTTTACTTCCCAAATGGTCCCATAATTTTTTATCAAAATCGGACATGCGGTTTTTGAAAAATAAACAAAACTCAAAAAAAATACTACATTGTCCACATTATGACCCATGAAGCATGAACATGTGAACCACTAAAAAGTGAAAAATAAAAACTTTTTAACAAAAAATAAAACCGACTTCAAAAAAAAACACAACAAAGTCAAAAATAAATCAGTTTCTGAAGTCGGTGGCAAATAAATGAAATCAAACAAACAAAAGTCACCGACTTCAGAAACTGATTTATTTCTGACTTTATTGTGTTTTTTTTTGAAGTCGGTTTTATTTTTTGTTAAAAAGTTTTATAATCATACTTAAGTAAAGTTATAAGTTTGTTTTGCATTAAGAGCCAAAAAATTTTAGTTCTGAATTGTCCATGCATTTTTGCAGGTGACTGCACACGACTGTACCTAATGTTAAATATTTGCAGTTATCCTATAACGAGTTGAGTAGCGCAAGATTAAAGAGGCCTATATCCAAGTCGCAGTGGATTGCAATTGGCTGATGATGATGGTCAGGTATTTACCTTAGTCACTAGCGGCTCCTCGTCCTGTCTCCGTTTAACCAAGGCCTCAATAGGAGGTACGCTCCTTACAGGTACTGGTTCTGGCGCAAACCCAAGGTCTGGTTCAGAGGGCAAAGGCATAGGGGTTGTTACCGACGTAATAGCGGTGCCATCAGAATTCATGACGTCTTTTAGAAGTAGTAGCTTTGAGGCCCATGACAGTTCTTGGTAAATCGTGTCGTTTAGCACATTCTCCAACTTAGGTGATTGGATGGCAGCTGAAAATTGGTGAGGTTAAAAAAATTATGTAAGGTAGTGTGGGTTCTATTCTCGGGGCGGGTAAAGTATTATTGCGATTTTCTAACAGGAATTTCAATATTTGGTTCTATCTCTTAATTATTAGTGTTGTTTTTGTTCATATTTTTATAGTATTATGTCAGCATTCTTATCGCGGGTTTCAATATATCAGTCCCACGTTTAAACAAACATACTGTAGTTTTTTGTAAGTAATAATTTTTAATTACTAACTTAAATACTTAGTTCACTCCTAAGGAGCTCGTGGCTTAATAAGAACTGCCACTCGGGTCGATCTTTAGGTAAAGCTGTCCTTGCCTAGGTCGGTCTGTGGATGGGTGACCGCTCGACATACCGGGTTTCCTCCGTGCCTCGGAAAGCACGTTAAGCTGTTGGTCCCGGCTGCCATAATTATATCTAGATCTTTGGTAGTCGTTACAGATAGTCAGTGACCTGGAATTCTGACATCCAGTCTTACCAAAGGGTATCGTATTACCTAGTATTAACTGGGTTGTGGAGGTCAGATAGGCAGTCGCTCCATGTAAAATACTGGTATTCAGCTGCATCCGGTTAGACTGGAAGCCGACCCCAATATACTTGGGAAAAGGCTAGGCAGATGATGATGACTCTACTAAATAAAGTTTCCTTTAATATACTGATTGTGATGTAGGTACATCTAACAAACCAAGTTTGTTAGAATTCAGAATCTCAGAAAGTTTGGTATAAATATTAAAGAAACCTATCCTATTGTTAAAAAAAATAAAACTATTAAGTAAATGGATTTAATACGGGTACTTTATTCTAAAAAACAAAAGTACAGACACCAAGAGAGAGAACATTATAGGCTGATGAAAGGCATGAGAATAAAGATGATAACACGACTTGCAGTGCTGGTCTACATTCTCCTCCATCCGTAATCAAAGGGAAATTTCGTGGATTTTGGAGTCTTAGGTGAGGGAAACAATCGATCCAGTACAGCCTTCTGTATCCTCGTCTTCCTAGTTTGTATCATATCAATGGTATGACGCCACTGTTTCGCAGCTTCGACCTTTTCGTGCTTTTCTCTTAGTTCTTCTGAAGTCATTTCGCGATATTTAGAATCTAGAGATGTTCCCACTGTGTATTTTCTTTCGATCTCATGAAGCATGTTGGCTGAAATACAAGAGAAAATAGTGCAAGTTTTACATAAAAATAAAACTTGTATTATTAAGCAGAGACGATGCACAGCATCCTGTGAGAGGGCGTTGTATACTTCCCGTTAATTTTCAACCAATCACAGCTCTTTGAGTCACGTGTTTCCGGTAGTCACCTGGTCCCAGGTGGCGTGTTCGCTAATGGCGGACTTTTACCTCATAGAAGTCTCTCACCAGGAGACCTTAAATGGATGCTGTGCATCGTCTCTGCTTAATAATACAAGTTTTATTTTTATGTAAAACTTGCACTATTATTTGGCATGTGACGATGCACAGCATCCTGTGAGAGACGTGTTTATAACTCCTGGTGACCACAACGACGCTATGTGAGAATATGATAATATTTACTGAAAAAATAAAACCATGGTAACACCGCAACATCTATTCATTATACGAATCAGAATAATCAGCTTCTAGCTAATTCAATTTAGGTAGGTAATTAGGAAATATTTTTATTTCTATTACATTTAAAATAGTTCAGGATAATGTAAGAATCTAAAAAATAAGAATCACTTAACAACGACAGAGACAATCGATTTCATCATAAACCAGTTCAAAATTATTCGAGTGATTACTCGAAGTAAGATCCTGTACCTATTAACTGTTTACAATAATATTTAGCAAAAGTATTCGGTCCACGCCAATTGCCACGAGAGAGAATATTTTCTATTGGGACATTTTCGTACCAATTCAAGGAAGCCACAGTGAACTCATACTTCCAGGTCATGCAGATATAACTGCATCTTTAAGTAAGCTTTTAATCCAATTACCTATCCCAATTTGTGATGCACTGTCTGTGGGACCTCGAATTGATACAAACAATGAATGATTACAATTGGGTGTACGTCTCGGTCTTCCTAATTCCAAAACTTTTCTAAACCAACTAACTGGACATATATTTACGTTAGCGTAACAAGATAGTTTCCGGCCTGATTGTCCGAACACAGCAGTGCCCGTCTTTGACCCAAACACGGGATACAGAATGATATGATCACCCTGATCAATATAGTTACTTGGTGGGTTCGTCTGCATCGAGGCAACCAGTTCGCTTGGATCCCAAATAGGAGGTTTCTCTGCTCTAGGAGACTGTAGCGAAATAACATTAAAAGCATTTTAGTTGTAATAAGAAGTCTTCATTCAAATTTTCGCCACAGGACGATCGTCCAAAAGTCAGAACTACAGACTTATGCAACAATATGGTAGGAGAGGCTCATCTCTCCTCAATTAATCGAGGCTTGACAAACTAATATTATTGGGAGAATTATTGAAGTCAAAATTGTTATCTTTAAACCGGGACCAGGCCGGTCTATAAGTTCTAAGTGTGCTCCAGCTAGATCGGAGCTGGGACCTTTCAGCTTCTGACCAATTACTAGTTATTTCGCCCCACCCTCTATCTTCCAAACATAGAGCTCTATGTCTTGAATGCGAGGAGGTGGCAGGCCCGTGCTCCGATCTACAATTCGAACTAGGTTGGGGATACTCAAGGATCTGCAGAGAGCTCGGCGTCGAAGATCCAGTAACCACTACCTCATTGGAGCCACTATCAATAAATTGCCTTGAGCCGAGTTCAGATAGTAAGGGGCTAGAGGGATTAGGCTGGGAGGCGGAAACACCCACGCCAGCTGAAATAGCGACTGAAGGGGTTGCAAAATTAAGCTAATGAGTCTGGATTCCCAGGTGGCAAAAGGGTCTACTTGGGAACCCCAACTTAACGAAACAATTATCTGAGAGCTGGTCTCAGCAGATGCCATTCTGCCACCTGTTCCCCGCAAGATTGCAGTGCCAGCACCGCTGATCTGGTTTCCTAAAACCGGAAGATCGTCTAACTGTGTTCTCCACCCGTAATCTGCAGCATCCGTAGTCATAAAATGGTGAATCAACTTCAGGTGCAAGCTGCACCGAACAAACGGCTTTTTTAAGGGTGTGACCCACCATTCCAGATCCTTCATGACCAGTTGTGAAATTTCTACAGCTTTGCGAAGAGGGAGACGCTTCAAAGTCAGAGAAAGAATTAGAAGTTGGCGGCAGTAAAAACGACCTCTTGAATTGACAAAGCTGGTGAAGTTGAGAGTGCCTAAAATAATATGAGCTTCTTTCAGTGAAATTTTTCCTCTTCGTACTTCGAAAGAGATAGAATTCCCTGGGTAAATACTTGAAATTCTCTTTGGTGTTCCAAATGCCAAATGGAAAAAGACCGCAGAAGACTTCTCGATCAAATCGTAGAAGTAGGGCCACCCAGTTGGTCAACACTGAGAAATTCAGCAGGTAATATGTTGAATTGTTTGACCATAAATTAGTCTGAGGAACTGTCGGTGGTTTCTCAAGACGCTTACGTGCAAATATGCTGAGGAAAGGTCCAGCTTCACAATCCAGCCCTCCTTTTGTAAAAAATGGGATATCTGAAAGTGAGAGACCCGGTGGAATGGTTTCGGAACTATGTGACGGTTCAGGCGCTTCAGGTTGAATATGGGCCGCTTGGAGCCGTCGCTCTTGTTTGTGAGAAACATTGTTGAGAAAAAACTCGGACCGAAATCGCGATGATCCACAACTTCTAGAACGCCTTGTTCTAATAATTGTTTCACCTAGATTGACATCTCTAGTGATTGAATGGTCTGGAATTGACGCAAAGTTCGTACTGATAGATGAATCAGTGGTGGTTTGGAGGTAAATGGCAGACGCATTCCCGTGATAATTCCGAGAAGGGCCTTCGGAGCCCAAAGCGTCTGACACTGCCTCCGATACGCTCGGAGACAGCCTCCGTAAAAGTGGTGTCGCTGCGAATCATGTGTCATGTTTCTTCTTTATTGTACAACTTTTGTTCATGTTTTGAATTGATGCAAAGTTCGTACTGATGGATGAATCAGTGGTGGTTTGGAGGTAAATGGCAGACGCATTCCCGTGATGATTCCGAGAAGGGCCTTCGGAGCCCAAAGCGTCTGACACTGCCTCCGATACGCTCGGAGACAGCCTCCGTAAAAGTGGTGTAGCTGCGAGTCATGTGCCATGTTTCTTCTGTAGAACTGTTCTTGTTTTGAATTGACGCAAAGTTCGTACTGATGGATGAATCAGTAGTGGTTTGGAGGTAAATGGCAGACGCATTCCCGTGATGATTCCGAGAAGGGCCTTCGGAGCCCAAAGCGTCTGACACTGCCTCCGATACGCTCGGAGACAGCCTCCGTAAAAGTGGTGTCCTTTTGTTCTTGTTACTTTGCATGGCCGGGGTCTTGTCCCTTCTAGAATTTCAATCTTTTGACGAAAGTAAGCGCGCAGCTGAATTTCATCGAATAGGCAATCAGAACTCGGGGTAGACTTACGCAGACTGTCACGCAGGTTCTCATTTGAAATTTCGCTTAGGATACGCTCCTGGCAATTTTCTATATATTCAGCTCGTTTTCCGCAAACGAGGTGCATGATTTTCTCACAAATTTTGTGGAATTTTGATGAGGGTAGAAATGATTCCGAAATTTTATATGAAAATTAGAACTCGGAGGGATCTTACGCAGACCGTCACGAAGGTTCTTACTTGCAATTTCGCTTAGGATACGCTCCCGGCGATTTTCTATATTATTCAGCCGCAAACGAGCTGCATGATTTCCTCACTAATTTTGTGAAATTTTAATGAGGGTAGAAATTATTGAAAGAAAGATTGATAGAAACGATTGCGAAATTTTATCGAAAATAAAAATCGAAAAATTTTAAGATGCTGTTAGTGAAGCATCAGAAGAAATTCTGTAAGCTTTGATGATTCAGTAACTCGCGTTGTGAAATTAAAGCATTAGGTACACAGGGCTGCTATCAATCTCTCGGAGTTCGCCGCGTAATCTTTACTCTTAACAAACTGTCGAAGTTCATCGTTAGGTAATATCAAGCTCAACAAAACCAGGTGAAGTGTTATGAATCCTCAAGGCGTCCACGTAGCGCACATCCTTCCATGGCTACTCACCGAACGCTTGTAACGCTTCAAGTTGCTTCACGAGGTCCGGATTAGAGCGAGGCACTTTAGGGTCCTTTAGGCACCTATTAATAATGCCTAATTTTAACCGCGAAACTCCACTAAACATTTATTAGTAACCGCCGGCGGGCGGTTCAAATTTGTCTTAGAATAATGCGTAGCTAGAACCAGGAACTGGTTCCAGCACATAAGCCGCTGTATTCGGTGTCGAGCCGGATACGAATGTACCAACTTTTTGCATTAAAAGGTTCGTTAGTACAGCCACTTGTTTCATAAGGTTAGAAATGTCTGAAGACTTACCGCATTTCCGTTGCTTTACCTCAGAACCACAACCTGAAGAGTCAGATTGCGAAGAGCTCGAATCACTCTTTGTAGCAGACGTTTACGGCTCGATGAAGGTCATCAAGTCGTCGCCTACCTGCACTTTTTGTTCCGAATCACTATTATTCGTAATAGCACTATTTATTTGATTTTCACTCATTTTATTGCTAATTTATAACACTTAGCACTTCTTTTTGAAATAAAATAAGAATTTCACTAATTTTATTGCTAATTTATAACACTTAGCACTTCTTTTTGAAATAAAAAAGATTTTCACTCATTTTATTGCTAATTTATAACACTTAGCACTTCTTTTTGAAATAAGATAGATTCCAAATGTTTAAAAATAACTGCAAACTGTAACTTAGATGTTGCTTGCTCGAGAAGTAACGACGCTATGAGGTAAAAGTCCGCCATTAGCGAACACGCCACCTGGGACCATGTGACTACCGGAAACACGTGACTCAAAGAGCTGTGATTGGTTGAAAATTAACGGGAAGTATACAACGCCCTCTCACAGGATGCTGTGCATCGTCACATGCCAAATAATAGGTACATTATTACTAGCTTTTGCCGTCTTCGTGTGTTAATTACAATTTTCCTTAAAAACTTTCGGCCCCTATTTAACTCCCTTAGGGGTTGCGCACCGGGTCGTACGAAAGAGTTACCGCAGCCTCGGCACAAGGGCTATATGTAACATGGGTGGTTTTTAGTCAGTAGAAGTCTGACACTCCCTTCCGCTCTACCCAGAGCGGGAAGGGTTACTTTTGATGATTTCCAACCCCCCAAATAAAAAGGGATCGCGCACTCGCGCAGACTTGGGGCCGTATTTTTGAATCAATAGAATTCCAAATCGTGTACGAAATCGCAGAATTCGTATGCGAATCCGTACGAAATCGCTATTTTTTAATATTCATACGGGCCGTGAATTTTGCAACGAGTGGTCCGACCCACTCGTTTCCGATATTCTACCAGTAGAAATGACGGAAATGACGTGAATTCTGCGATTTCGTACACGATTTGGAATTCTATTGATTCAAAAATACGGCCCTTGGTCTTTGACGGAGACTCAGAAGTCCAAACTCAAGGTTTGCCCAAGGGCGATAGAGCGTAGCAATTTGAACATCGAAATTACCGATCGAATACGTAACACCACAATACGCTCCAAGTCAGGACAGATGGGCCAAAAAGGTCCTTTTAATGGGTACATGGGCGTACATATATTATAACTGTCGACATGTGGGTGTCGTCATGAGCACCAAAATACGTTAGACTGCAGAGCGTGGGTCTCAGGATTCGATTCCCGGGTCGGGCAAAAAGTGCTATTGGGTTTTTCATTAGAAATTTCCCAGTAGTAGCTCGGAGAACATGAGAACCAAGGTTACCGACGTAGCCCGAAAACTCGGGACTTAAGTGGCAATGGGCAGGGCACTTTGCTCGCAGAACGAATGGCCGATGGGGCCGAAAAGTTCTGGAGTGGCGACCGCGAACCGGAAGACGTTGCGTTGGAAGGCCTCCCACTAGGTAAACCGTGCACCTGGTGATGGTTGCGGGAATCCGCTGGATGCGAGACGCACGGGACCGGTCAATGTGGTGACACCTGAGGGAGGCCGATGTCCAGCAGTGGACGTCTTTCGGCTGAAATGATGATGATGATGACTTACATACCTAAATGTTCCACTTCCCAGTGATGATTTTCTATCTCTTCCAAGTACATAACAAGCTCCATTTTAAATAGTTGTTTGTCCATAAAAATTGCTGTGCTATATTTGTCAACCATCTTTCTGTACTTTTCAAATATAGTGAACATCAGATATCCGACCTAAAAATTAAGAAAAACCAAGATTTTTAGGGTTACGTACACAAAGGGTAAAAACGGAACCTTTACTAGAAGACGCCGCTGTCCGTCTGTCTGTATGTCACCAGGCTGTATCTCATGAACCGTGATAGTTAGACAATTGAAATTTTCACAGATGATGTTGCCGCTATAACAACAAATACTAGAAAACAAAAATAAAGTGGAGCGCCCATACAACAAACGGGATATTTTTTTACCGTTAAGATAATGGTAGGGAACCCTTCGAGCGCGATTCTGACTCACACTTGGCCAGTTCTTTTTTAGGGCGACAGTATTTCAACTGTTTGGTTGGATTACTGCTGAACTGGATCCTGTGGTAACGTCAAACGAATTTAAGGTCCAGCCAGGGCTTACAAACTATGCTAGCGAAGGAGGTAGCAGAACGTGAGAGGGAGAGAACCTCTTATCCCAGTCGCCACGAGTGATGACTTCCGGCCACCGTAGGCGCGGGGCTGTGGACGATTTGTAATGGGCTAGCTCACCGTCCGTCCGTCTTATGACGACAGGCCGTACCAACGGCGCGTTCGTGTTCCTCAAAGAGATGTCAGCAGTATTGAAGGGGCCTGCAAGGGCCGACTTTTTAGTCAGTTAAAATTGAAGTCTGACACTCGCGCGTCCAGAGTGCCGTTGAAGCGTTTTTGTTTGTTTGCCTGAACGCGATAATCTCAAGCATGAAAATCGGGGCAGAAGTTTTGAGTTTATCGCGAACAGACATACAGATAGACAGACGCGGCGGAGGACTTTGTTTAATAATATGTAGTGATAGGTAGATGAAAAAAGAAGCAGTTCTTACCTCGAACGATGGTTTGTTGACATGTTTCTGTCTAAGAGCCTCGACGCCCTCCATGAGGCTAAAGCTACTTTGGACCATCTCCCACATTGCTTTAACGAGTAGATGCATCGTTTCTTTATTTTTTACCGACACGTATTCGTATTCCGCACCACGAACATGGTGATCTGTGCAAGGATTCATCATCATCATCATCATCATCATTATTCTGACCTTATCCCAATTTATTTGTGGTCGGCGCAACATGTCTTCTTCATCCATTACTTCCCTATTTCTCGTCATCTCAACAGTCACCTTATTTCTAGCCAAAGAAAGGATTGCGCCTTTTTAATTTTTTATTCCATACCTACTCCTATCCAGGCTCTTTCGTCCAGAACCGGCATTAATTGTTAGAGTGAGACAGCGGCTTCTTCTCTGTTCTTTATCGTGTGGTTTATAGTGCCTAACCTGGTACCTTCGCGAAGACGTACCCTTAAACCATTATCGGCCGATCTTCACTCGGGCGTCTTCGGTCAAACTCGGCGGAACAAATCAAACGTTTGTAAAACAAAAGGAGCGCGTACACTATTACAAAAAGTACTACAACCGCCATCGTCCGAATACGACCGATGGTTTATGCACATGCAGTCAGAGTAACGGGAGGTCATTGAAGATAATATGTTGAAGATAATCTCCCGTTACTTTTTGATGTGAAACATCTATAGCCGCACGTAAAACCGCAAAAAAATTCTGGCGTGGCGAGTCAGCTATACGATGGTTTATAATACAGTCTATAACCACTCACTGTCAAGCAAAATTTAATATAACTATTACCGAAGTCACTGATTAAACGAATTAAGTAGTCACGATTCGAAATAAATTCGTAAATTTTTGTATTTAATGAAAATTTAATGTTTATTCAATAAATAGTCATCGTTAACTGGAAAAAAATCGTAATATTTTTTATTTTATCATTATGACATACATATTTAGTTCCTATCACAATATGTTCTTTTCTGCATATTTTTTTTACAAAATAATGTCGATGTTTCACATCTGTCAGGCGTCCCGTGACGGCTCACATTTTTTTTTTATCGTACCGTTATTTTTTTTGGGATCCCGAAATCTTTGAAAACTAAACAGAAGGAAGAGTATCCGAGACGAAATGCTACAGTTTTTGAGCTCACTTCGCTCACTTATACGTTAAATAAATGCAGGCTCATGCATCTGGAATTTGTGAACAAAAAGAACCAAAATCTGAATTTTTAAGGAGAACTCAATGCTTCGAGCTCGCTTTGATCGCACCTTGCGTTCTTTTGATTCTGAAATTGTTTTTGCTTTAGTCAACAAACAAATGATCTGAAGAAAAATCGACGTACCTACTCTATGTAGAGTGCTAATCTCGAGCTCGCTGAGCTCACTGTTCATGAGCTTTTTACACGACTGCCCCAAAAAAAAGAGTGCTATGTTTTTGGCGTTCATGTATGTATGTTTGTCTGTGAGTTTCTTTATTCCACCATAACTTCTAAACGCCTTAACCGATTTTGATGTATGTGGTATCGTTAGATTCTTTGTGTTATCCCGGGTGACATAGGCTAGCTAAAATTTTAAAAAATATGATAGGGCGGCCATGGTTTAGGAATAAAAACAACTTTAGATTTTTTTTAATTAAAATTTCAATGTAAACTATAATCATCGTCTAGAACTTGCTAAGTAGATTACAAAAATATACCACAGTAGTATTCAATATCTATTGTTTACTAGTAATACTACTCAACAAATGATATGGTGACATTTTAAATTCGGTAATCGATACAAACAAGCTACATATCAGTAGATTCCTTGTAATGAAAGGAATAAAACTGGCTAGGTTACAACTCCTAAATCTATCCACGACGGCAGCTAAATGGTTTTAAAGTTTGTATGAAAAATCAATATACCGACGTGAGTCAATTTTCTAGAAACATGACAGGAGTATGAATTTAAGGGTATAATGTTTGCCATCATAGGTTTTACAAAAACACCCCATATAGGGTGGAAAAAGAAGACCATGGTTGAATTTTGTATGAAAAAATCTTACTACGAGATTCAACTTGAAACTTATTACTAACACGCAAATGATTATAGAATTACGTGTGTTAAAAACAATATTTTAATAAAAAACCGGCCAAGTGCGAGTTGAACCCACGCACCAAGGGTTCTGTACAAGTTTTTTAGTACTTACTATACTTAAAACTGTTTGGCACTTCACTTGAATTTCTTAGGAACAGGGTCTTGACTGACGTATAGGCATACGGAAAACTTAGGTATCGTTCACACCAAACGTATTGTCCGCCGCTGACTGACTGACATTTGGTGTGAACGATGCCTTAGTGTATGTACTGTATATAAGGGTTCCGATTTTGCAGATCAGAATCCTAGGATACATTTTATTACGTACAACGAATTCAGTAACCTATATGAACAATTCACCCCCCCCCCCCCAATCTATAAAAACAATAAAAAAAATTTTTCGCTCGCTTCGCTCGCGCATCCATACATTTTCCTTTCTGGGGGCCTGAACAGGAATGACCCAAGTCCCTTTTGACTCAGATTACTTTAATAAATTACTCGCCGCTGAGCTTCGTAAAGCTAAAATTATGTTTAAGTTAAAAGATGTAGTTATAGTGTTAATCAATTTACCCTTCACAAGATTAGGTCAGAATGGTCACATTTACAGACCAAAAACCACTACAAACACACAATAACAAAGTACACACAAATATTTTTTTCATATTATTCAATAATTATTGATCGATGTCGAGAAAGTATCAGTCGCATCTTCCAAACCTCCGTTTTAGGCGCTTGATCCTGAAAGTGGAGGATTAATGCCAATCATGATAAGAGTAAGCAGTTCTCTTCTTGAAACCAAGTAAAACAGTCCGTTATTCTCTTCCCTCTCGATGACAATATATTTGCCCCTCCCCCCCCCCCCCCACCACCTCCAATTCTTAACCTTAAGGTATAAAAAAATTGCCGCGCTCGCTACGCTCGCGCATCCATCCTGTTCTTTCTGCGTTCTATTTCGCTTAAAACGCTCATCTACTTCTATTTCTAAATTGTCCATCCAGAAAAACATGTCCAACGGTTTATTGCACTGGCCAGCACATAATAAAACAGAACGATTAATGGAGAAGGTAATATCAAGCGACGCAAGCTACCACTCATAATTATGTTGACCTGTGACAGTGCACATAGTACACACAGTAGGTACACAAGCTGCAAAAGTTAAAACATTGGACAGAAGCATAGTAAATCGAGACGCCACTACAAGAACTAAATCACCTCAGATCTCAATGTTATTGTCCATAAAAAATAATCGATTTAGTATCGCATTATACTTAGCGCGATATTGCTTTCCTGAAAAATAAACTTATATATCGTGGCATATTGGATATAGGTCAAAATACCGATATATCACAAAAAATATGAAATAAAAATCAAATAATTTAAAAAATTAAAAAACACGCCTGCCATGACAAAAAGAAAACTAAAAACGAAAAAACAAGTCAAACAATTTCAGTGATGAATGAGAGCAAGGTCTCGTAAATGGAAAACAGAAAACTAAAACTTTTCTTGCAGTCGGGGGACCTGTAAAGAATTGTTCCACCGAACTGTCCCCCGACTGCAAGAAAAGTTTTAGTTTTCTGTTTTCCATTTACGGGACCTTGCTCTCATTCATCACTGAAATTGTTTGACTTGTTTTTTCGTTTTTAGTTTTCTTTTTGTCATGGCAGGCGTGTTTTTTAATTTTTTCCGTTTCTTTCTAAATTGGCAGAATACATTTTATTTATTTAATTAATAGGCAAAAGAGAAGCTCAAGGAGACTACACAATTTTGTGTTTTGTGTTTTTGAAAATGTAAAAACCTAGGTAACTCTTAAGGCTATTTTGTATTTTCTCACTAAAAAAAAAACCAATAGTTTTTTTACATTTACTTATTACTGTATTTCTGGCGAGATATTATCATGAATTCATTTGTGCATTCATAAATAAAATTGCTCTCTTTAGATAAATCTAATGCTTTAGCGATAAGTTTATAAAAAAATATTAAATAATGAAATGGAAATTGCCTTTAATCATATTTTAAATTCATAACTTGATTGATCAGTATATTAAAGAAATCCGTATGTAAAAAAAAATCTAATTAAAAACTATATTTTTAATATATATATATTTTTTTAAAATTCATTTCATTTTATTTAATATTTAGTGGAAGCTTGTAAACGGCTTGTCGTTTATTACCTCACTTTACATTTTTATAAATTGTTTTTTTTTATTATTAGCTGTTAGCCAGCCAAACACAAAAAAAAAAAATTAACAGATATATACTTAACAAAAATTTCATCATAGTCATCATTATAGCCGAAAGACATCCACTGCGGGACATATTATAGGCTTCCCTCGAGATCCAGAGATCCAGCTGATCCCCGCAACCTTCACCAGGTCATCGGTTCACCTAGTGGAAGGCAACCAACACCACGTCTTTCGGTCCGCGACCGCGATTCCAGAACTTTTCGCCCCATTTTTTTTGTTGTGACAAGCCCGCCACACTGCTCCCAAACCACTGTACTCCTTTTAGCGAGAATCAATAGTGGCGACCACAAGAATAGCGCCGAGACAATGAAGCTCGACGAAGTCCCAGAGAAACAATTTAACTGTCTTGGATCCCGCAACGAAATTAATCAGAAAAGAATAGCGGAGAAGTAGGAAAAAACTCCCCATTTAAAAAAAAATTACTTACATGAAAATATAAAAAGAAAACATAGTAGGAAGTATACTTTGAAAACCGCTCGAGCACCCATCTTGAAACTGATTAAGTAGCCAATTTTAATTTAAGTACAGCAAAAAATAAATATTTACTGCTTTTAAACCTAAGTATTAATTAACACTAAAACAATCACGTAACGTGTATTCTCGTTGGTCAAGTGGTTGCAAGCATCACTGCAGAGCATTAGGTCCAGGGTTCGATTACCACGACAGGCAAAGTGTTATATGGGACGCTGTTGCCTCCTTCTGCGAAGCAGTAATGCTAGCAAAGGAGGTGGCAGAACGTGAGAGGGAGAGAACGTCTCGTCCCAGCCGCACCGCAAGGGAGTCGCTCCGGGCATCGGGGGCCACGTGATAGCTTCCGGCCACCGTAGACGTGGGTCCGTGGACGTGTGGACGATGAGTAATGGAATAGGCTAGCTCACCGTCCGTCCGTCTTACTACGACGACGGCTCGTTCGTGTTCCACGCGCGCCTCAAAGATATGTCCGCAACATTGAAGGGGCCCGCGGGGGCCGAAGCCGGTCGGGGCTGCGGGTTGTTGGAAAGAGATACCGCGGCCTCGGCACAAAGGGCTAAGAAGGAACATGGGTAGTTTTTAGTCAGTAGAAGTTTGACACTCCCTACCGCTCTGCGGGAGCGGGAGGAGTCAATTGATGATTTCCCACCTTCCAAAAAAAATACTAATTTGGGTTTTCCGTTTCCATCAGGAATGACTTTGTAGCAGCTACGAAGTCTGGATTTGTGCCCGGTTGAAAGCAATAAGCTCTCCCACTGTTTGTCATCATTTTCCGGCCCTTTACCTTGTCCATGCCGTTCGGGTCGATCTTATGGTTAAGGGTAAACAAGCCAACGGCACGAACTAGTTGGTTTGCGGGGCTAAAATGCATGCTATTTCATCCGACATCACGAGCGAAATCATCATCATCATCATTACGAGCGAAATGCATAGAGCGAAAGAGACACAACTAAAACGGGCGCGCGATTGTTTCTATGCAGACCTTTGGTAGTATGGATAATTGGATACCATGAAAAATCCATTGAATGTATCTGTTCAAAATAAAATTATTTGAATTTTTTAACACGTTCAGACCGGCGTGTACCACCAGTGGAGCACGGAGTATTTGCTGCCACGGCGGGGTGTACCACCGGTGGCCACGTCACACTATACTTTCAATGTACTAATAAATGCGCGCCGCCATGAGAGAAAATGTTGTATTTACCGTCTCCGCCTAGTAAAATAGACAAATTTTTATAGTGCAGCTCAGGAGGTGGATGTAATTTGGCAAGCCTTTTGGTTCATGGGGCGGTGATGTACCACCGGTGGCCATATGAACATTTGCGCCGTAGGATACGAAGTACCTACTCATGAGGTGCCGGTCTGAACGTGTTAATAACTAATCTATGCCTGTATGGTTTCACTTTTTTCATTTTCGTACTACTTATTTAAGTAACTTATTTACGCCCAAAGATGGTTAAAATTAGTGCTAAAATATGAAAATTTCGACGCTCATAACTTCCAAAACCAATTTTTTTTTCCAATTCTGCTTCCATATAGGCCTACATAATGACAAGACCAGTTGATACAATTTTTAATTTTGAACCTACACCGTCAACCAGAGGAGTAATCACCATACTACGTTTGTATGGAGGAATGACTGGCTTGTGCAACCTTAAACCGCGCTTGCCTAGGTTTTCTGTGAACGTGACCGCCCATTAGGTACATACATCACCGAGTTTCCTCCGTGCCTCAGAAAGTACGTTAAGCTGTTGGTCCCGGCTGCCTATATATAGATCTTTGGCAGTCGTTACAGGTAGTCAGTGACCTGACAGTCTGACAACCAGTCTTACCAAAGGATATAGTTTTACGTGGAATTAACTGGGTTGTGAAGGTCAGATAGGCAGTCGCTCCATGTAAAATACTGGTATTCAGCTGCATCCGGTTAGACTGGAAGACCATCCCTACATAGTTGGGAAAAGGCTAGGCAGATGATGTGTGGTCGTACCCTAACAAGTGTTTATGTAACTAAAAAGTAATGAAATGATTATAACCTAATCCAAACTTTTAACTACAGTCTTAACGAGATAACTAATACTTTAATTGCTTTTATAAAAGTAGTTGATAAGGGGAAAAATAAACAGAAAATATGTTGAAATTTTTAACTATAATGTTTTGTAAGTAGCTTTTCAAAATAATGATGTTATTGTAGTCATCATCATCATTATTGTAGTGTACATCGGAGTTGTATCTATTTAATTGATATAGCAACACCGTCTCACAGACGTAAGTGTCAGGGAGCTGTCACAAGGGACACTTGACAGTCACTACGAATGGCGGTAAGTGTGTTGTGAAGCGACCGGGACAGATGACTTGCTGATCTGGTGAGCCGGTGAATAACTAAGTAAATAGTGCTACCACCTCGGGTATCACAGGACACAACAATTATCATCAGCCTTTCATGTTCCCACATATAGGGACAGGGATAGGCTATAATCTACCACGCGTGCCCAGTGCGGGTTGATAGATGAACATGCCACATGTCTTTTAAGACATGCCGGTTTCCTCACGATGTTTTCCTTCACCGTTTTGACAGCAACGGTGATGAAATAAAACATACAAAGTAATGCTCCTGCCTGGGTTCGAACCCGCGACTTACTGATCGTAAGTCGGAACTGCCACCACAGCCGTACTAACCTTGACAATCTCTTCAGATGGGGTTTCGTGCTCAGATCTCTAGTTTAAGCGGTGTACCTCCACAGACAATGGACCACCTTTTTTTTAACCGACTTCGAAAAAAGGTTATCAATTCGACTGTATTTTTTTTTATGTTTGTCACCTCATAACTTGCGACTGGGTGAACCGATTTTCATGATTCTTTTTTTATTTGAAAGCTGGTGCTTCCCGTGTGGTCCCATTGTCCATTTCAATATCTGGTGATGGGATCTTGTAGAAATCGGGGGAACTCTTCAATAAATAACAGCAGATTAACCGCGATTGTTGCTATAGCATATCTAAGCATTGTTTACGCCATCACACAACATAATATCACACGGCACTTACAACGTTTTTTTTATGTTTGTTCGGGCGTAACTCCGTCACTTGCTAACCGATTTGAAAAATTCTTTTTTTGTTGGAAAGGTATACCCTTTCCAAATGGTCCCATATTTTTTTTCGAACAAGCGGTTTTTGAACAATTTTAAAAATCTAAAACCCGACTACGAATAAAATATTGGTTTTTGCTCTCCAAGACCTTTCATTTGATACCAAACATGTTATGATTATCTCAATTTAATATTTTTGAGGTAAGTTTTTGACATTTAAATTCCGTCATAAAAAGAATTTATAAAATTTATATAGCCTATGTCACCCGGGCTATTCTTACGAATCTATTGACACCTCATTTATTAAAATCCGTTCAGTATTTTAGGCGCTACGGTGGAACATACTGTTAAAGTATTAAAAACACATCATCACAAAACCGGTAACTTAGTCTTTTTGCACAAGTTACCACATCCCTATTTCCCTTCCCGTCTCTATTTCCGGTTCCTGCGCAGGCTCACTAGCGCCCAACACGCATATCGTGACTCTTCCGCTAAAAACTTCGAATCAAAACGACGGCTCGAGCCGGCTCCGTGAAAACCTCCAAAAACATTCAAGAAAGTGATAATTATCAATCAAGGGACGTCCCAGACTATCATTAACGTAGTGCACTGCGAAATAAACACTAAAACGGGGTGAAGTGAATAATAACAACAGCTCCACGGCCACGTGAGTACCCATCTTGTATTCCTTCTTTCCCCTTGTTTTTAGGCTATTTTACCGGTGGGTTTACAGTCATTTCGAAGGGATAAAACGATAACACATACATACATACATACATAGACTGCCAAAATCATTACCCTTCCTTTTGGCTTCGCCGTAGTCGGGTAAAAAGCAACAAAATTGAAAATAAAACTACATTGTCCACAATATGATCCTGGATTAAACATGTGAACTTACATGTGAACCACTAAAAACTGAAAAATATTTTTTTTTAACAAAAAATAAAACCGACTCCAAAAAAAAAACACAAAAAAGTGAAAAATAAACTTAAGAAGAAAAATCAGTTTCTGAAGTCGGTGGCAAAAAAATGAAATCAAAGAAACAAAAGTCACCGACTTCAGAAACTGATTTATCTTCTAAAGTTTATTTTTCACTTTTTTGTGGTTTTATTTTTTGTTTAATAAAAACGTCGACCCACACTAGGAATTTCTCCTGTATCGTAGGTGCGTTCACAAACATTTAAATTCACATACACAATAACCCTGACCCGAAACAACTATCTGTAGGCCATACAAATATCTGTTCAATGCGGGGATCGAACCCGCGACACGTAGCGCAGCAGTCAACTGCTTGAGACACTGCGCCAACTGTGCCGTCAACATTATAGGCTGATTGATGATGATGACGGTCGATTTGGTAATAAAGTATAATTTTTCAGGTATTTTTGTGATGGTCCGAGCAAGGTATTTTGACAAACCTAATCGGTATTTAGCCTCAGTTGAAATGAGGACAGTTGGAAAGTGGCAACACAGACATATTCATAATATGACGGCAAATATTATCAAAGGTAAACAAAAGTAGCCCTACTAGACCGAGTGCGCAACACTGAAATCCGTCGTCGTACGAAAATGTGCGACGTCGGGGACAGGGCGATACCTACACCTAAAGTGGAGTTGGGCAGGACATCTGGCTAGACGCGGAGATGGCCGATGGAGTAAGATTCTGACCGAATGGTGGCCAAGGTTGGGCCAGAGTAACCAGGGCCGTCCAAAAGCGCGTTGGGTGAACGATATTGCCCGGAGCGCGGGATGAGAATGGATGAGGAACGCACAGAACAGAAAGGAATGGCAGAAAAACGGGGAGGCCACCCAGTGGGTGATTGGCGGCGTGCGTGTATGACCAGCTGTATGTAGTCATATGGTTCACTAGTGACCCGCCCTGGCTTCGCACGGGTGAAAAAAAGATACTAAAACCTTCCTCTTGATTCACTCTATCTATTAAAAAAACCCGCATCAAAATCCGTTGCGGAGTTTTAAAGATCTAAGGACAGACAGCGAGAAGCGACTTTGTTTTATAATATGTAGTGATAGTAATAGTGATGGTGTGATAGTGATAGTGATGATAGTGATAAGTAGTAATAGTGAAGCGTGTTTCTTTTCCATCTTAGGTTCCACGTTCATTAGGTCCTCTCTCTCTGCCTAATCGTACGGCGATTAAAGGCGTGATGTTATGTTATATTTTTGTGTTTTTAGACGCATTATACAAATTACGGCATGCTGATGTTGTACAAACAAAATACAAGCACACTCATGGTTATGAACTGGGTTTAATAGCGGCAGGTACGTTGCTTTTACAATTTTTGTTGATTTTAAAATCACTATCAACATCATCAGCCATGAGACGTCCACTGCTGGACAAATGCCCATAGAACGCCAAAACGAACAACAACCTGCCGTTTGCATCCACTGGTTGCCCGCGACTCTCACGAATACTCACGATGTCGTCTTTCCACCTGGTGGGAGGCCTACCAAGTCCAACGCTGCGTCTTCCGGTTCGTGGTCACCACTCGAGAACTTTCCTACCCCATCGGTTGTCGGTTCTTCGAGCGATGTGGCCTGCCCATTGCCACTTCAACATGCTGAGTGCTATATCGGTGGCGGTTCTTCGGCGAATTTCCCCATTTCAGATTTTGTCGCACAAAGAAACTCCGAGCATAGCTCTCTCCATGGCTCGTTGCGTGACTCTGAGCTTCTCAACAATCTATCAACAGTTTAATTTTACAATGAATCATAATATTATTTACTTAAAACATAAAAAGATCAAAATGTTAACACCTCAGATGGGCAACGAATACCATTGATTCCTGGGCTTCTTCTGGGTTAGCTCGTTCTATCGTCGACCTCATCGCAAGAGTAAACCCATTTCAAATAAAAAAAAAACCTTGGCAAGAGCGGCTTAACGTGAACATCGACACGAGCGGCTGTATTATATTTAGCCACGTGGTCGTCCTTTTCTTATTATTATTTAGAGTAAAAACGGCCACTTGACCGTTTTTATGGAACCCTTCTGTGGCCTTGGTCCTATACTCGCACTTTCCGATGATGAAATATTAACAAAAAAAACTGTTTACGTTTTTCTAGGTATTATGGACCATTATCGACATATGATAGTTGTCTACCGGTATTATTCGAAAGCCATTGTATTCAAAAATCGCACTCATGACGTACAACAAATAATGAACGCATATTCTGTAATTCGTAAGTATTTTAAACTAGCTTTTGCCCGCGGCTTCTTATCTCCAAAACTACTGAACCTGAAATTTTGTAAAAAAAAAAAGAAATTACCTAGTTTACCATCTAAAGATTACCTATAGGAAAACCAAGAAAACCTATAAGAAAGAAGTCTATGGTGCTAAAATAACATGGAAAAATTTCTCAATATTATGCCTATAAATACTTTTGCAGTTAGAATATAAGGGTAAGGGTAAACATGTTTTTCAATTACAAATATTACAATCGATCGATTTTGTTTTGGTCGATGGTACGGAACCCTCATGTTCAAGTCCGACTTGCACTTGACCAGTTTTTTTACCTGACTACGACAAAGCCAAAGGAGGGTTATGATTTTATTAAATCTTTTACAGAGAGTGACTACAACGAAATGCTTCACGAAACAGTACTTTTTTATAAAGTCCTCGACCACCATTTAAGACGACAGAAGGCCGATAGAATAAGAGCTTACAAATTATCGAGAAAATACAAAATGTCACAGGATCTTATGTTGGAGATGATAAACGCAGGGGTAGATGTGGAAGGTATTTTAGAGGGGGGTAAGGATAACAACCCCTTTAAACCCCCGTCATCAACACCGTCCCCAGGACCGCCGGAAAGGAGAAGGTTCTTTCAAGGAAAAGGGAACTTTAATAACACTCTGATAGAGATTGATTCTCTAGATCTAGAAGATGTAGCGATGATGTTCGGAGATATAGAAGGTAATCATCATCATCATTATCAGCCTATTTATATACCTATATTATAACGTTAATTAATATTAAATTACGTTCATGGCCCGTTTTCTATTCAAAGCATCTACTTACTAGCACAATGTTTTAAGAGTGCTTTATTGAGTTTTACTAAAAAGGTATATAAAATGAGATTTTTACCCCAAAAAAAAGTCGTTTCCCAGCAATATTTTTTGCGTTGAGTTTTGATGCAGAGTGCTTGGTTGACGCTGTGTGAAGAGTTAATTTACACCCTGTATGTAAAAATCTATAACCTTAATTTGTGACGTAATTGTGCCATGACTCACACGCTCTCCAGTTTTCTCTTCCTTAGAAGATTGTTGTAGTCGTCGTTGAAGAAGTCCAATCCTTTACGAAAGAGTCCAGCTCATTCCATCATCTCCTGGGCCTGCCGCATTGTCGTTTCCTGCTTTGTATCCACTGAGTGGTCATTTTCGCCCATTACTCCTCCGTCATGCGGCAGATGTGACCATTCCAGTTCCTGACAGACTGATGCGGTCCGTAAGTTTCGCAGCCAGTATACTTCCCTCTAAAGCTCGTTGGCAAACCCTAAGTGCAAACTTCTGCAAGGTTTTTTTTTGAGGGTGTGTAATCATCAAACGACTCCCCCCGCTCTGGGCAGAGCGGTAGGGAGTGTCAGACTTCTACTGACTAAAAACCACCCATGTTCCTTCTTAGCCCTTTGCGTCGAGGTAGCGGTATCTCTTTTCAAAAACCCGTAGACTCGACGGGACAACCCGCTGCCTCCTTATTCACAAACATTTCGATTCGGAAAGTTATACATACACTTAAACCAACTTATCTGTGAAACGGAAAACCACAGAACTAAAATAAAATGCACCTATTCTGACATTACTGAAGCCACTTTTCTTGACAAGCAGCGCCACTTTCATTTCACAGTCAGACTGTATGTCTAATGCCCGGTTTCTGAGGCACTTTATGTGTGGTTTATCTATTCAAATGTACGCTTATGAATAGATAAACCACAGATAAAGTGCCTCAGAAACCGGGCATAAATCGCTCACTTTCGTAATGCCAAAAAAAAGATAGACATTTCGATTATTCGAATCGAAGCTTTTATGAATGCGCGGCCTGACGTTTTGTAAGCGAGCATGTTTTGCGCTCTCACGTATGTGAGGGCGGGGTGACTGTTACTGTTAGCCTGTGACACCCCACTGCTGGGCAAAGGCTTCCCCCCAAATTTTGCGATCCCTGGCCAATGTGGACCATGGCCGTTAGTTCTGTCCAGCTCGCCACACCATCATCTTACGAGAGCTACCGCGTCGCCTTCTGACTGTGTCACGGCAGACATGGCCAGCCCAGACCTACTTCAGCTTAGCGGCTTTTTGAGCAACGTCATTGATTGTTTTTGGAGCGCAGTGTGGTGTTGCGTATACGGTCGATTAGTTTAACGCCTAGGATATACTACGCTCCATTGCACGTTGGCGTGGGGTAGGTAAATTAATTGTACATTTAATAAATACCTAAATCTCTTTCAAGGTTTCCCAAAAGACAAATCCATTAACGAATGGGTAAAGAAAAATGAAAATAACACAAAAGAATCAGAATATAAGAAAAGTTTACGGTACAAAATGTGGGCTGAAAAATGGGACGGTTTCAACCCCGATGTCGAAGGGGTTAAAATCCCGGATAAACTAGTCAGTATGGGGCTTAAAAACGCCAGTGATTTCGTTATGGAAAAATTAAACGATGATTTTATTTAAACTATTTTTTTTATATAATATTCTGGCATAGCATGAGAATATTCTGGCAGTAGCAATAAATAATAAAATTATATACCAGGTATATTAATTACATATTAAAAAATACTTTTGCAAACAAAAATTACGTTATCAGCAAACCTACTATATCTGTACGAGCGACCCCTTGTGGCCCTACCTAATCCACAAAATACCAAACTACTGGAAACTGCGGCACCAAGTGGGCCAGATTCCACTTTGCCCCACTGGTAGGGCAAAATGCAAAGTAACGGTAACGGTAAGTAACAAACTACTTTTTTTTGTCTGGCTGTTTGTTTCGGCTAATCTCTGAAACGGGTGAACCGATTTTGATGAAAGTAGCAGACGGCTGATTTAAAGACTAATATAGGCAACTTTTATTTTTGAAAAATGTGGTTCAGTCCAAAACCCTTGATATTTTTTGTTAATAAACACCGATTCAAGGAAGTGATATTTTTTTCGCGAACGAAGCTCGCGGAGCACAGTTAGTTTCAAACAAAATAAAAACACAGATCAGACGTTAAAAGCTTTTAATATGTACATTATATTATGAAGTCAAATGTTACATCATCATAATTTTGGTCTTAGCTCGAAGCACAATTTGTTTCATCAAAAATGGTACAGCAGTTTCGGAGATAACAAGTCTAGAAAGTGCTGTTTCAATTATGACGAGTTTAATCAGTTTTTTTACAAATTGGGCTTCGATTAAAGTATTAAAGGTTTTTTTTTAAACAGATGTGGGTAGGTATATATTTATACACAATCTTTTTAATTTTAATTATTATTATTAGAAAAATCGGATATTTTTTTATCCCAAAATCTATATTATATATTATTTAAGAAAAAATTCCAATACATCAATCTGATATACCGGCAGATATATAATTACATTTTTCATACAGTTTTTTTTCCGAATAGGACCGATACACGCAAAAAATAAGTCTTAGCGACAAAAAAATCGCTCGTGTGTATAAAGCCTTAATTTTTTTCTTTTTAATTACAATTTAAACCACTTAGTCTCTACTATAAAAATTTCGAACGACCTTTTTCTGTACATTTTTTCTATTTACAAATTTAAACAAATTTTTAGAAAAATCGTTTACAATCATACATTTTTTTTTCAAATATTTTTTTGCAAAAACGATTTTTTTATTTAAGATTGAAATCAAGTCTGATATGTTTTAATAAGTCACAATATATAATTTAGCCTAATCAAGTCTCCTACTAAAATTGGCATGAAAAGATAGTTTACAGTACATAATGTTTTACAAAATAACACATTAGCTCACGCTACTTTCCCAAGAGAGCGAGCAGTAACCACAGAACGCCACCAGCTACGATCCTTACATACTACCTTTTGCGCCGTCCACATTCATACATCTGGTCATACACGTACGCCGGTTGCAAGTTTCTGACCTTTCTTAAAGCAATGGGGCACTTAATATCCTGTCCTACGTGACCTATTGTTTGTTTTATACAGAAACTGATGGACGCTACCGAAAGCGCAAACTAGTAGCTCAGTTCTGGACCAACACAATAGGGTAGTTGACAAAAAAAACTAATTAGTCCTCAGATAGATTTCCAAAAAATATTGGACACATTTTTTCTTTTTTACGTAAAAAAATATGAAGACGTCACATTATAGTACATTTTTACCGGCGACGTAAAAAGCCCGATCTTTGACGCGTTTTATCTTATTAATAAATCCAAAAACAACAATATATTTCGATAATCTAACTGACAGACTATACAGTTTTTCTTTTGTCAGTAAACATCCCTATTTAGATTGGCATCGGCACGCTAAGAAGGAGATAATAATATTGGTGTATATTCTCTTAAGGCGTCCCGGAGTTTCGCGTATAACAACATATTGGCTTTCCGTTTATAAAGGCGTACACAATCTCACGTCTTTTTCCCATGGGGGTAGGCCGAAAATACAGAACGCCATCTGCTACGATCTTACATACACCTTTTTGCAAGCTTTTATTTAACTTGCAACGTATGTTTGTAATATGTATGTATGTATGCTCGGGCGGATTCTATCACCTCAATTTTGAAGCAGATATCTTCAACCGATTGAGCTGAAATTTTTACTTTTCAGGCTGTCAAATAACTTAACTAAATCGCTAAATGTTGGTCATACAATCCATTCGGTTGTTTTACCCGAAGATTTTACCAGATGTGTACCCTAATAGTACACTCACACTTCTGGATATTTAAGTCCCATGTAATAGGGAGCGAGTCTATTCCCATCAACCGTGCTCAAATCAAAACTCCTGGGTCGCTACTGAGAAATTCTTGATGGTAAAACGCAATGACACTTTGCCCGACCCAAGAATAAATACTTTTATCTACCCAAATATCATAAACCCTCTCTAATGCGTTCAAAAACCATAGGCAATGACCAGCATTACCAACCAGCAGAAATTAACAGAACTGTAATGAGCTCATAACCTACTGAAAACAGTAGGTTATGAGTTTTAAATTTGGAACAGGTGTCAAATTCAAGTGAGTGTGCTATTCTATAGTGCGCGCGGAACTAGTTGGCCACGCCTTAGGTGGCGACAGGGGTGAGGGGGCGGGTTGCCTACAGCTCGCAATGCACCAAAGAGTATGTAACTTTACAATGCACAGGAGACTATAATTAGACAGTGATGACCAATCTCGAGATATCGTGAACAATAATTTGTTCAATTTATTGAAAATACAAATAAAAAACAAAAACATGCCTAAGGCGCGGCCAACTAGTCCCGCGCGCACGTATCTACATTAAAAAACAGATACCTATCGATACGAAACCCCAATTCAGTATGATTTTAATTATAAATCGCACGACATTTTGATCTCGAGTGACACAAGACTAGTGACTTTGTTCGTTTGCCTCTGAGGTTTGCCTATGATTTAAAAAAAATGACAGATATCCGAAACGCCGCCATTTCGAGCTGTCATTTGTTCGTTAGCTTTTTATTCCCTTTCATTGAGTAGACAAATTTTCTGTTAATTCTTTATTTCTGTCGAAAATGAGTGATAGTGACTCAGAAATTAACATGAACACGCCGCCAGATATCGTAAATGCAGCGACGAATGCAACTAATAACCTGTTTATTTTTTATTGCATTACACTGATAACAATGCTGGTCATTTCCCTATGGTTCCTGAACCCATCATAGAGCCCTTATGATATTCGGGTAGATAAATTAGTGTATGCAACTATACATAATTAGGCATTACAACACTCGTGTGATGCTATTAAGAAACTCGCCTTCGGCTCGTTTCTTAAACCCACACTTGTGTTGTAATGCCCTTCATTATGCACAGTCGCATAAACTACTATTTCTTTCTTTCTTTATTTACATTCACTCGTATAAATATTTGGCTAAGATTAAGGTTCAAATTTGTATGACCCGCTTTTGACTGGCCTGTTGGTCTAGTGGTTAGTGACCCTAACTGCTATGCCGGAGGTCGTGGGTTCGATTCCCACCCAGGACAAATGTTTGTGTGATGAGCACGATCATTTGTTCTGTGTCTGGGTGTAATTTATCTATATTATGTATGTATTTAGAAATATTATAAGTATGTTTATCAGTTGTCTAGTACCCATAACACAAGCTCTGCTTAGCTTGGGACTAGATGGCGTTGTGTGATAGTTGTGGAATATTATTATATTATTATTATATTATTTAGAAAATTAAAAATTACACCATAGGTTAGGTTACCAAAATTTAGATTATAACACGATCACTGCATGGGCGGCATAATTATAAAAAATCAAGTTTACACCACGAAAAAGAAAAAAAGACAGTCATTCAACCACTTTCACATCAAAATTACTTTTCATCATCATCTGCCCAGCCCTTTCCAACTATGTTGGGGTCGGCTTCCAGTCTAACCGGATGCAGCTGATACCTTTCTTCATGGAGCGACTGCCTATCTGACCTCCACAACTTAAGAATTTGATGAAAACCCATTATCATAATTCCAAATGTATTTCGGGTCGGCGCAGTATATTCTGTTCTTCCATACTTCTGTATAACTCTTCTTAGCAGTCAATTTTATCAATAGTACTGTTTTAAAAGACAATATTCATGCCAATTTTTTAGAGGGTAGTCAAACAAAAATCGTATTATACAATAAAACATAATTTTAAGTACTTGAATAGTCTATAAAACTAAATTTTTAGTCGACTATTAGGTATATTATACATGTTCAGGTATGGTTAGCCACAATTGACGGCTTAATCTTATTCTAGTGTGGAAAAGAGATGGCGCTAGACACCCTGTCCCACACTGGGAAGTCTTAAAATCCAAAAATGCTGCTAGTTTTTACCCACAAATCCAAATATAAATTCAGAGATGGTAAATGCCGAACGGAGTATGCCCATCGGTTTAAGACACATTGAGGTTCAATAACCAATATAACCTGACCTCGCTTTGTATGAGCTTCCCGTACTTGAGAGGTCAGATTAATTTGATTTTGTATAGCTTGATTGGTTGTAGATATAGGCTGAATGAAAACCAATTTTTATTGTAATGGGGAAGGACTTTGAAACTACTATTACGCAAAGGTCAGTATTTAAACATTTGTCTGTATAAAGGGTGTCAAAAATCACCCATAGAGAAGCTGACAGTATGCACTTTTTCTCCGCGTCATTGCCAATTTTTTTTTGTTCTGATCCATAGCTGGGAACCTTCTAGTTACGGAGATATTAAAGGTCAAAGACTTCTTCACAGAATTTTTTTATACATCATCATCATCAGTCTATAATGTTCTCACTGCAGGGACTCTGGTCTGCTCTCTAAGAGAGGGTTTACCAACCCGCATTGGGCACGCGTGCGATGTCACACGTCTTCGATTTTTTTGGTAGACATGGCCGGTTTCCTCTCGATGTTTTCCTTCACCGTTATACATATTGTAAAATTTTATAACCGAACTTTAAATACCTCCATGACCGTTTACTATTCAATGAATCAATCAGCACAGTGCTTTGAGTGCGTTCCATTCGAGACCCCAAAAAATCATTTCTATCATTTACTTAGTTGTAGTAGATGTACAAAATGCTAGGTTGACGGCTTCGTGAAAGGTTCGTTTATTACATCTTCTATTTTAAAGTAGCCAGATTTCATTATTCAGATAGTTACTTAGCTGGACATGTCTTACTACATATAATAAGAGCTTCAACAGACCTTCCCCAATGGCATGATTGTTAAACTTTTGAGCGTCAAAAGTCGGGTATTGAATACGGGCCCGCAAGTCACCGTCGGCTAAAGTTGACAAGATAACCTCGTATCGATATCGTAATAATTATTAATAGTGTGAAATAAAATAATAATCTGACGAGTGTTATTTTAATTCAAAATATGGGACAAAAAGTAATGATTCATTGGTTATCGTTAAGACGTTGGAATTTTTTGTTTTGTGCCTTGTTTACGCGTTGGCGTTCGAAAGGTTAATTATTATACTGATAAATAGATCACCCCAAACATGTATATAGCACCGGTTACAATTTTAACACCAATAAGTCGAAATTGATAATCCTATAACAACCACACTGCGGAGGGTAGTCAGAGATTTAAATTCGGGGTCGGATAAAACTACGGGGTGATGTAAATGTCTGTCCGTCTGTCTGTCTGTTTGTGTGTGTGTCTGTCTATGTGCGTGTGATCTGTCTGTGGCATCGTAGCTCCCAAACGTATGAACCGATTTTGATTTTGTTTTTTTTTTAAATTTTCCCTATAATGGCTGTACTGTTATTTAAAGAGATGAACTATAGGGAAAAGAAGATCAAAGAAAAGATGGAAGAATTGTGTGAGGAATGATAGGAGAAAAAGTAAATTTTATGACGCCCGCGCCATGACGTCTGATAGGAGAAGGAAACGTGTTGCGATGATCCCAAATAGAAGACAAGGGCGGGAAGAATCCGCGGATTATAGAACGAGATGACGTGGCCTCGGCACAAGGGCAAAGAAGGAATATGGGTTCGGTTATTAGTCAGTAGAAGTTTGACACTCCCCTTCGCTCTGCCCAAGAGCGGGGGGGGGGGGGTTATACGATGATTTTCCACCGACCAAAAAAAAAAGCGCGGGAAGACTTTTTTTTTAAATTAGTGTGAAAGTAAAGCAAAGTCAGACGTCACTGAGGCCACTGAGGGTCGTCTTTTATCTTACTAGGTCAAGTGGCCATTTTATACCAACTGTTCTCTCTCAATTCATAATATTAACTGCGCTTGTGTGCATTTTAAGAATTTTAACGTGATTAATATTATTATCCTAGTATGATTCTGATAAAGGAGCCATTTTAGAGCCTCTCTAGTCTGTATAAAATCATATACTGAACACAAGTAAAACAATCTGCATGTATTCTATAAAAAATAAAACTCTGACTACCCTCATTCCGTAAAAAAAATACAATTACACATCAATAATAATACTATTCAAGTACAAAAATCGAAATATTTTACAAATCGATAGTTTCTTTACATACAAATGTTTATAAGTCGTATTCTTCACTTTGAAGTACAAAAAAATTTCGTATTACTAATCTTTTTCAGTCCGTGAAACATTGTCTTATAAGTTTTAAGTTAGATTTCCTTATTTTGTCTGAAGAAGTGTTCAATCTGATACAAATTATTTATAATTTATAATATTATATTACACTTGTAAAGTCATAATTGTTTTAGGTAGTCGTCATATTTTCGATTTTTGTTAATCGTAAATCACTGGTAGTACTGGAATACATATTGTTTTTGTTTTACTGATTATACATTTTTAAAATGATTCAAGAAAAGACGAGTAATACTAAAAAAAACTGACGTATGCCAAAAATATAATCAAGGCGGCTTCTTTGTTTTTTAGTAATCATGAATCAAATAACGTCACTAAAAGTCAAAATTGGTTTTAAATACATACAGTACGATTTTTAGGTTTCCCATGTTTACAAATGATTTATAAGAAAGAACACTTCTTTTTACCCGACTGTGGCGAAGCCTCATAGATGGGTTATATGTTTGTTTATCAGTTTGCGAGGCCAAATTACATCAAATCGCCTCAAATTAATGATGAAGCTTTAAAATGCCATTTGTGTGAATATAAATAAAACATCGAAAACTAGGGCCGTCATAATATGTTTCAAGACAAAAATAAATGATAAATATTGATGATTTTTTTTATTATGATATTCAACGACAAGCGCCGGGAGTCAAAAATCTTTTTTCAATTTGTGAAAACGGGTACCTATTTATTCACACTTGACATTTTAAAACTTCACTTATTTATTTTGTGATTTATTAAGTCCATACCATTCGATTTTTCATTTTGAAACTTCACGGATGAAACTGAACGTGGTGAACAATGTCAAATGTCTGTATATTTGTTCCGACTTATATTCGAAATCGTTGGACCGATTTTGACGGAACTATCACTGGCAGATATCTGTTATGAGGAGCGTAACTAAGGCTTACTTTTGTTTTAGAAAAAAGATTAGGGATCGGCACAAAAAAAATTAGACCCTTGAAATTATTAACGAAATCCGATTAAAAAAGGGAAATAATATTTTTACAATAATTTCACTTGGACGAAGGTCGCAGACAACAGGTAGTTTTAAATAAATTCACTGTAACTTTGATAGACTTAAAAGCAACCTTTTTTTTTAATTTTGAAACTCAGAGGTGCAAATAGCAAGAAGTATAAAACCACTATCCGTTTCATGAGTAAAATTCGTCTTATGTGGGTTGTATTATTCGAATCTGTTATAATTATTATACATTTCTGATTTTTCTATAAAAATGGGATAAGTTGAGGTGTAAGTCAAGATCAACATAATATTTAGAAGATGGTTTCATGAGCCTGCATGGATCATCGTAAATTGAACTTTAAAGTCAGTGACGTCAAAGTTTAAAATCATAATTATTCATTATCACCCGTCTAACCTTTTCCCAACTATGTTGGAGACGGCTTCCAGTCTGACCGGATGCAGCTGAATATTTTACAAGCCAGTTACTGAGTGTTAAGGCGGGGTTGCAGTAATTTTAAGATTTTTGAACCTATAAAAATCGAACTAAATACGAGTTTTTTAATAAATAAAAATCATTACATAAAAATTGAACATACTCTCTAGTAAATCGTAAAGATAGAAACGTGATTTAGAATGATCGGCTCGATACTTTTTTTTATCAAACATGACTCTAAATCACAATTTCAAACGTGTACTGCTAAGACATTTCATCATGAATTTATATGAAAGTTATATCAGTAGATAGAACTTTTTATTCTGAAGTAAATGGTGAAAACAGATTGTATAATTTCTTTATAGTTTTTCTCCAAGAAGCAAAAAACAGTCAAAATTTAGGCATTATATCGCTCGCGCGGCAGGGCGGGGGGCGAGGTCGTGCGTACATAAAAACAAAGTACTGCAACCTCGCCTTAACCTTTGGTAAGACTGGCTGTCAAACTAAGGGCTTGTCATAAATAATATTAATATACAGCATGTACTTTAGTCTTAAACTTTTGAATAATCAAATACTTCATTCTTCAAAAAATTGTTTTTATATGCCACACTAACAACACCAGTCGATAAATTTTAACCCGTAAATATTGGTTAGCTGTTATTTAACAAGCTTCCTACGAAAGCAATACTTAAATAGTCAAAATGTATGGAACCACATTTACACTCTAGCAGGGCTATTGCTTATTTTGTAAATGTCAGTGGCGATCATAGTGTCCATCGATTAACTGTCAAATGGTTATGGTTTGTTATACTAAACTAACCATTTGACTGTTAATTGATGGACACTATGATAGCCACTGACATTTAAAAAGATACGCAATAGCCCTGCAGGGCAGAGGTCATAATTATATGAATCTCTACCTGAATAGCTTTTCCTTGCTTCGACCAACCTGTGTCCGGCGTCTATTTAACGAAGCCAAAAGCCACTAGTCCTCAAAGTTATTGCAATTCTGGACCATAGCTGGGAACTTTTTAGTTACGGAGATATTGTGGGGGTCAAATGTCCAACTTTATCACGAGTTTTTTTTTAATACAAGTTGTTAATATTCAATGCATTTAACAACACAATGTCGGTGCATGACATTGAGTCCTATCGTAAAACGTACTTTTTCACTTCAAAACTTGTTTACCAGCAATAATTATTACGTAGTTACTTAGTTTTAAGTAAAGAATGCTTGGTTGACGGCTTCGTGAAGAGTCACAGTTACACCTTATATGTCCTTAACACAAGCCATAAATAAACTTTCAAACAACTGTAATAATTACATAAGACTTTAACATAACTGACAAAATCTAGGTGTACTATTAGCTACACCATAATGTTTACATTACATTCTCTAATACTTGACTCACACCTCAACCCAAAAAACAACAAAGTAACAACTTGACAACATACGTCTTAAAAATAAAAATTCTCTATACATTACAAAAAAAAAAACAATTTATTTTTCACTCTGGCAATCCTATCTAGCGGACTTACTAGCCCGATCGCATTCGTCTGTGCATCTACAATCTTCGGAAATCGAGTCTAAGGACATAAGACTTTCTTGCGATTGTCTAAGACAGGCTCTGCATCTCGAATCAACCGAATTTCCGCTTTCAGAAACACTTTCTAATGATCGCAAACTCTCTACTGATGTCAATTTATATGACCTTCTGAATTCCGCTATCTCCTCCTCACTCATATTTAAAGCAAGTAGAGAATCTCTCGCCATCTTACCCAAAGAAGAAACTTTCTTCTTCTTTTTCGTCAATACTGACTCCATTTTAGTCAAAGGGCACGGTTTATTCAAACTTTCGGGCAGTGATTTCGGGCTCGAGCCGCTTCGGGTCCGTAATTTCGATCTGCGTTCGGGGATGTCCCTTGGTGTTGTACTTTCTGGTACTTTGAAGGCGATCGTTTTAGCTTTAGGACTCTTTTCTTCTGATAATTGCGATAAGTCTTCTAAAGAGTTCGATTTCTTGAGTTTAGCGCGTTCGGGTATAATCGGAGACGTTCGTAAGCCGATGATTTCTTTAGCGGTAAATACATTGTCTTGTACACTGTCATCAACTACCAATTCTGGTGAAAGATCTAGAATTTCTTTGATTTCGGCTTCTTTTAATTCTTCAGCCAAAGATCCTTGTTGAGCGGAAGTTTTCGCTAAACTCTCTGCCCCTATTTCAAACTCCCTATTTTCATATATTAAGTATGATAACGCATCTTTACCTAAATCTATTTCGTGCGTTTTCGATTCTTTCTCTGCCTCCAAATTAACTCTGGTCATATCTTCTAGTTTTACGTCATCTATATACGCTAGTTGCAAAGGATTATCTTCGTCTAATGTTTCTTCAATCGTAGCTATGGGTGCTAAATCGCTTTGGACTTTGACTTCTTCGATTTTGGGTTCATTTTTGACCTCCCATGGGTTGGGAGCTGGATTTTTGACTTGTCTTTCTAATTCTACTGCTAAAGCTTTAGTGTTAGTCATGCTTGAAGTCAGGGTATTTTCAGGACTTATGTTTTCTTTGATACCTCTAATAACTTTACTTGGAAGTTTATCAACGGATTGTCCATTATCCGGGCTATTTTGCTTATCCAAAGAGTTTTCAGAACCAGAGCTCTTGAGAACAGCGGCAAAAGACCTAGGCCTGGCTATCTCTTTCTCCTTCTCCTCCTGTCCCTCTCTTACGAGATCATCACTTCTCCTATCTACTTCTCTCTTCATATTACTAATTACACTTATGTCTAAATTTTGTACTATTAAATCTTCGGTGGTTTTGGTAACTCTATCTTCTGTTGGCTCACTCTCTTGCGTGGGAAAAGACTGAAATTCACTGAGCGTGTTGTCTGTGTCTGTAGAGGGAGTTTTTGAGTCTAACTTCCTTGAAAAAGACTCGTCTACGAAAGAGACCTGCACTCTTTCTGAGAGAGTAGAGTCTGTAGCTTCTGAACTATCTTCTTCCCTCTCCCTCTCTATTGTACTGCCCCAAGACCAGAAAGAGCTAGTAAGAGAAGAATCTTTTCTTGGTGGTGTGTTTGATGCAGATTTTTTCTCATCATCTGCTGTGAGGCTTCTAGAGAAGATACTGCTTGGGTGTTGAAACAAACTTAGTAGTTTTTCTAAATGAGAAGGTTTAGCGTCTTTTTCTTCTGGTCGGGGTACTTGGAAACTAGAGGACGGTGCTACCCAGGATATCTTCCTCATTCTATCCAGGCCTTTATTCTTTAAAGCTGGTACATCTAATAAACTAGACGCCCTTTTTGGAGACGCAGTCAAAGTGTCTACCAGTTGGAAGCTCTCCGGTTTTCTCATAGTTTCTTTCAAACTGGAATTGTTCGTCAAAGTACCCTCGTTTGAGGAGTTATCTTCTCGATTCTCTGAGGGGTGCTGCAAGGAGTATTCTATGCCCGAATCTGCTGAAGTAACCATGACCCTATCATGTTTAGCTGAGTCTAAGGAACTGACGCTTGCTTCCAAACTGGATAGAGAATCATGTATAAGTTTTGTCTTTCCAAATATAGGGGACACACTCTCATTTGAACTGAGGGAAAGATTTAAGAAATTCCCACTATTAACCGGAGTAACTTCACTCGTAGATTCCATGCTTCCTTCGTTAGATAAAATGATAGTTTTCCGTCTATCGAGTTCTTGGACCGTCTTATTCTGTTCATTAAGACTCTCAACAGAACTCCCCGAGATTTCCAAAGAAGAATTGCTATCGAAGGCGCTCCTCTCTTCTCTTCTATTCTCCATTAATCTAGAAACTTCTAGATCAGGGCTATCTAAGCTTGATTCACTCTTATTCTTTTTAAGTATAACATTATCAGCAGGTACATTGTCGTCTAAACTATTTTTATTTTTAACTAAAACTTTGATTTCTTTTATAATATTCCCTAAATCTTCTACAATGTTGTTCATTGTGTCTGTAGGGTCTGTACACGTTTTGGTGTTTTTTCTATCACTTTTAACCACTTCACTATAACTTAAGTCACTTTTAAAAATTGTTGGTTTATTTATAATACTAGGATCTATCACATTTAAGTCACTTATAGTTTTAACTTTTTTGAGATTGTCAGTTAGAGGCACATTACTATGAGTACTAACGTCAGTACTTTTAGGTATATTACCTAATTGTGTTAAGATTCCCGTTACGATTTTTGAGTCTGCGAACTCGATTTTTGAGTTTTCGAAAGTCACACTGATTGTGGGATCCCAATTCGCATGCTCCACTATATAATTTGAAGTCTCAGACTCAAAACTCGATTTATTCTTACTCATTTCATTATCCGTTGAAATTTGAGTTATACTAGACGCTGTAGAATCACTGAATTCTATATCATCACTTTCTGGAAATTCTTCTATGGTAGCTATTGAGGATTTCGGCAGAATCGAATGAGAGGGCGAGGTTTTAATCTTACTCGACGTTTCGATTAGACCTCTCAGTTGAGTCGCTGAGTCTGAATCTGAAGGTTCTTTCGTATTGGAAGACTCGAGTAGTGTTGGAAGCTCAATTGTTTCTTCAGATTTGATGATTTGTATCAGACTAACAGGTTCATTGTCAATTCTGATATCAACAACAGGTGCGTTTTGCGATTGAATTGTAAACTCTGTTTTCATTGGATTAGCTGCGATATTCGTTGCTTCAGGCTCAATAATTATAGTTTCTACTTGTTTGATTCCAATATCAGATTGATTTTGAGGCTTAATAATTATAGATTCTACTTTTTTGATGCCTATATCAGCCAAACTTATAGAGTCTATCGATAATTTCTCCAGTTGATTAGCCAAATCTGTTATAAGTTCAATTTCAGCATTCTTATGTTGAATTGGAGGCTCAATAGCTGCAGCTATAATCTGTTTGTCATCTATATTCGTTTTAATCGGCTCAATGTCTATGAGCTTAGTATGTGTCTTCGGATCCGTTGAGAATTGTATAACTGTTTTGTTTCTTTCTTGAGTTACAGGCTCAATATTTGGACAGACGGGGTTAACATTTTGATTGGCAGGCTCAACATTTTTATTGGCAGGCTCAACACTTTGGCATGCAGGCTCAACGAATAACTTTTTAAGTTCAGTAGTTAATTCAGCAGTTGCCTGTGTTGCTCCATTCTTTGTTTGTATTACAGACTCAACGCTTGGTGGTTTTGACTGTTTATCAATATTTGTTTGGCAAGTAGGCTCAGCATGTATTTTTGTAAGGTGACCAATGGGTGCTATACTACATTGAGTTACTGTAGTATTCTTTGTTTGAGTAAAAGGCACAATATACGGGAAATTTCTAACTTGAGCCGGCGTTTCCATTTCCAGTTCAGTTCCTAATGTTATTTTGTCCAGAATTGCAGACTCTATACTTGTATATTTAGCTGGTTTATTCACATTATCAGTTTGACTTGTTGAAGCAATGTTAGGACTTATTTGACTGCCTATAGTTTTAACTTCAATTTTCGGTTCAACTTTGACTAATATCGGTTCTTTATGAAGTTGAGTTGTCACTGTATTTTTGGCAGCTGTCAAAGAGTCATGTTTCGTGTCAGTCGGCTCAATTTTCACTGGCGTTACAGGTACAGTTTGTAGTTGAGTTTCCGGCTCATTTTTAATTTGAAGTGCAGGCTCATTTTTAATTTGATGGACAGGCTCATTTTTAATTTGATGTACAGGCTCATTTATAATTAGAAGTACAGGCTCATTTTTATGTGTTAAGTCGTGTCTGAGAAGAGTCGTTACAGTATTTTTATTTGAGTCTGTAGATATCACTGGAGTAGCCGCTTCTATTTTAGGCTCTATTTTCGTTTCTGTTATTTCTTTCGGTTTCTCAGTGTTACCAGTTATTTCATTTTTGATCTGTGTTTCTGTCGGTTTTTCTATATCATCCGTTAGTTCTTTTTTAATTTCTATTGACGGTTCAGCCTGAATTTGAGCTATAGATTCAATCTTAGATTCTTTCATAGCGTCTTTCCTAACTTGAGCTGTTATCACTTTTTTATCTTTTTTTTCATTTTCAATTTTAAATCCGACTTGACTGTCCGTTTTTAAAGGTTCACTTTTAACTGTAACTATTTCATTTTTAACCTCACTTTTATCAAGTTTAGCAACTCCTTCAAGACTAACAACGGGTTCAAACTTCATATTAGCTTCGTTTCTCAATTGAGTCATGACGTCACTCTTAGTTTGAGTCAATACATCATTTTTATTGAGACTGGCTTCTAATTTGAGTTGTGTGACCACTTCATTCTGAAGCTGAGTGTACATTCCAGGTTGCGCGGGGCTATTAGGTGGGGTCGGATTGGGGTTGTAAACTGAGTCGTAGTTTCTTGTCACTGAGAACCTTGAGGGGGACTTTCGGGGTTGACTTGAGGCGGGGTGTACTTGAATTTGAGGCGGTTCCATTACCTGCAAAGGAGATGGTTTTGTGTGGTTATTAATCTGGAGTTTGGCACAAAGAGAGGCGTATACCCAGCAGTGGGTGAAGTTGGGCTGTGGGTGATGATGATGATGATGAGAATTCGTTCTTACTCTTAATCTTTACAAAAAAAAACCTATTCAAAAATCGAATACCTGACGCATTGTCGTAAAAAAAATGAATATAATTACTATAAACATTAATCTTGACGCCTGAGATTTTTTGGTACGAGTTTTGGTCATTGTCTTTTATTACCAATAGGGAATATGCATAAAATTTGAAATGACCTAAAATATTTTTTTCTCGAATACTTATTATCGTAATATTATAAAGAAAAGGATTTTTTTTTATTTACTTATTTTTTAAACCCCTAAAATAATATTCAAAAAGTGCAAAATAAGGGAGCGAAATTCAACTTCCAAAACGCGCCACCATTGCTCGAATGAAATGTGACGTCATCTGACACGACATTGTATCCCGTTAGGGTATATAAATGTTCTGTGAAACACCCACTGGACGTGTCATGTGACGTCACGCAAAGCGCGCGCAAAATGGCGGCGTTTGAACTGCTTAAATTTTTTAAAAGTTTTAAATTTCATTTTTAAAAATATCTAGAGTATTTTGAAGCCCATTAATATTTTTTTTCTACGTTATAAAATAGTAAACTATTAATTTAAGACAAAAAAGAAAAACATGAATATTCCCTATTTGAAGTATTTTATCTTTTGCATGGAGTCCTATTATTCTTATTCTAAAGGAAAAGTAGCTCTAGTTACTCCTAATAACTTCAATAATCTGCCAGCAAATGGTTCCAGCCGTTTCGGCGATTAGCCGGAAAAACAGACAGACAGCCAAACATGCAGCATTCAGTAAAAAGCTGATATTTTGAAATTACAAACAGACTAAATATTAGTATACATATTAGCCTTGTGAACACATTTTGTTAAACTCGTTGCATTTATTCGACAAACATCGTATTATAAAATAATTCCTGAAAAGTAATAAAAGACTATACTAAATATATAAACTAAACTAACCTAAAAACAAACTAACTATAAAAGGGCATCGAAAAACTCCTCCTCAACGCTGTCAGCAGGTAAAGTACCCAAGAGACTGGCAGCGTTGCCGCGTTGTATGGCAACACTTATCCTCTGGCCAAAGAAAAAGCCAGCCCTTGGGTCGGAGGAAGCGTCAACAAGGCGTTTTGAAATCTCCTTAAAAAGGCTGTGTGCACTAGGACCCCACGGCCCTAAAGTTTCAACCCCAAACGGCTCGAAAATATAGTTTCCACAAAGGTTACTATATTTACGCCGCTTGAGGTTCTCCGCAGAATTCCTGAAAATACATCATATACTAATTATCTTTATAACGTTACCTGCACGACTTTAAACCGCGAGGGTGGGCAGTAAGCAAGCCGGGTGGGCGTGGAGCATGACGATGAGGTAGACCCGCTGCTGTCTGTTGAGGAATCACGTTCTGGTGTCACTCGGGTTACCTGAAAGGGAGGGTTATTGGATTTATTAACAGTTAAGTATGGAAAGAGACGCCGCGGCCGATCTCCTAACCGTTGGTGTGACCAAGTTACTGCACTCACTGGACTCTCTGTTAGAACTACTCTAAGGAAAAATCAAAATTCATTTATTCAAACTAGGCTGATAATCAGCACTTTTCGAAGGTCAAAATTTACTTTACTTTACTACAGTGAAACTTGGTTAACTGGGACATGGATAAGTGAGAAATCTCTATAACTGGAACTCATACTGGGGTCCCATGAGACAGATTTGAATATCTGAGACACATTTAACCAGGTTTCACTGTATTTACATTTTCATAAGACAGTCCCCCAAAACGCCCACCCATCGGCACTTCCTAGTGTTTAGCTGGAAAGAAGAAGTGGCGGAACAAACTCCCCAGCACACATCTGTCTGTTTGGTTGGTTAGAAGAACCAGACTCGATACAATAGCAAGGCGTCAGTTAAATTTAAGACTTACTACAGACACAATCAGTAATAAACAAAAGTATATACAAATTACAAAGTAAGTGTAAACAATGTAAAAATAATAAATACATAACATAACAGTAAACTAATTTTGGAGAAAGAACACAAATAACAAACATTGTCTTGTGTTCAACTCGGCGACCAACTATTCTTATCCGATCCGAAAGCCGAACATCGAGAGAAATGGAGACATATTGTACGAACTATGAAGGACTTTCATCAGGGACACGACCTTCAGTAATGAAGAACACGACTACAAAGAAAAAAAGAAGTATAGACTAATCTAAATTGGTTTAATTTCTATAGTCGGTGGTGATCGTTTTAATTTAACTCTTAGCAAATGATATGTGTCGTCATCATTTTATTTCTTCAAAAGTATGTCAATATACATATAAACGTATATCTGTGTATCCAGACCCTACGTTGAATCCGATTAAAAGCTAAAGTGCAACGTACGAAGTATTCAGTACCTTCCGAATCACATAATTAAAAAAATAGAACAGCAATGGTTACGGCGAAATCTTAAAGTATTTCCCAGCAGGACCTCCTAGATTTGATGGATTGATAGTCTATCTATACTAATATTATAAAGAGGTAAAGTTTGTGTGTTTGTATATTTGTTAAATTGTAAGGGGTAATCTCGGGATCTACTGAACCGATTTAAAAATTCTTTCACCAATAGAAAGCCACATTATTGCTGAGTGTCACAGGCTACCCTTTTTATCCCTGTATTCCCACGGGAACGGGATCTACGCGGGTGAAACCGCGGGACGGCCGCTAGTTTTTAATATAAATGACTAGCTGACCCGTGCCCACTTCGTTGGGCATAATTAGTCGAAAGTAAGCTAATTACGTTTCGAAAAATTCAATTTCGGGGACGTCCGCTGCGTAAGGAGCCGACCACGCGACTGAGCCGCGCGGGTACCTACCTCTCAGATCAGATGTAAAAGGCCACGCCCCTTTCTCCCGAAGTGGGCACGAACGCGAACCGAATTAAACCCGAAACCATCCCGCGCCCTCCGCTGCTTTGGATTTTTCTCCGATTCACTTTGCAAAACGGACTACCACGTAAAAGCCTTTTTATTTTTCGGTTTTTTATATAACCTATGACACTCAGCAATAATGTGGCTTTCTATTGGTGAAAGACATTTTAAAATCGGTTCAGTAGATCCCGAGATTACCCCTTACAATTTAACAAATATACCAGCAAACTTTACCTCTTTATAATATTAGTATAGATATAGATATGTACTAGTGTAAGACAAAATGTTTATAATAATGAAAAAAAACATTATAAGAGATTTCATGTAATAAATATGATCAAGGAACATATAAATGTAAATAATGTTTAATTTAATGCATGGCATTGTTAAATGTAAGGTTTAATGAAATGCTGAAGTAAAATATAATCTAGCGACCCGCCCGCGCTTCGCTCGGGTGAAATGTGCTACTTGTAAACCTTCCTCTTGAATCACTCTATCTATTTAAAAAACCCACATCAAAATCCGTTGCGTAGTTTTAAAGATCTAAGCATACATAGGGACAGACAGCGGGAAGCGACTTTGTTTTATACTATGTAGTGATGTTAAATGAATGAAAGCATGTATTGTAAGAAAGGTATAGCACTCGGCACGTAAGTTGAAACAAAATGGCGGTCGTCTGCATAGGTAAAATGACAAAAATAGAGTGAGATTCGAACGAAAATGTGCAACTGAGCATTCAAGATCATAATTCAACTTACGGGATGCAATCTGTAATACATTATCGGGTCTCAGTCGACTTATTTTCATGATTGTAGCTTCGCGAACGACCGCCATTTTGTTTCAACTTACGTGCCGAGTGCTATAACTAATTGTAAAGGCTAAATAAATAAATGTACCATACCATGAACCGTGAGGTGGGATGTGGCGCAGGCACAGGACTGCCCGCAGGCGAGGGCGCGGGTGAGGGCGCCGGGGAGGGCGCGGGAGAACGGAGCCGGGTGCGACGCTCCTCCTCGCCCGGGCCCATGCCTTGCTGTTGTAACGACTAACATTATAACATATGACCATTTTATTCTATAAACTAGCTTTTGCCAGCGGCTTCGCCCGCGTGAAAATGTCGATTTTCCATACAAACTTTCATCCCCTATTTAAATCCCTTTGGGGTTCAATTTCGAAAAATCCTTCCTTATTCCTTGTCTACATTATAAAGGGAACCTCTGTGCAAAATTTCAGCTTTCTAGGTCCAAGGGTTTGGGCTGGGCGTTGATGAGTCAGTCAGTCAGGACTTCTCTTTTTATTTATATAGATTATAGGGTAGTTGACAAACAAAAATCGAATTAGTCCGTCACATAGATTACCAAAAAATATTGGACACGTATTTTTCCTTTTTGCACGTAAACCAAAAATGAAGACGATACAGTGCTTCGAAAACTCGTGTGACGTCACATCGCACTACATTTTTTACTACGTAGTGCCGTCAAAAGCCCCCACTCCTGATCTTTGACGCGTCATAACTTCGTAATTTTTTATTAATTTGATAAAAAAAAACACGTATCCAATATTTTTCGATGATCTAACTGACGAACTAAACGGAATCATATTTTTTTTTACCCAGGACACATCCTTATTGAAATAGTGAACACCGGTGGCTTTTTAGCTCATTATACTGCTATTTACAGTACGATCAAATTATCTTGACAGGTCTGAACATAGGCTCTGCGAACTTCTGCGCATATAAACTTGTGAAGAAAACTGTTATTGCCCAATACCTATACGATCAGAAAATATCTAATATAATATATACAGTGAGAAATACAAATAAAATAAATTTCAAAACACTTTTAGACATTAGTTGTAACAAAATAACCTGCACGAAGTTCGGACCTGCGAAGATAATTTGATTGCACTGTACAAGCTAAGAAAAAAATTGGTTGTCTGTAAAGTCGGTTTACGGACGATAGTTTAACGTGACAACGTCATAACAAAACATTGATGAAATGATTGCATACTTTTGGTGTACAATGAGCGTAACGGGACAATGAGTCATCGTTTTTCGTGCATGCATTATTAGACGTCGTCACGTCAAAAAAAAAGTTAAATGTTGCAATATGAGGGCCGTTTCTGTGTCCTATACTTTTACAGCAAGTATTTAATGGCCAAGGTTGGCCCAGAGAAACCAGGGCCGTCCAAAACCGCGTTGGGTCGACGATATTTTCGGGAGCGTGGGAAACGGATGGATAACAGATACATAAAACAAAAAAGAATGGCAGAAGAAACAGAAAGCATATAATAGGGGATCGGACATAAAAAAAAAACTAATTAGTCCGTCAGATAGATTTCCAAAAAATATTGACCACATATTTTTTCTTTTTTCACGTAAACTAAAAATGAAGACGATACAGTGCTTCGAAAACTCGTGTGACGTCATATGATAGTACATTTTGTACCTTCAAGTGACGTTTCAAGCCCCACTCCATGATCTTTGACGCGCTATAGCTTCGTCAATTTTTATTGTTTTGATAAAACAAAAAACACGTAGGTATCCAATATTTTTCGATATTCTAACTGACTGACTAAACAGAATCATATTTTTTTGAGTCAGTCTGATCCCCTATTCCAGGCAGATGATGATATTATAACGACTAAGTCCCGAAGATCTTTGGCAATCGTTACAGGTAGTCAATGACCTGAAAGTCTGACATCCAGTCTTACCAAAGGTCCAATATTACCTATTAACTGGGTTGTGGAGGTCAGATAGGCAGTCGCTCCATGTAAAATAGTGGTATTCAGCTGCATCCAGTTAGACTGGAAGCCGACCCCAATAATGGTAGGCAAAAGGGTAGTTGACGGACAAAAAAAATATGATTCTGTTTAGTCCGTCAGTTAGATTATCGAAAAATATTGGATACGTGTTTTTTGTTTTATCAAATTAATAAAAATTGACGAAAATAAAGCTTGTCAAAGACCATGGAGAGGGGGCGTTTGACGTTTCACGACTTTTCGAAGCACTGTAAGTCTTCAATTTTTGTTTACGTGAAAAAAGAAAAAATACGTGTTCAATATTTTTTGGAAATCTATCCGACGGACTAATTCGTTTTTTTTTGTCAACTACCCTAATGATGATATAATGACTTACTCTAAGCAAACACGCAGTATGACAGGTCAGACTGATCTTCCTATGTACAGGATGCGTGCCTTCCTCGTCGTGTCTGACCGGACGTACGTTACGATATTATAATATAACTTACTCTAAGCAAACACGCAGTATGACAGGTCAGACTGATCTTCCTATGTACAGGATGCGTGCCTTCCTCGTCGTGTCTGACCGGTGGCTCGTTACGTCGACACATGGCTCGTATTTCTCGTGTGAGGCGACGTATGAGGGCCGTTTCTGAGTCTTCCGCTGTTAGATTTGTTGAATCCTGGAAATGAAGATGACATAATCAGTTAGGATTAAAGAGCTGGTGTTTAAAAACTAACAGAGGCAGGGGTAGATACGTTAGATAAAGCAACGTTTGCTGAGGCTCGTCCATGGATGGGTGATCTATGAACCCACTACATTCCGAATTGTCTCCATGCCTCAGAAAGCACGTTAAGCCGTTGGTCCCGCCTTTCATATATAAATCTGCGGCAGTCGTTACAGGTGACCTAAAAAGTCTGACAACCGATCTCACCAAAGGGTATCGTATTACCTTGTATTAACTGGGTTGTGGAGGTCAAATGGGCAGTCGCTCCATGTAAAATACTGGTGCATCCGGTTAGAGTGGACCGACCGACCTCAACATAGTTGGGAAAAGGCTAAGCAGATAATAATGATAATGTATAAGGTACAGCAGCGGTGGCTCAGTGGTGGCGGCTCCGACTTACGAACAGTGAGTCGTGGTTTTGAACCCCGTCAGGCGCATTACTTTGTATAATAGGGGATCGGACAAAAAAAACTAATTAGTCCGTCAGATAGATTTCCAAAAAATATTAACCACGTATTTTTTCATTTTCCACGTAAACAAAAAATGAAGACGATACAGTGCTTCGAAAACTCGTGTGACGTCATATGATAGTACATTTTGTACCTTCAATTGACGTTTCAAGCCCGAATCCATGATCTTTGACGCGTTTTATCTTCGTCAATTTTTATTGTTTTGATAAAACAAAAAACACGTAGGTATCCAACATTTTTCGATAATCTACGGACGGACTAAACAGAATAATATTTTTTTGAGTCAGTCCGATTTCCTATTTATTTCATCACCGCTGCTCTCAAAACTGTGAAGGAAAACATCGTGAGGAAACCGGCATGTCTTAGAACCAAAAATTCGAAGACATGTGACATCTACCAACCCGCACTGGGCCCGCGTGGTAGATTATAGCCCATCCCTCTCCTAGAGAGGAGGCCTGAGTCCCGCACGTGGGAACATTATACGCTGATGATGTATAACTTACAGGCACGGCCGGTTCATCCAGGTCTATTTGTGTGAGAGTGCTGTTATCCTTCATGGCCGCGAGGATTGCTTGTAGACCCGCGCTGCCCAGTCGGTTCTCACGGAGATCTAGCCTCTGAAATAACAAAATATTATCTATATAAATAAAAAGAGAAGTCCTGACTGACTGACTGACTCATCTCACTCACTGACTGACTCAGTATTTAATTTTGCATGCTAGTTTTAGCGAATTGTGTGAGCTACTCTTACAAAACCTGACCATCAAGACTGTACTACAATTCTAGCGAATAAAGTTCATTTCATTTCATCAACGCCCAGCCCAAACCCTTGGACCTAGAAAGCTGAAATTTTGCACAGAGCTTCCCTTTATAATGTAGACAAGGAATAAGGAAGGATTTTTCGAAATTCAACCCCTAAGGGAGTTAAATAGGGGATGAAAATTTGCATGGAAAATCGTCTTTTTCACGCAGGCGAAGCCGCTGGCAAAAACTAGTGTTAGATAACACTGTAAGTGAGTATTGGTACCGTGACTAGTTCAGGTCAATCACGGAACTGAAAATCGAAACTTTAGAATTGTTAATCCTTAAATGGCCATCGAATAAGTTATATTTTTAAGATAAAATTTCAAAGAGCTGTGGATTTTGTGAATAATAAAAAAGTTGTGACACCGTGCTCTATGCCATGAGTTTTGTATGTATTACCTAAACTTGGCCGCAATTGGCGGAACTTCGAATAAGGTACTTCCTCCGTTTGCGTTCGTTGCCTCTAACATCAGCCATCCTTGTGAAACCCATAGTTGCATAATGCTTCAATCGATGCTAAAGATGTCTTGCAAGCACCATGATCCCGGATAAATTGATGTTATTGGGGGTCGACGTTTATGAGCAGACACAACGGTCTATACTTGTTCGTTTTTGCGCTCGGTACCACTACCACTGTCACTCACAATTTTATTCTGTGTCCACTTGTGAACTTTTTTCGGCACTTTTTAGATTTTTACACAATAGGGGATCGGACTGACTCAAAAAAATAGAATTCTGTTAAGTCCGTCAGTTAGATTATCGAAAAATATTGGATACGTGTTTTTTGTTTTATCAAATCAATTAAAATTGACGAAGATAAAGCGCGTCAAAGATAATGGAGTGGGGCTTGAAACGTCACTTGAAGGTACAAAATGTACTATCATATGACGTCACACGAGTTTTCGAAGCACTGTATCATCGTCTTCATTTTTGTTTACGTGAAAAAAGAAAAAATACGTGTCCAATAATTTTTGGAAATCTATCTGACGGACTAATTAGGTTTTTTTTGTCCGATCCCCTATTCGTTGCCTTCCGTAAGACGTATCTCTCTCACCTGTAACTTAGTATCAGCTGTAATGAGGTCAGCGAGTGCAGCAGCATCAGGTCCCAGTCTGGAGGCCTGCAGCCCGAGCGACACGAGGGCGGAGCCCTGCGCCAGCGCCCGCACCAAGTCGTTACCGAGCGCGTTGCGACCGATGTTTAGTACGCAGAGAGATTGGGAAGAACGCTGGAAACAGAAATAAAAAATATTACATCATATGTCTAGCCTTTTCTGAAGTATTTCTATTATTTATAGGTACATAAACTAACATCCCGAAGGGGTTCACGCCCCTGGGGCAGCAGTCTCTACACTAATAACGACGCTACGAATGTCGCTAAGTCGAAAAATCGTAAACTTTCTTTGAGGTTGATGTTCCAGAGTAGCCCGCGAAATTCAAATTTTCTTAAGTTTTTTGCAATTTGCAGGCCAGTGATAGGTGGTATGTTGATGAACATTTGATTCGCGGCTGTAAGACATATGTAGTTACAGAATTACCGTCCGAGCTCATAAAGGTGTAAAAATTACTTTGTACAAGGTCAAAGTCATTCTGGAACCTTTATGAGCTCGGACGGTTGTATTAATGATTTTGATGATTATAATTCTGTAACTATATACGTCTTACAGCCGCGAATCAAATGTTCATCAACATACCACCTATCACTTGCCTGCAAATTGCAAAAAGCTTAAGAAAATTTGAATTTCGCGGGCTGGTTGGAGGATTCACCTTATTAGATGTCGTCTGCTGCTGCGTGCAGTCGGTTACCAACTTGTACCTCAATACTAACCAACGCTTTACTGAGATATGGCGCGCAGTTCCTCGTGAGTTGATTGTTCCACAGCACCAGGAACGCCAACCCGCGAGCTTCGTGACCACCCACTGGAAATATAATAGAAATATTTAATTTTAATGTATAACTAACTCATTGCCCGAGTGGCCCCAAATGCGACTACTGAGTATGTTGGTGCAGTTTTTTCATTAGGAATAGGGATGGTAACAAAAAAAATCTAAATAATCCGTCAGATTTCCAAAAAATATTGGACACGTATTTATTCTTTTTTCACGTAATCAAACAATGAAGACGATACAGTGCTTTGAAAACTCGTGTGACGTCATATTCTAAGACATTAGTATGACATTTCTTAGCGAGCAGTGACGTCACCACCTCCCACTCAAATCTTTATTTATTTTATTTTATTTTATTCTCTTCTCGGCTTTGACGCGTTTTATCTTCGTAATTTGTTATTGATTTGATAAAACAAAAAACACGTATCCAATATTTTTCGATAATCTAACGACGGACTAATTAGAATCATATTTTTTTTAGTTAGTAAATATCCATATTTTCTAGTACCAGCCACGAAGTGAAAACATAACTAGCGAAATGTGGGTGTGCTATTAGGTAAACCTTAAATTTTTCAGCAAGTTTTATTATGCATCATAATTATATGAAACATCTTTATTTTTTTTAGAATTTTCTTTTGAATTTCCTTGTGGGGTATGTGTTGAAGCGGCGCTACAAAAAATCACTTTGTCCGATCCCGAAATCGAACCGAAGTCCTCATCTCAGTAGCCGCGCTTGCGATTGTTAGACCAACTAGGCAAAGGTCAATGTTTTAAGTAAATATTATTTTTATGCCCTCATTATATAAATGTCTGCTTCGTGGATGGATATAATTATAAGGTCCCATTAAAGAAGAACAGGCAAAAAAAACCCAGACCCGACAGAAAAGTAACATACCTCAGTTTTTTTGTTATCTATACTAATATTATAAAGCTGAAGAGTTTGTTTGTTTGAACGCGATAAACTCTGGAACTACTGGTTGGATTTGAAAAATTCTTTTTGTGTTGGATAGTTCATTTATCGAGGAAGGTTATAGGCTATATAACATCACGCTACTACCAATAGGAGCGGAGCATAAATGAGAAATGTTGCAAAAACGGGAAAAGAAAATTCCTTTCTGAGAGCTTCCGTTGCGTGCGCTGCGAAAACGGTTTAAGTTACGAGAATATCATGTATGAAGTAATTATTCGTCTTTAAAAGTTCTAAAAAAAAGTCCGCGACAGCATCTGTCTATCTTTTAAGATTGAATGTTAGGTTAAAAAGAATTATTTTTTGCGAAGCTTATTTACCCATGTGGTATTAATCTATATCTAAATAAATGTGTTCGTTAGAACGGAAATTTAATAAAGAATATTTGTGCTCTTTACTCTATACAGTTTAAACAAATATCTTAGAAGATATCGCAATGTAAAAATACCCGCGCGGAAAAATAATTACGCGGGTTGCGTCGCAATGTAGGTACGGGGGATTCTGGCTGGCCTCCGGGAAATTCAAATTCAAAATATTTACTGCATCATAATGTTTACAAGTACAGAGTGCTAAAGTATATTTAACAGTAAGAGATAGATTTTTAGTAATTCACACTTTAATATAATCTAAGCTAATCTAAACCATCTAAACTATTGTAATAAAGAGGAAAGATAAGATTTTTTGTTTGTTACGATTTAGCTTAATTAATGTCGGATAGTCGATATATCGAGAAAGGTTATAGCTATATTTATGTGACGCAGACGAAGTTGCGCGGGTCAGCTAGTTATTTATATAATCATATTATATAGTTTTTATATTCGAAATCAATGGCTAACACCAAAATATTGCCTTATGTTTTTGTTCAGGCTTTACACTAAAAAAGTACAAAATGCCTACGTATCTACACAATTCGTAAATATATGTAACTAAATGACGTAGAAAAGTAAGTAGCTATGGGATGTATTAAAAAAAAAAGAAAAAAAAAATATACGAATACCTGTTATCGTAACGGTGATTAATGAACTTTTTAGTTCTCTAATCACCGATAAGCTCAAACTGGCGTCAACGAATTAGTGGAATAATCCGATCTGAATCATCGAATATGACGATTTTAATTTAATAATCCTAAGGCGAGGGCGAATCCAGAAGGGCATGCTCTGACCCCAGTACCAGAGGCAAAAAGGAACGGGGTGGAATTTTTTAGTCAGTAAGAGTCTGACACGCCCTCTCGCTCCACCCAAGGGCGAGAGATGTCATTAGATGATTTTAAACCACCTTAAAAAAAAAAATCCTAACTTGAATGTTGTACTCGGAGTTCAAAAATTATATAATACAGCTGTATCTCCAGGTCTCCTGGATACATCCCATAACTATTTATCGTCATTTAGTTACATACATTACGAATTTTGTAGATTTCGTATTTTTTTAGTGTAAACCCTGAACAAAAACATACGGCAATATTTTGGTGTTAGCCATTGATTTCGAATATAAAAACTATATAATATGATTATATAAATAATAACAAAAAAACTGAGATATGTCACTTTTCTGTCGGGTCTGGGTTTTTTTTATATGGGACGTGACCGTTCTTCTTAGGTGGACAAAATTTCAGAAATCACTCAGACCACCAAAATAAGGACGATGGTGAAAAAAATAATAAGAAAAACGCATTTAAAAGTACCTACTCATAAAGGATGAGTTTGTTGTAGAGTGCCGGCAATTTATTATTTTAAGTAATAAAAAAACACTTTATTAAATGTTTTTTTTTTGTTTATATATGTTTGGTTAGACCTACTGAACGCTGTATTAAAATTTGTCCACCTATTTTAATCATCATCAGCCTATATTGTTCCCACTCCTGGGACTCAGGCCTCCTCTCTAGGAGAGGGATGGGCTATAATCTACCACGCGGGCCCAGTGCGGTGCAGTAGATGTCACATGTCTTCGAATTTTTGGTTTTAAGACATGCCGTATAAATGTCTGCTTCGTAGACGATATATTTATGACGACACGGTTGGCGCAGTGGCTGAGCGATTGGACTGCTGCGCTGTGTGTCGCGGGTTCGATCCCCGCACGGAACAAATATTTGTATGGCCTACAGATAGTTGTTCCGGGTCTGGGTATTTGTGTATGTGAATTTAAATGTTTGTGAACGCACCCACGATACAGGAGAAATTCCTAGTGTGGGGCAACGTTTAAAAAAAAAAATGGAGAGTTGTACATAGTGTATACCTTGACAGCGATGCGGCGACAGCGGCGAGGCGGCGGCGGAGGGAGGCGACTGGGATGCCTGCTCCGCCAGCGCGTCTGCCAGGTGACCTGTGCCGCAGTCCTGGAATACCACAATATTATCTCATCAGTCGCTAGTACAAACTTAAAATGGCGCTGGGCAGGACATATGTTACGGGATACGAAAGATAAGTGGACAAAAATAATAACGGAGTGGTACCCTAGGGGCGACAAAAGAAATAAAGGGAGACAGAGTAAACGTTGGGAAGACGACTTCAGACAAATGGCAGGCCCTGAATGGACTCGAACAGCTAGGGTTCGAGCGGCATGGAAGTCCTTAGAGGAGGCCTTTGTCGAGAGACAAGCTGCTATGGAAAATAAACCGATTACCGATATACTAGGAACATAATAAGTAGTATTTAGTATTAATATAAATAGTGATTAGTAATTTAGTATAGCATGTAAGAATAAGATTGTAAGTACAGTGCGATCAAATTATCTTGGCAGCTCTGAACATAGGCTTTGCGAAATTTTACGCATGTAAACTTGGGAATAAAACAGTTATTGCCAGATAAACCAATACTTAAACGATCAGAAAATATCTAATTTAAACAGTGAGAAATACTAATAAAATAAATATCATAACACTTTTATACATTCGTTGTAACAAAATGACCTGCACGAAGTTCGGAGCTGCCAAGATAATTAATTTGATCGCACTGTAACAGTAATAGGCTTATTTTATTTTATGTAATCAGTGGCGTGGCGTGTGTTTGGCAGTCGTTACAGGTAGTCAGTAGCCTGACAGTCTGAGACAACCAGTCCTACCAAGGGGTATCGCATTACCCAGAACTAAATAGGTTGTGGAGGTCGGATATACTCGCTCCATGTAAAATACTGGTCAGCTGCATCCGGTTAGACTGTAAGTCGACCCCAACATAGTTAGGAAAAGGCATGAAAGATTTAATAATAGGTCTTTACCTATGAAATTGCCGTTTTGTTTGATAAAATTTAAACGAATTTTTTCATGTATTTTTTATTTGTATTAATCGAAGTAATCACCCATGCAATCAATGCATCTTTGCCAACGCAGTGGCAGTTTATTGATGCCCTTCTTATAGAAATCAGCTGGTCGGGAGGCAACAAATTCTTCAAAGGCATTTTGTACTGCGTCTCGGGTATTGAATTTTTTTCCCGCCAAGAAGTTATCCAAATTCTGGAAGTCGTAGTAGTCTGTAGGCACGGCCACCTGGTGAGTAGGGCGGATGACGGAGAGCTTCCAACCCCAGTTCTTGCAACTTGGAGACCGTCTGCTGTGCAGTATGAGGTCGCGCGTTGTCGTGCAGGAGCAGCGGAGACGAGCGATTGACCAATGCTGGTTGGAGATGTGCCAGCTTCTCCATCATTGTGTTCAGTTCTTCACAGTACACATCTGCAGTAATGCTCACCCCGTTTGGTAAGAAGCTGTGATGAATCACACCGGCGCTAGACCACCAAACAGTGACCATCACTTTTCTAGGGGTGAGTTTTCGTTTAGGGCATTGTTTAGGTGCTGAACCAGGATCCAACCAACTTGCTGAGCGCTTACGGTTATCGTACAGGATCCATTTTTCATCGCAGGTAACAATGCGGTTCAAAATTCCTTCATTTGTGTGTCTGTTGAGCAGTGCAAGGCACGTCTCGACGCGTACTTCGCGCTGGCGATCATTGAGTTCGTGGGGCACCCATTTGTCAAGCTTGTTTACCTTGCCAATTTGACGCAAATGGACCAATATTGTTTTGACGCTAACGTCGAAAGCTGCTGCTAATTCAGCCGTAGATTGTGTATCATCAGCTTCTTTAACAAAAATTATTTTGATTTGAAATGGCCAGTACTGCAGAACGGCAATTTCATAGGTAAAGACCTAATAAAATAATTAATAATAGCACTTACGGGATATCTTCCGTGATTATTATTTGTTTTGAGTTCCCGATATTTCGACGCTGTTGCAAGCGCCAAGATCGCGGGTTGCCCGATGAACCCGCGATCATCGCGAACTCAAAACAAATAATAATCACGGAAGATATCCCGTAAGTGACATTTTAAATATAGTTATGAACCGTGAAAGCTTAAAACAGTGTTTGAATTAATAATAGCTTTCATTTTCTTCAAATGTACAATCTATATAGTTTGGATAAAGTTTTTGAATGAAAGCCTCGTTCATCTGTTTCCATCTTAGGCCGTTCAGGTCCACTCTATCCTTGCCAGTGTGAGGACGAGTGTGAATTGCCATAGCTGACCTGAAAGTATTTAAATGGACTCCGGACCCAGGTTGGTCGCAGCTAGGATAACCTTCTATAAGGTGGAGACGACTCTGCCCTGGAGTATAAATGTGGTGATATACCACAAACCATAGGGCACTTAATATCGTGTCCAGTTATTTGTTAACCGACTTCTAAAAAAAGAAGGTTCTCAATTCGAATGTTTTTTTTTTTATGTTTGTTCGGGCATAACACCGTCACTTGGTAACCGATTTGAAAAAAATCTTTTTTTTGTTGGAAAGGGTATACTTCGCAAATTGTCCCATATTTTTTTTTAAATCGGATAATCGGTTTTTGAAAAATCAACAAAAAAAATAAATCAAACAAACAAAAGTCACCAACTTCAGAAACTGATTTTTCTTCTAAAGTTAATTTTTCACTTTTTTGTGTTTTATTTTTTGTTAAAAAGTTTTTATTCATTGCAAGAACTAATGGACGGTACCGAAAGCGTCAAAGTTCTAAGCCGAAAAAATGTAAATGGATCGGTCTAAGATATTAATTGCGAAACTCCATGTCTATTTTTTTTCACATAGAGATAGCCACGAGATAGACGTAGACTGCCCGAATCGCATCGAAGCGTTTATGAATGACCCCGGGAGGTAGGAGGTAGGTCATCCATTCAGCTTGTGGGTGGAGGGGGGGCTACCTACCATGTTCATTCATGAATGGAGACAACTGTCAAATTAGTTCCTCGTAAATGGCGCTGATTGCTACTTTCATTAATTCGGCCGGCTTGAAGTTTCCGCAACTTTCCGCGAGATGGCGCTAGGAGTCTTTTGTTTGTCGTAGATCGGTCAATCGCATTCAAGATGGCCTTGGCCGTTGACAAACAGAGCTCTTTCACGGCTAGATTACCACGTTGATAGTCCAGGTACTACCAGGTTGTTTTTTTTTTTCGCTTTTCAGGTTTTTTTTTGAGGGGCTCTGGGCAGAGCGGTAGGGAGTGTCAGACTTCTACTGACTAGAAACCACCCATAGGCAGTCGCTCCATGTAAAATACTGGTATTCATCTGCATCCAGTTAGACTGGAAGTTGGGAAAAGGCTAGGCGGATGATGATTGTGAAAGAAGCCTATCTTTACATATATGTATAATTCTACTGTACGTGTGTTTGTCACTGAACTCCTAAACGGCTGGACCGATTTGGATGATTTTTTGTGTGTGTTCAAGTGAATTCGAGAATGGTTTAGATTTACAATTGGACCCGGTAGGTGGCGCTGCTGTCCGGGCAGGTCCGCTAGTAGTTTATTATTACATTATTTACCTGTATCATATTATTGGAGAGGTCCAACAGCTGTATCCTGGAGTTGTATCTGAGCAGCGAGGCTAGTTGCAACGCGTCTGATGCCGACAGACTGTTGTCGCACAGTCGTAGCTCGCGGATTGAGCTGTTTGATTTTAGGGCTATCACTGTAAAAGAGAAGAATGGTTGTATTAGTATTGCATACAAATATGTAAATTACGAAGAAAATTGGCCTGCTGGATGGTACAGTCGAGCAAGCTAATAAGTATACAGCCAGCTAACTTGCATTTACATTTAAGATTATACAGATGCATCTAAAGACTGATATCAAACGATACAGCGTTTGACATCCAGTCACTTAATTGCGGAATGCTTTAAAAAACAAAGTTGTAAACAATATTCTCAGTGTACTAGAATTATAAAGATTTCTGCCTGTATGCTTATTAGCTTGTTTGACTGTACACTTGGTCAAAATTTACCACCTAGAGGGCCAAAGTTTAACCTTTTCAGCGCCACAGTCACGTATAGACAACAAGCCGAGCAAAAAAGTACCTCAAGTCTGTCGATTTAAGGTACTTTTTGGCTTGTCATTATACTTGACTGTGACGCTCAAAAGGTTAATGACCATCAGATAAGAGTGGGATATATTTATAACATGTATAGTATGACAAACATTATGACGATCCACAGATCATCAAAATCTGCCCCACGGTTCCTCATGACTGTCTAACTGAAGTCTAAGTCTAACCGGATGCAGCTTACATTACTGGCAAGTATGTTAAGTTTAAAAAACGCTACCCAACTCAAATGGGACTGGAATGGGAAAAAGTGTATGTCCGGAACAGAAGATAATAATATTGTGTATCTTACGGCTGCCCCATCATCATCATCAACAGCCTATTAATGTTCCCACTGCTGGGACACAGGCCTCCTCTCTTTGAGAGGGAATGGGCTATAATCTACCACGTGGGCCCAGTGCGGATTGGTAGGTTGTCACATGTCTTCGAATGTTTTGGTTCTAAGACATGCCGGTTTCCTCACGATGTTTTCCTTCACCGTTTTGAGAGCAGCGGTGATGAAATAAATTACACAAAGTAATGTGCCTGCCTGGGTTCGAACCCACGACCTACTGTTCGTAAGTCGGGGTCGCCACCACTGGGCCACCGCTGCCGCAAATAGCCCTAATTCAGCAAACTGCCGGGCAGCTAAGCAAAATTTTTTTTTTTTTTTATGTATATTGTAATAATTTAGTTTGACATTTTGATGAGTATTTGAATTTTAATAATTTTATTTAATGACAGTGACATAACTAAATAATTTAATGTTCCATTTAGAATTTAAATTTTGAAATTTCTATGTACATACCTAATGAAAATGTTTGCATGCCGAATGGTGAAATATGGCAGAACTATTATAAAAACTTACTACTACCTACTATGTATAACCCATATTTGCAAATAAATGCTATTCTATTCTATTCTATTCTAATGGCCGACGCTGGTTTTCAACTGGACCTCAGATAGTGATGTAAATAAAGTAGTAATAATAATCCGTGCATGTGTATTCGCGGCACAAGACACAAATTCAAACCATTAGCCAAGCTATTTGGCTTTGGCGATAGATCAGCCTTACCCACACACAACTTATGCGAAGAAGACGTCGATTGTAATGTAATTCAATAAATTTAAATAGTTTTGTGATAAAATATTTTGTAAATATTATTTCTATGAATGAATAAATTTCTAAGTGTGTAAATAAAGTAACATAACATTACGCCTGTTATCCCCGAATGGTTAGGCAGGGGTGTACTCAATAGTATACCCACACTTCACCAGTTATATTTATGTCCCAAGTAATAGGGGGCGAGCCTATTGCCATCACCTGGAGCTGTTCCCCACTTACCTAGACATAACAGAGGCTCGCCGCACAGGTTCACTCGCTGCAAACACAGCGCCCTCAGGGTGCATGTGTGTGCCCTCAGCGAGCGCGCTAGTACGGGCGCGTGTGATGCTTCTAAGGGCGCGTCTGACACTTCCAGTTCTGAGAGATCTGCGCTCTGGAATGATAATAACATAGGTTAGTAAAACACGAGCTGGACTCTCATCAAAAGGATTGGGCTCAAACAGCCAAAGACAAGTAGAAAGAGGGAAGGCAGGCCTTTGCCCTGCAGTGGGACACATTGTCGCTTTTATGAAATTAGAAATTATAAATGTAACTGAGGGTAGGAAGATAATAAGGTGAAGGAATGCAATAAAAAATTCAGTCGTTAACCTGAGCTGGTGATTTATTTATTTATTTAAACTTCTCGCACACAAAAAAAAGGTACAAAGGCGGACTTAATGCCTTAGGCATTCTCTACAGCCAACCAAGGGTGATGTAGAGATTAGATGGCAGGTGCTCTTTTTGAGAGAAACAATGATTAAAAAAAAAATTGCCATTGCTGTAGTGTCGTCGGGAATCGCTGCCACACTGCTTCCGGGTGGCAGGACAGCACATGCCATGTTTAAAATTCCTATCGATTTAGAGAGTGCCGAAACGCCTGTTTCTGGTGCGTCACGTAACAGTGATAAGGCACCCGTGCTCAACGATTGCTCACTGATCGTATGGGATGAGTGTACGATGGCCAATAGGAAGGCAGTTGAGGCCGTGGACAGAGCCCTGCAGGACATCCGCAGGAACGAACATTTGATGGGTGGTGTCACAGTTCTGTTCAGTGGCGATTTCCGACAAACGCTTCCCGTGGTGACGCGGGGATTGAGGGCTGACGAGGTGAATGCTTCATTGAAACGATCTTCGTTGTGATCACGAGATCGCACTCTGCCCTTGACCATTAATATGAGAGCTCGCCTCGGCGGCAATGCACGTACTCAAGAATTCTTCGATGTCTTTCTAAGTCTTGGCGAAAGCACTCTACCAGAAGAGAGAGGTGGACAGATGGTGCTTCCAGAATCTCTCATTATAGTTGTATCCATCTAAGAAGAACCCATTCGCTGTGTGTACGGGGACATCAGTCGTATACCGCACCAACAGAATTGTTGGGTGTGTGAGCGGGCTATTTTGACGCCCAAAAATGATCAGGCTGCAGCAATTAACGAATGCATTCTCTCGGAAATTGAGCGGAATGAAGTGGTCTACACCTCTATAGACATTGTGGTCGAGCAAGATGACGCCACACATTATCCCGTGGAGTTTCTGAACTCCCTGTCAGCAAGTGGACTTCCAGCGCATACCATCAAGCTGAAGGTCGGTGTCCCGATTATGCTTCTTCGGAATCTATCTGCGAACCGACCTCTAGATGAACTGCTTCTCACACGGGCAATTGTACTTCGCTTGCTCCCGCGTCACCAGTCCTGACTCTCTACACATTTTGACTGCGGAGAGCCAAACCACTACTATGGTTTATCGAGAAGTCCTATAAGTATAGTATTTTTACCCCATTCTGTATTCCTAATTCATTTTTTTCTCCATCTGCTTCAGTCACAACTTATGAATAAAGCAGGCTGAAAATCTGCACTTTTTGAAGGTCAATTTTACAAAAGACAGTCTCCCTCTGTTACTGCACTTTCTGTAGATATGAAATGTAAAGAAGAAACGGGTAAATGGAAAGGTATTTTTGGTGCTGTATAGCGTTCACGCAGACGACGTCGCGGGCAGCAGCTAGTAAATAATAATAAAACCGACCAACCGCCCGCTGACAGACGGACGAACGGACAGCGGAAGTTTAGTAATAGGGCCCTATTAGTTACCCTTTTAGCCCACATCGCCGGAGTCATCTCTTGCCCCAGATATATTATCTTTCACAGGATTTTTCAAAACCCATCGCAATATATGTGGGTACATTACCTTTTTGATCATCCTTGAAGCAGCTTGCCAGCCCCTGATACCGAACTGCCGCGGGCCTGTGATGGACAACACCGTAGCGCTCTCATAGTACTCTATCATGTCAAATATCGCCTCCTGGAATATAGAGAAATATGTCTGTTAATTATTATTCTACTAGCTGTTGCCAGCGGCTTCGCCCGCTACAACTCGAAAGTTATCCCACTGGAAAATAAAATCGGGATAAAAACTATCCTGTGTTGATCCAGGGTGTCAACTAACCGCCTTATTCATAAAACTTAAGCTTGGTTTATCTCGCATGCCGTCACTTTCATTTGAATATTATTGAAGTGAGACGGCATGCGAGATAAACCAAGCTTAAGTTAAACAACTCTTAACTATTTTTATGAATAAGGCGGTAAGTTCATAAGTAAAAAAAAATATTAAAATCGCTCCAGTTTTACACGTGAATAAGTAACAAACATACACACTCACACACTTTCGCCTTTATAATATTAGTGTGATCACTAAATCGCGAAAACTGGAAGGAGGGAAGGGAGGCCTTTGCCCTGCAGTGGGACAATATAGGCTTATAATAATATGTATATTATAGTAAGGAACAAGATTTAAAGTTACGAGAGTTACAGAAAAAGTTGAAATAGAATTGACTGTCGTGGTATGGGCATGTGATGAGGAGGGATGAATCGTATGTGACTAAAAGAGTGAAGGAATAAATGTGGATGGATGGAGAGGGAGAGGAAGACCAAAAAAAAAATGGATGGATTGTGTGAAGAATTGATGGAAATGAAGGAAAAGAGAGTAAGTGATAGGGTGACGATTGACAGGGGTGAATGGAAGGAAAAAACGTGTCTGATCTATATAAATAAAAAGAGAAGTCCTGACTGACTGACTCATCAACGCCCAGCTCAAACCCTTGGACCTAGAGAGCTGAAATTTTGCACAGGTCTTCCCTTTATAATGTAGACAAGGAATAAGGAAGGATTTTTCAAAATTCAACCCCTAAGGGAGTTAAATAGGGGATGAAAGTTTGAATGGAAAATCATCATTTTCACGCGGGCGAAGCCGCTGGTAAAAGCTAGTCTCAAATAACATGGAACAAGGGTAGGACGGACGATGATGATTATATTCCATAGTAGGGCTCATGGCTAGACAATATAACTGCTGAACTGGTCAATCCAAGGTTAAAGATCTGTCCATGGATTGCGAAGCATGTTAAGGTGCTGGTCCCTGCTATCATTCGTAAATCAGAGCGCTGCCGAAAACTTGCGAGAGTATCCTAAGTCGGCAACAGCCGAGCAGTGTCGAATTTTGCCGAGAACAGACGAAGTCTTTAAAACCAATGACTTACTCACCGTTCCTTTACGAGCCCCAGTACGAGTCCCCGAAGGTCGCCGAAGAAAGGCGAAGGTTTAAGGACGTATTTTACTCACCGTTCGATCATAGTCTACTGGCGGACTACTGGCGAAGGTTTCCGGGAACAGCCGAAGGTTTCCGAGGACATCCTAAGCCTTACCTAGTCCAACAAGGCAAGGCTACTCACCGCTCCTTCGTCGTCTATCGTGGCATGTTCGATCTCGACTCTACGGAACTGGACCTTCCGCATGACGGCTTCCAAAGCGTCTACCGGCGCGGGCCCTGATAGGGAGCACTCGGCCAGCGTGAGTCGGGGGGCTCGTGCAGCGCCGCCGATCGTACTGTCTGGTAGCTCCTGGAAATGAAGGTAGAAAGAGTAAGAAAGCATAGTAATTTTGATGTCTGTAGAAAAAGCAGACTGACATTTCTGACTAGAGTTTGTCGTGACATTTTTTTTTTATTTATTTATTTGCAATCTATCTAAACGATATTCAGCAATAGTTGAGTATTTGCATAAGTCAGGCTTGTGCGGTACATGTCCAATGACAAGTCCGCTTCATCTTTATCACAGTCTACAATAATAAGTCCTGTGGGGTTTTCCGTTTTAGCCTTCTTGGCATGGTTGGGTCGTTCATCAGCTGTTTTGCAAGCGCATTGGGGTGGTGTGTGATCCTTGATCTATAAGTTTCCATTCTGGTTTTTATTTTTTCTTGCTTAACTGTTTTCATATTAAGGTCGCGGTCGTGGTGTAATCTTTCATTGGTAATATACCAAGGTGCATTTGCAATCATTCGTAGCATTTTCGATTGAAACCTTTGTAGAATCTCAATGTTAGAGTTTGCTGATGTGCCCCTTATCTGCAATCCATAACACCATATGGGTTTCAGTATGGCTTTATAGAGTAGCAGTTTGTTTGTCAGTGATAGCTGTGACTTTCTGTTCAGCATCCAATACATTTTTCGGACTTGTTGACCCATTAAACGAAAAAAAGAGGGTATGTGTTTCTAGTTAAGTTTAATCTCGTTTAAATTGAAGGATACTTTAGGTCGTTTAGGAGCTTTTACATGTATAGGCCTTCAAAGAGTGCTGATTATCAGCTTTGGCACATTATCAGCTCCATGTAAAATATTGGAATTCAGTTGGATACAGTTTGACCTGGTGAAGGTTGCGGGGGTCCGCTGGATGCGAGACGCACGGGACCGTCAATGTGGCGACACTTAGGAGAGGCCTATGTCCAGCAGTGGACGTCTTTCGGCTGAAATGATGATGATGATGATTACAGTTTGACTGGAAGCCGACCCTAATATAGTTGGGAAAAGACATATTATGATGATGAGTTACAAGTCAAATTCGTATTTTTTTGCGCTGGGCAAGGCTGCGGTTTCACTGAGGCGGAGTGGAGCGGTACGCAGCGGGGCTGTAGCAGATGTAGTGCTGGAGTGGAAAAGAGATGTAGGTTTTTTGAACCAGCGCTGTGCTGTGGGTCCCCATAGCACAGCACCATGCTGAGTGGTAACCTATTTGTCGCAGTTGTGTTCCATTTTTATTAAGTTTATGTAAACGCAAACTTTTTTTTTTTTTGGATCTATTTTTTTTTATAATAGTTGTAAGTTGTGTAGTGTTTACTGCTTTTTTTATTGTAAATATTTCTGCGACAATAAATATTTTTTATTTCTTTCTACATATTTCAAGCCATGTGATTGGTGAATCGCGGCAGAGCATGTCTCCGCTGTGCTCCTCTCCGCCTCAATGTAACCGCAGCCTTAGATCCATCTAGTTGACCGACCGACGTTGACCAAACCCTTTTGCTATCAGCTACACGTGACTGGATGTGCGGCGCCACCACATGTGGCTTACCATACCACCAGCTTATCATCATTTCAGCCAAAAGACGTCCACTGCTGGACATAGGCCTCCCCCAGGTGTCGCCACATTGACCGGTCCCGTGCGTCTCTCATCCAGCGGGTTCCCGCTACCTTGACCAGGTCCACCTAGTGGGAGGCCTTCCAACGCAACGTCTTCCGGTTCGCGGTCGCCATTCCAGAACTTTTCGGCCCCATCGGCCATCCGTTCTGCGAGCAATGTGCCCTGCTGGCGATTCTTCGGGCTACGTCGGTAACCTTGGTTCTCTTTCGGATGTCCTCATTTCTGATTCGACCAGCTTATAGATAAGTTTGAAATGAAATACGACGATGATGTGTTAAAATTAAGATAGGCTAAGTTAGTCATGAACTCAGTAAGCCTCCAGCTAATCTCCAAAACCGTCTGATCCGATTTTGGACTTTTACTGACAGACAGATGATGTATACGGAGTACGTAATTAAATAGTTAGCCTACTTTATTTTTTGAAAAAGTATTAGGTTCATTGCAAAAGAAAATGTAAACCCTTGAAATCTATATCTATATTCTATATACATATAATAAAACAGTAAAAAAACTGTGTCTGTACATTGAATATATTAAAAAAAAAAATTGAGGGGGGTTTAGAAACGGTAATAGAGCACGAATCGAAAAAAAAAGTCTGACTGTTTGTTTGTACACGCTAATCTTTGGAACTACTCGACGGATTTGAATGGTTTTTTTTTTGTTGTATAGATATTATGTCTGGCCAACATATAGGCTATAATTTATCTTGGAAACTTGAAGACCTGATGCAGAATCGCAACAGACCAGCTTAACTATAAGAGATACAAAAATGGTATAGCAAAAATTGTTCCACCTGATGTGGAACTCCAAGAGCCCAGCTAAGCTACACTATAACATATATAGGAATGACGTCTTAGCAAGAGTTGTTCAGCCTGATGAGCACTCTCTGTTGTCGTATAAAATTTGAAGATCTGGAACACCTGATGTGGAACTCCAAGAGCCCAGCTAAGCTACACTATAACATATATAGGAATGACGTCTTAGCAAGAGTTGTTCAGCCTGATGAGCACTCTCTGTTGTCGTATAAAATTTGAAGATCTGGAACAGCTGATGTGGAAATCAAAGCTATCACTAATTTCACTGTCACTCAATCAACGAGACAGTCACTCATCAAAATTTCCACGTGAACGAAGTCGCGGGCATCAGCTAGTTCTTAATAAAATCCGATTCAAATAGAGATGTAATATTGTTATATTAACAACACGCAGACGAAGACCGCGGGCACCAGCAGCTAGTAAAGAATAAAGACAGGTCCTCTTACCCGTATCTGCTGCAGCACAGAATCGATGCATGGCGTGTTATGTCGTCGGCAGGCCTCCAGGTATTCGGCCGCGACTTGCGACTTCGTCGTCGACGGCACTGGGGACAAGCAGAGGACACTGAGATTAATACTTAATGGTTATTTTTCCACTTCTTTTATAACTGAGCACAACAGGACAGCATGGAAGCATCAAGTTTTTTCTGTCATTCATCCACAGACCAACATAGGCAAGCGTGGTTTCACCTGTAGATAGCAGAGCGGCAGATATTTATTTATTTAAACTTCATGCACAATAGTGATACATAGGCGATCTTAATACTACAAGGCATTCTCTACCAGTCAACCTTTTTTTTATTTTTTTGGCGGGTGGAAAATCATCAAATGACCCGCTCTTGGCCAGAGCGAAGGGGAGTGTCAGACTTCTACTGACTAAAAACCGAACCCATGTTCCTTCTTTGCCCTTGTGCCGAGGCCACGTCATCTAGTACTAAAATCCGCGGCCCCGACGGGCGTCGGCGGAAGCGGACGGTTCAGGAACCGATGACGACATTCCGGAGGTGACTGGGGTAGACCTGAGAGTGGCGGTACGGAGGCTCAAAAATACCGCCCGGGGCCCGATGGCTTGCCTGGCAAAGCCTTGGCCCTGGCCTCAGACTCTACCAGTCAACCTTAGGGTTAAATGAGACAACATTGTGGTAGGGTACAAAATATCTAAAAAACAACATCAACTTTAGATATTATCCAGCCACGAGCTCCTCGACTACACATAGCATAATAACACGCCTGAAATCCCTGAAGGATTAGGCAGAGGCCCGCAGAGTTGTATCTACAGTTGTAGAATGGTACAGTCACATTTTGCCACATAACATACATAATTAAATGTATAGGCTGATAAACACATTACCCTCCTGCACGTCTCAGTCGGGTACAAAGGTTTTCATTCACAAAACCACTATGATAGCTTATGTAATAAAAACGCGATCTTTTACAGGGTGTTATATACTGGCCACCTACAATGTACACCTGTCATGATGATGACTTATGACATGGTTCTTTGATTGTCAAACTTATTAGATATTATATTCTTCTACAACGAATATGTGTATTCAATAAATTGGCGACGAGGATGTCGAACAATGATGTAAAAAAATTAAAAAGAACCCGCGCGTCACTGCGGGGTTTATTTACAAAACTGGAAAACTACGTAAACACCCAAGAAACTCTACCATACGAAGAAACAGAGTCAAGACTACAATCGCTTCAAGAAACAGTAAAGAAATTACAAGAAATACAACATGAAATAGAAATGGAAACACCAGACGAACAACTAGACCAAGAGATAGATACCAGGTACGAATTTGAAGAGAAATATGTCATCATTAAAACAAAACTTCTCATGTTTCAAAACAACAGAAATCAACAAAGTACACCGCTGCAAACATCAGCATCACACTTGTGTACGAATACGCAACAAGAAAGAGGGCCAAAAATGAATTTTCAGCCCTTTCAAGAAAAAGAAACCTTCAGAAATTTTACAAAACGTCTAACTGTATTTTTCTTGCTTAATAAAATCGAAGATCCTAAAATAAAAGTGTACACATTTCTTGCTGCACTATCTCCTGAGTTACACGAGAAGTTACATGATTTATGTTCTCCGGAGGATCCAATTGATATGAACTTTATAGAACTCACACAGATTCTTGACGATTACATCGATCCTAAGCCTAGTATATGGGCGTTACAACATAGGTTTATTACGCACAATCAACAAGAAGATGAAACCGTAGCAACATACGCCTCAGAATTAAAAAAAAAAATCCTTGAACTGCGAATTCAAGTGCCTTAATTGTAAAAAATCTACCTCAGAAAGTTTTCTTGCCCTACAATTTATTCGTGGATTAAAAGACAATGAAATACGAACGAAAATTCTTCAAGAAAGAGATACTCCACCTTTTACTCAACTAGTTCACATTGCTACATCCATGGAAATGGGAAAATCAGAAAATATGAAAATATCCGCAGACTTGCACAAACATCTGGACAGAGTTAACAAAATTACAACATCGACAAGTAGAGAAAACAACTCACGACCATCATTCTCACGACAGAATATAAAGTTAACTTCTTCATCATCAACTCCGTTAACTATAAAAGATTTAAAAGGAAAATGTTTCCGATGCGGTAAAGACGACCACCGATCTAATGATTGCGGCGCCATCAAGTCTACCTGCCTGAAATGCAAGAAAATTGGACATCTCGCTCGAGTTTGTTTGCAACGGAACCCAAAAACCAATCAGCTAGATGACACTTTAAGTAACACGAGTTGCGACAGTATTGGAGATATAAATTTAATCAAAAGTGAAATAACGAACAAATACATGATCACAGTAAAAATTGAGAACAAACAAGTAAGCATGGAATTTGACACTGGAGCGGCCTTATCAACAATGTCACTCAAACAATACAAAAGCTTACAAATACCAAATAAAATTTTCAAAACTGACATGAAATTGAGAACCTACACTGGTGAAATTATCAAACCTGCAGGAGTAATATACATCAAGGGAACGTATGAAGACCAGACTTTCAACGGGAAACTTTACATTATCAATCAAAACGTTGACCCCATTTTTGGTAGAAGCTGGATTAAAGAAATCAATATGAAAATTGCAGATTTAAGAGTTGTACGAACTTCAGAACAATCCGACAAACTTGATAAATTATTAGAAGAATTTTCATCGACTGTTTTTAGATCAGACCTAGGAAAAATACCCAACTACGAAGCTCATTTAAATCTCAAAGAAAATGTACGACCAATATTTATTAAACCACGACGTATACCGTACGCTTTAAAGGAAAAAGTCGATAAAGAAATTGAACGACTGTGTGCAGAAGGGGTGATTACCAAAGTAGACCAATCAGATTGGGGTACACCAATAGTACCGATTGTGAAACCAAACGGGAGCATACGACTATGTGCAGACTACAAGGTCACCCTTAACCAAGTCATCAGAGATGAACAATACCCAATTCCTATAATTGAGGATATATTTGCGGAAATGAACGGAGGCAAATACTTCTGTACTTTAGACATTACCCAAGCCTATCTTAATATGGCCATGGATGAAGAAAGCGCCCTTTTACAAACATTAAGTACACACAAAGGTACTTACAAAGTCAATCGCTTGATGTTTGGAGTCAAAGTGGCACCTAGCCTTTGGCAGAAATTTATGGATCAGTTACTTCAAGGACTAGACGGAATTAAATGCTTTTTTGATGACATTATAATTCAAGGAGCATCAGAAGATCAACTTTTAACACGTCTAAGACAAGTCTTGCAAAAACTGAAAGATAGTAACCTCCGCGTGAACAGAGAAAAATGTATTTTTTTTAAACGTAGTATTAACTACCTAGGACACACAATAGATAAAGAAGGTTTACATAAGAACAAAGACAAAGTCAAGGCCATCACAAATACAATAAGACCAAAAAACATAAACGAACTACGAACTTTCCTTGGTATGGCCAACTACTACAACAAGTTTATACCGAACCTTGCCTCTTTAACGAGCTCTTTAAATGAATTACTAAAGAAAGAGAAAGTTTTTCACTGGACTTCTAAATGTGAAGAAAGCTTTAACAACATAAAGAAGGAGATTTTGAGCGACAGAGTTCTAATTCATTTTGACCCAAGTAAACCACTGATACTGGCTACTGACGCGTCACCGACAGGCTTAGGAGCTGTTCTCTCTCACAAACTACCAGATGGCTCAGAAAGGCCAATCGCATTCGCCTCAAGGTCACTCTCAACTAGCGAAAAGAAATATAGTCAAATCGACAAAGAAGCAACGGCAATCTACTGGGGCATTAAAAAGTTTTTCCACTATTGTTACGGCAGGAAATTCGTATTAGTGACTGATCATAAGCCGCTTACCTCGATTTTTCATCCACACCAGACATTACCTGCACTAAGCACAATGAGATTATTCCATTACGCACATTTTTTGTCGGGATTTGACTACAACGTGGAATACAGAGCTTCGGTCAAACATTCAAACGCTGACTACCTATCAAGATTCCCAGTTGAAGTAGCAAAAGAAACATCAATGGACCAACATTGTGCGTATCAATTACAACAGATCAACATATTAGAAATCCGACCAGAAATTATAGCCAGTGAAACGAGAAAAGACAATGACTTGAATACATTACTACAAGCACTACAGACAGGTCACTCATTACGACAATATGGTTATGGTGATAATGAATTAACACTCCAAGATAACTGCATATTGAAAGGAACCAGAGTGGTAATACCCAATAGTTTACGTACTCGTGTTCTTGATGAACTGCATGCGGGACATATCGGTATACTTAAAATGAAATTGCTAGCACGCAGCTACATATACTGGAAAAATATAGACAAGGACATAGAGAACAAGGTAAAATCTTGTAGAGCGTGCCGATTAGAACAGAATGAGTCACCAAAAGCTCCTGTACACCACTGGGAACAACCTAGCGGCCCCTGGCAACGAATTCACATAGATTTTGCAGGACCGGTTCTGGGACACCAACTTCTCATAGTCGTAGATGCATTCACAAAGTGGGTTGAAGTTTTCCCCACAAAGACCACAACGAGTGCATGGTGCATTGCTAAGTTTAAGGAGTTATTTTGCACATTTGGGACACCGTACACACTGGTATCAGACAACGCACGCCAGTTTGTATCACAAGAATTTGAAAGCTACCTTACCAGCTGTGGAGTAACACATTTGACGTCAGCTCCGTACCATCCAGCAACTAACGGTCAGGCTGAACGTTACGTGCAAACTATTAAGAAAGCACTACGTGCAATGGAGGGGGAGAGGAGCAACCTTACGGATAAGCTCCTTGTGCTTAAAACTCGGCTCAGACGCACACCAAACCAGGATGGTCATACTCCCTATGGACTGATGTTCAGTCGGGACGTTAGAACTAAACTGCACGTGATGTTTAGAGACTCAACTGCCCCGACAGCATTGAGATCAGAGAACACACCGCCTCTCGTTAGAACTTATTCCGTAGGTGATCGAGTGCAGGCCAGAGCCTACTCCGACCAGAGACAAAGATGGGAGTTCGGCACGATAATGCGCCGTCTTGGCAATCTGCACTATGAAGTGAGAACTGACGGAGGCGCTGTATGGCGCAGACACTTGGAGCAGTTGCTGCCGGCCCCGGGAGTACGGTAGCCAGGAATAGCGGCGGAGGACTGTTATATACTGGCCACCTACAATGTACACCTGTCATGATGATGACTTATGACATGGTTCTTTGATTGTCAAACTTATTAGATATTATATTCTTCTACAACGAATATGTGTATTCAATACAGGGAATGGTAGGTCAGTGTGAGTTGTGACGTCACTAACGTTTTATGCTCAAGTGCTTGCCTTACTCTGTGATTGTCAAAGTTTTTCAATATTTCAAGTTAAAGTACTCTTATGTCATATATTAAATTAAAGAAAAAGGGAAAAATATACAAATCAAATCTATATAAATAAAAAGAGAAGTCCTGACTGACTGACTCATCAACGCCCAGCCCAAACCCTTGGACCTAGAAAGCTGAAATTTTGCACAGAGGTTCCCTTTATAATGTAGACAAGGAATGAGGAAGGATTTTACGAAATTCAACCCCTAAGGGAGTTAAATAGGGGATGAAAGTTTGTATGGAAAATCGTCATTTTCACGCGGGCGAAGCCGCTGGCAAAAGCTAGTATTAAATAAAATAAAACCTGACCTACATTCCACATTGTCGTTTCAATGACTCATACTCTACCAAGTGGGTTTATATCCCCATTGCATCAGAGGGTGGTCTTTATAACGTCACTATAAGGATCGGTTCACACCAAAACGCAACGCTACGCGACGATGCCTTGAAGAGACATTGCAAAGCCGCTTTAGGCCCGGTTTCCAAAAAAGCGGAGAAATGTGCCAAATTCGACTAATCACAGGAAGAGCGAAAGACCAGATGTAAATTTTTACCCGACTACGGCAAAGCCGAAGGAGGGTTATGATTTTGACTGGCTATGTATGTATGTTTGTATGTATGTATGTGTGTATCTTCATCTGTTCCCTCATAGCTTCTAATCTACTTATCGGAACACAACATATGAGGTACCTATCAGTAGAACCGTCTTAATTTTCCGCTGAACATAGGCTACGTGACGTGTCACAAAAAGCGCCCTCTAGCGGACAAAAAGTAAGGCTTAAAAAATAAAAATGGAGATAAATACGCCGTGTTTGGTATCATTTGAAAGAGCCTCACTTGTACATTTCCAAAATATTGCTCAAATTTAAAATCACGCCCTCTAGCGGACAAAAAGCCAAGAGTAAAAAAAAATATTTAACACCAAAATTGTTTAAATAAAAAAAGTAAGAAACTAAAACCCGACTACGACAAAAAAAACGACGCTGAAAAAGTATTATACAAGATTTTCAGGATAGAACAAAAAGAAAAGCCGTAGTCACACGGTATTTAAGTGTTTAGGTTGGTACCTATTAGTTTTTTACTTTTTTTAAGTAATGTGATTGATCGATTTCCGCACGTCACCTCTCCGCTCCGTTCGTCTCCGCTTTGGTGGAGTCCGGGCGTTAGTGGTGTGATTTTTTTTTAAATAGGCGTGCCTTTGACCACGATTACGCCTGATGGTAAGCGATGGATGAGATCTTTGATGGGACGAGTGTGCCCAGAAGATGTCTGTTCACTCTTGCTTTGAAGGTAGATGGGTTAAATATGAGAGGGAACACAGAGCCAGCAGAGAGTTCCAAACTTTGGCTGTGTCCAAATAATCGTAGAGAACTAGTCCGGCGGTCACAGGGTCACGGTGTGATCAGGTCGTGGAGCTCCTGCGCACACTCTCCGAAGTACTCTCTATACAAGACCAACAGGCAGATTACCTACAATTCCTCGTAAGAACTCCACGTTTATTTGATAAGGTTTGTTGGCTTTCTGAGTACTTGTTTCTAAATACTATCGTCGTCAGTTTATTTATCGGATTAAATTGTGTTTCTCGAGGCAAAGCACAGGTTTAGCGGGCTCTTGTCGGAAACTTCGCATTTTCCGGCGAAGCATCACTGCACCTCAAAAAGCCTCAAGGGGTAGCACCGTCCCTCTCATGGCTCTCATTCAAATGTGTACCGTTTCAGTGTAGTAAACCAAGTTCTATATCATATATCTTAGAGAAAGCGCGCCTTCGATGTGAGCTGGCCCTTATTGAAAACTATACAGATATCCGGGTTTATGTCTGAATTAACGACATCTTGAAGCGAATCATGACGTCACGTTTCTTAAGTGCTGTACAGATTTTATGGAAAGTTCTTTTTAAGTGTAAAATCCAAATGACAAATATTTTAACTTGTCTTATAGTTTGACTCTGACTGCCTCGCTGGTCTAGTGGTGGCAAGGCGGTTCGATTCCCGTCTGGGCTGCGGATTGGTCACAAAGATTCCGCGGCCTCGACATAAAGGGCTAAGAAGGAACATGGGTGGTTTTTAGTCAGTAGAAGTCTGACACTCCCTTGTCACTCTTGTCAGACTTTTACTGACTAAAAACCACCCAGGAGTCTGGATTTGTGCTCTGTTGATGGCAATAGGCTATTTCTTTGGTCTCCCTCTACCTCTCCATCCATCGAACGAACTGAAGCTGCCGAACGGATGAACTGATTTTTAATTGGTTATAGTCACATGGGAATAGGGGATCGGACTGGGTCAAAATAATATGATTCTGTTTAGTCCGTAAGTTAGATTATCGAAAAATATTGAATACGTGTTTTTTGTTTTATCAAATCAATAAAAAATTACGAAGATAAAACACGTTAAAGATCTTGGAGTGGGGCTTGAAACGTCACTTGTGTCGTCAAAATGTACTATCAAATGACGTCACACGAGTTTTCGAAGCACTGTATCGTCTTCATTTTAAGTTTACGTGCAAAAAGAAAAAATACGTGTCCAATAATTTTTGGAAATCTATCTGACGGACTAATTAGTTTTTTTTTGTCCGATCCCCTATTGGGATTCATCCCTCCTCATCACACACCATCTAGTTATGCCATCGCTTAACATAGAAAAAACTTTGAGAGTCACTGCATGGGAGTGTATAACCAAGCATGGTGTATGGGTGTTAGATATGGGCGCCGCGCCGGCGTCACGCCGCCGTGTCACCATAGCACGCCGCCGCCGCCGCCGCCACTTGCTGCTCGGCGTGAGCGAGGCTAGCACGTGCCATTTTGTTTCGGTTTTTTTTTTGTGTTTCATTTTAAAATTACCAGTTAAATATTAGTATAAATAAACTCTCTTTAACCGTGCTTTATGGTGATAAAACTAGTAGCAGTATTCCTTGGAAGTACTTCGGAAATATGGTTATGTTCTCGAGTGGCGACTCTTTTTGTTATTTTTACAAAAAGAGTCGTCACTCGAGAACCTTTCTTTCCCATGGGTTGTCGGTTCTTCGAGCGATTTGGCCTGCCAATTGCCACTCCAACTTGCATATTTTGAGAGCTATGTCGGTGACCCCGGTTCTTTGGCGAATTTAATCATTTCGGATTTTGTCGTACGTAGAAACTCCGAGCAAAGCTCTCTCCTTGGCTCGTTGCGTGACTCTGAGCTTCTCTAAGAGGCCAGGCCAGCAGTTAAGGAACATGTCTCTGTGCCATAAGTCATTACTGGCAACACACACTGGTTATACACCCTCGTCTTAAGACACTGCGGAATTTTGGACGAAAATATGTCACGTAGTTTCTCGAACGCTGCCCATCCGAGTTGGATTCTTCGGGCGACCTTCTTCTCGAAGTTAGATCTACCTAGTTTAACAGTTTGTCAAAGGTAGACATAACTATCGAAAACTTCGGAGTATCGCTCCCAACAATAACCGGTACGGGTAGAACACAAACCGACATAGTGGCGTTTCTATACATACACTTCAGTACTTCGATATACTAGTCGATACGGCACCGCTGAAGAGACTTACACCGCCCAGATATTGATGGAATCGAAGGCTTTTTCATAGTCCACAAACGCTAGACATAGTGCCCGATTATACTCCTCAGTCTTCTGTATAACCTAGCGGAGCTTAGGGATGTGGTCTTGGTCTATGTGCTGAAGACTTTTCGGAAACCGGCTTGTTCGGGAGGCTGGAAGTCATCAAACCTGCGCTGCGTTCGAGACGGTTTGTAATGACCCTCGAGAACAGCTTGTAAGCACGGCTCAGGAGTGAGATGGGTCTGGGCCTGTGCCATGCTTCTGGCGTAGTACCTTCGAGTATGACGGAATTCAACTTCTGGAGGAATAAAAGTACTGTTTTTCCAACCGCTCGCAGAAGTTCTGTTGTGATTCCATCATCCCCCGGCGTCTTGTTGTTCTTAAGCTGTTGGAGGTCTATTCTAATCTCATACAGGCTTTGAGGCTAATGTCTGGGATATCCTCAGTGTAGTGTAGGGTCAGTTTCGCTCTGATCTCCTGGGCTGAACTGACAATGGGTCGTCGAGTCGAGGTGTACAACTGTCCACAAAGCCTCTCTAGCTCTTTCAGGATCTCTGGTTTCGATGAGATGATACTGCCGTTCTCGATCTTCAGTTTTGTCATTTGGCTTTGTCCAATAGATGCATTGTTTGCGAACACTTTGGAGCCCTGGTTACCGTCAATTGCGATAATCACGATAACTATAGTAAATGCAAAAATTATAATGTAGAAAAATAATTTTGTTGCCTAGCTTGAATAGTTTTCTTTTATTTTTTGATAATTATAGTGAGTCAATGCATTGTTGCTTTTTTTTAAAGATTTTTACACTAAATTTTCATACTGCACAAAAATCAGCCACGCCGCCGGCGCCACGCCGCCGCCGAGCGAGATTCATCAGCACGCCGCCGCCGCAATATTTTGGGGCGGCGCCCATCTCTATGGGTGTATGACTCACATCCAGAAATAAGCACAAATAACAATAAAATGTAGGTCAATTGTTATATTAACACGCCAAGTAAATATATTCATAATTTTGCTTTGCAAACGATAACTCTGTGGTTACTGAGGTAACGCGTAGCATTCGAAGCCGGTTCTTAGTTTCTATTCTTTGTTCCGTTTCAATATACCTACTTCCGAAGACCAATTTGAAAGTAAAGTAACTCTTGCCGAGGTTGATCAGTGGATGGGTGACCATCCATTACATACTGATGACTTATGGCACAGAGACTTGGTTGGTCCTTAACTGCTGGCCTCTTAGAGAAGCTCAGAGTCACGCAACGAGCCATGGAGAGAGCTATGCTCGGACTTTCTTTGAGCGACAGAATCCGTAATGAGGAAATTCGCCGAAGAACCAGGGTCACCGACATAGCTCGCAGAATATGCAAGTTGAAGTGGGCAGGCCACATCGCTCGAAGAACGGACAACCGATGGGGAAGAAAGGTTCTCGAGTGGCGACCACGAACCGGAAGACGCAGCGTTGGCAGGCCTCCCACCAGCCCGGCGAGCACGGCCTACAGTGACATGGCATGAGTCACACATTTTATCACAGTTTGGGCGATAAAACCGTTTTGTCTTAAATGCTAGCACGGCGGCGTAAGATAATTTCTTGATAGGTGATACAACTTCTTGACGTCTAGTTGGGACTTCTATGTCTTATTTGCTATTATGGGCGCACCCATTTTGTAACAAATGTCACATTTTGACAGATGAATATGCTCGTTTATATCACGTTCGTTCGGAGGTGGTGATAAAAGTAAATTAAAAATATAAGTATATTTTTCTGCTTACTACTGCATCAAATGGCAGTAAATTATTATAATTATGTTCTTGCCCGAAGGCAAGAGGTCCAAAGTAGGAAAATATTCCGAAGAAACATTTGGGACTCCTCTAATCCGTTCGAGTTATTTCACTTCAAAAATTTCACAATATATTTCAAAACAAATCACATCAAACTTTTAAAGGAAAAACAGAACTTTTAGTTAGTAGCAAGTTATCAAATAATAAATAAAAAAAGAAAATGAAAGACGTGCCGCGTACGCAGTGTTGCCATCGAAGTTTCAAGCTCCCCACCAGAATCGACCTCTAAAACCACCAGAAATCCACTAAAAAAATCGCACCTTCTTAAAAAATCGCTAAATTTTCCACTAACTTTATTTCTGGCAGATTTTTGGTCTTTACTAAAGGAAATAATATTTTTTTGAAACGTTTATTAAAGCAATAACATGAAAATTACATAATATAATGTAACAAAATACTTCAACTTCAACTCTCTATTAATTCATGGCTTTTGTGGAAGAACAAAATACTTAATAAAACCTATTTTTTAAAAGAGGTCAATCAAATTATATTATTAAGTTATCTTCAGATGAGTCGTTTCCGTCCGTATCATCATCGTTAATCTCGGACTGATACGACTGTTTGGTACCAAATAATTCCACTAGAAAAATCCACTAGCCACTAAAACCGATATTTGTCCGCTAAAAGGTAAGTCAAAACCACCAGATTTAGTGGAAAATCCACTAAGTTGGCAACACTGCGCGTACGTGCTAAGTCAAAAATGAATTAGTACCCAAGAAAATTAAAAAGTTGTTTAACTGTATGAACTGTGCTCTTATACACGTACTTTTTTATTTGGTCGCCTATTCAGATGGTCATAGACATTTTTATTTTTTTAATATACTAGGTCACACTATGAAGTCAGCAACAAGAAAGACAAGTCGCGTCTTAAATTATATCACATGTGGTACCCGTGCTAGCATTTAAGACAAATTCTAAGACATGACATAATTTATAACGTCTTGTCACCAACGTCTTGGGTACGCCCGTGCTCGCCCCGCTGGTGGACCGACGACATCGTGAGAGTCGTGGGCAACCGGTGTATGCAAACGGCAGGCTGCCGATCTTTATGGCGTTCTATGGGGGAGGCCTTTGTCCAGCAGTGGACGTCTAATGGCTGATGATGATGATGACATACTGAGACCAGTCTGACATTCAGTCTTCTTCTTAGCGTGTCGATGACAATTTAAATTGAGTCGGCGCTTTGGCGACGAGTATGGCACTTTCAGTAGCCTCCATCAGATCCTGTGATGTGCAAGTAACAGGACAGGCTGGACATGATATCCAGTCTTACCAAGAGTATATTAGCTACCCAGTAATAACTGGCTTGTGCAGGTCAAGTAGGCAGTCGCTCCATGTAAAATACTGGTATTCAGCTGTATCTGGTTAGACTGGAAGCCGACCCCAACATAGTTAGGAAAAAGCAGGCAGACTAGGAATTTATAAGTTTTTAAACTGACATGGTCACTGACATTACTATTAATACTATAAACGGGATATTAAATATCGGGAAGTCGGGAACTCGAAACAATAAGAACACATGGTAAATATCCCGTTTATAGTAGACTAGGAATTTCTCCTGTATCGTGGGAACGTTCACAGACGTTTAAACTCACATACAAAAATACCCAGACCCGAAACAACTATGTGTAAGACCATACAAATAATATTTTTTCCGTGCGGGGATCGACCCCGCGACACTGTAGCGCAGCAGTCAAATGCTTAAGCCACTGCACCAACCGTGCCGTCAAGATGATGAGGAGTAGCAGATTTTTTTACTGCGCTGTTTGCTTTGCATGCTTTAAGCCACCCCTGTCTAATGACCCTGACATTGACATTCAAGGTCGCGGGTCGAAATGAAGTCATACCCAGTATTGTAAAGCATACGTTCATAGCTTTCAAAGACTCGTTCACGTAATATGACGAAAATGTTGAGTATGAATATCATCATCAGCCTATAATGTTCCCACTGCAGGGACTCAGGCCTGCGAAACGGTGAAGGAAAACATCGTGAAGAAACCGGCATATGTCTTAGAACCAAAAAAATCGAAGACAATGTGACATCTAAAAATTACTGCACCGATTTTCATGCTGTTTTCACCAATGGATAGAGCGGTTCTCGAAGAAGGTTTTAGTATGTAATTTGACCGACATACACTCAGGTCGAAGCCTCAGCTAACTAAGTATAAATATCGTATTCGACATACACTATGCAGCAAGCCTAACTCCTACAATGTGTGCCGATAACAGATCTCGCACTCAGTTTGTGGTATTGTTAATTATCTACAATTGTGTTCTATCACGCTACTCGTTTGTGTTGTCAGCAGAATTGTTGCTATGCGTTGCTAAGTAACAGTTGCAACTGTTGGTAAAAAATACTGAAAGAAAGTTGTGGTTCTTGAATTTCGACGAATTCGAATTTCAGGTAGACTAAAGGGCGTTGTTGATCCCGTCTTGGCTGCGGGCCTGCACGTTATTCGAAATAGATACCGCGGCCTCGGCACAAGGGCTAAGAAGGAACATGGGTGGTTTTTCAGTCAGCAGAAGTCTGACACTCCCTACCGCACTGCCCAAGAACGGGAGGGGGTTATTTGGGGGTTGGTTGTGAATAAATATGTTTTCTTTCTTTGTTTTGATGATTAAAAAAAGGGCATTGTTAATAATGCTTCATGGCACGTCCTTCGCATAAAGTATTGCCTTTTACCCAAAGTTTACTTCTACTCGGAGATGGCAGAGGGCAAACGAAAGCATGGAGGTCAAGGTCAATATATCCGCTATAAGGTTGATCCAACTGATTGGGAGAGGCTCGCTCTGCATAGGTCGTCTTGACCCTCTACTATTTACAAAATATTAAAAATTTCGAAAAACAGCGAGTTGAAACACTGGACGAAAAGCGCCAAATACGCAAAGAGAGACTTAAGCCCTGCTACACCTACAAATCTGCCTTTCAACTCTACTGCGTTTTTAGCAATTTCGGTCTGGCCAGCCATATAAGGGCACACGCTAAGAAATAGCTTCAAAGAGTCGCCATTACCAATAACGGTAAAGACTTTTTTTTTGATGGTTGGAAATCATCAAATCCTCTTCCCGCTCTGGACAGAGCGGTACGGAGTGTCAGACTTCAACTGACTAAAAACCACCCATGTTCCTTCTTAGCCCTTTGTGTCGAGGCCGCGGTATCTCAAACAGTTGTGACGTATCGTCATGTTGATTCTGTAGGTGAACAACCTAAAAGCCTAATTCAATTTTGTTGCCTCCATTGCCCTTAACCTTGGAATACTTATTTGGAATGACCGTTAGATGGTTTCAGTAATCATCGTGTAATTAAAGGGCTTACTATTAGGGGTGTCTCTCAATTGAAGTTTGTATACCGTAATTTAATTTTACGATTTATATAAGTACTGCTATTCTGTTTAAATACCTTTTTTTGGAGGGTGTGATATCATCAAATGACTGAGGCGTGTCAGACTTCTACCGACTAAAAACCACCTATGTTCCTTCTTAGCCTTTATTTCCGAGGCCGCAGTATCTCTTTCAAACAACCCGCAGCCCCGACAGGCGTTGGCCCTTGCGGGCTTCTGCAATGTTGCTGACATCTCTGTGAGGCGCGCGTGGAACACGAACGCGCCGTCCACAGGCCTGGCATCGTCATAGGACGGACGGACGGTGAGCTAGCTTATTACTCACCGTATATTTTCTGCCTTCATCCATGTATAAACACTGTTTATCTACCCAAATATCATAAACCCTCTCTAATGCGTTCAAAAACCATAGGCAATGACCAGCATTACCAACCAGCAGAAATTAACAGAACTGTAATGAGCTCTTATCCTACTGAAAACAGTAGGTTATGAGTTTTAAATTTGGAACAGGTGTCAAATTCAAGTGAGTGTGCTATTCTAGTATCTACATTAAAACAGATACCTATCGATACGAAACCCCAATTCAGTATGATTTTAATTATAAATCGCACGCCATTTTGATCTCGAGTGACACAAGAATAGTGACTTTGTTCATTTGCCTATGATTTAAAAAAAATTACAGATATCCGGAACGCCGCCATTTCGAGCTGTCATTTGTTCGTTAGCTTTTTATTCCCTTTCGATTGAGTAGACAAATTGTCTGATAAGTTCTTTATTTCTGTCGAAAATGAGTGATAGTGACTCAGAAATTAACATGAACACTCCGCCAGATATCGTAAATGCAGCGACGAATGCAACTAATAACCTGTTTATTTTTTATTGCATTACACTGGTAACAATGCTGGTCATTTCCATATGGTTCCTGAACCCATCATAGAGCCCTTATGATATTCGGGTAGATAAATTAGTGTATGCAACTATACATAATTAGGCATTACAACACTCGTGTGATGCTATTAAGAAACTCGCCTTCGGCTCGTTTCTTAAACCCACACTTGTGTTGTAATGCCCTTCATTATGCACAGTCGCATAAACTACTATAGTTTAATTATGTTCATGACTTCATGTATAATCCTTGATCGCATTCCACGAATGTACAATAAACCATAAAAACTGCAGCGAAGTGACCTCATTCATATTACTCGTGGCTCGAACCACCCTTACACAAGTAACTACCTACCTACCTACAATACTGAACTTGACACAGCCCAAGGTCGCTACGATGAGGTCACTGTTGCGGAAGCCCTTGAAACTATATCATTTACTATTCGATGTTTTCGTACGTTGAATAAGATGGTTTTAGATGTTTTTCTTTGGCAGTCAGTGCGTTGAAAGTCTGACAACCAGTCTTACCAAAGGGTGTCGTATTGGGTTATGGGACATCTCGCCCACGAAAAATCTTGCCCGCGGGCCAGATGTCCACTTTTTGAAATGTGTATGGGTCGATTCGCCCGAACCAGTTTAGTATAACGGGCCAGTTGTCCCCAAAATAAAAGATAAGGGATATTTCGTCCACATCGTATATTTTGAAATTAAACACCTGGGAAATCTGTAAATCTCATTTGAAGACCAGTAGTATTAGGTATATTGCATGCATAGGTGATATAGCAATTTTATTTCACAAACTACCAGGGGGCCAGAATCGCGAAGAAGTATTTTCTTTTTAACTTGCTGGAGAATCCAAGAGAGTGATTACGTAACAATTTGACTCCCAACGTAGATCTAAATCTGATGTAACATTGACTCATCTGCTAACACACCAAGAACTACATCTCCAACAACTGTTTGATAATGTAAGTGTTCAGAGGGAGGAGGAGGGAGGGAGAGTTATTTGGGATAAGCCCGCCTCACTATCCCCAAACCACTGTAACTCCTGTGCGCCATAATCTACAGTGGCGACAACCAGAAGACTGAATTCCCGGAGCAACAATTTCTCTGTCTTGGACCTCGCAACGAAATTAACCAGAAAATAATAGCGGAGGAGTAGGAAAAACATAATTTCCACTTCTCTCCATATCAGCAGGAGACGAAAAAGAACAAGTCCAATAGATACAAGGGGGCGTATACAGCTGAGATAGATCCAGTTGCGTAGTACCACAAAGCGAGCTGTTATATAGATTCCAATAATGGCAAAAAACGCTTGAACGCACGGAAATTTGTTCTTCTACAGTAGTTTAGTCACAAAGAGAGTTAGTATGCAACAATTTGACTCCCAACGTAGATCTAAATCTGATGTAACATTGACTCATCTGCTCACACATCAAAAACTAGATCTGCAACATCTGTTTGATAATGTAAGTGTTGATAGCCTCATAACTCATCTTATAATGCGGGGCTCTTGGATAACATCCAAATACTCGGTTACTGGCCCCTCGAGACATGAGATACGAGAGAACTATGGATCTATGAGTAAACTTTGGCAGATTGGTGATTGCAAAGGTGAATGCTTGTGACGAAATCTGTATCATTATTATCTCTCTGCCTTTCCATCATTCATCATTAACTTGCCTTTATCCAAATTCATTTGGGATTGGTGAAGCATGTCTTCCTCGTCCATAACTCTCTGTTTTTCGTCATCTCATGAGACACCTCTTTTTTTCCATCTTCCTGCCTTTATCCCATGTTATTTGGGGTCGGCACAATTTTTTCTTTCATTCTGTCAGTCGTCACGCTATATCATTTATTCATTTTTCCTTCATATCAATCCTCTTTCCTCTTTTCTCCTCTTTTTAATCCTTACTTTTTCCATCCATCTTTTCTTTGCCAGTCTTCCTGTCCCTCTCCAACTATCTACATAATAGTAAACAGTGATGCGATTTGCTAAGTCTTTCATTATTCGTACAGCCAAGGAGTGGAACACCCTGCCTGCGTCGGTCTTCCCGAGTTTATATAACCCCAATCTATTTAAGTCGCGAGTAAATAGGCTTCTTCTGGGTAAGCTCGTTCCATCGTCGACCTCATCTCTGCCCTTAGGGCAAGATTGAGGTCAAGAGTAAGCACCTTGGAGCATCAACCTTAAAGAGAGCGGGGGTTGTTCCATAGCAAAAGTAAACCCCCGAAGTTTTAGAGTTATTTCAGTAACATCATGTAAATTCATGTACGAAAGGAAAATTACAAACTAATAATATTAGAGTTTCTCGCTTTAATATTAGCAGACAGAAAGACGCTACAGCTCACCTGGCATGAGTCAGATTGACGTCAGTCAACCCATTACCAACCCACGGTCCATTATTTGTCACCAAGAATTATTGTGGACCAAACTATAAAAACAAAGGTGTATACAATTGATTTTCACTCTTATTATTAGGCGGGTAGAAACACTCTTGGCATTTAATTGCCGCTTGGTTCGAATTTTAAGTTAAGCAGTGCTTGCCTAGGCTGGTCCGTGGATGGTTGACCACCTGTTACAAACCGAGTTTCGTGACAAGTGAGAGGAGAGGGCTCCACATTCGTCCCCGTCGGGGCTGCTTTCGCTCTGCCCAAGAGAGGGAGGGGTTATTTGATGATTTTCTAACCCAACAACCCCAAAATAAAAATCCTGATGGATGAACAGCAGTAGCAGTCGCGCTTGCAAACACTAGACCAACGATGCACCATTTGGATTTTCAAATACTAGAAGCATTTTTAGGGGATATTCAAGAGAGACTGCCATAACTGGCGAAAAGAGGGTGTACTATTAGGTACACCTCTGCCTAACCCTTCGGGGATTACAGGCGTGATGTTATGTTATTCAAGAGATAAGAAATAATCCTTCGGACCTTCATTCACCCTTTTAACACAACAAATAATATTTTCTTCCAACTATGCTTTAATTTCATCATAATCACACTAAAAACTCAGCACAAAGCGAGTCTTTAATGCTCTAGAGCAATAAAAATGTATGAAATTTCATTATTGCACAGTTTATTTTTTTTAATCGCACCGGTGCCAATCTCAATGGATTAGCTCTATTCAGCCAGCCGATATCAATACTTTTTTCTTCCAACTATGCTTTAATTTCATCATAATCACACTAAAAACTCAGCACAAAGCGAGTCTTTAGTGCTCTAGAGCAATAAAAATGTATGAAATTTCATTATTGCACAGTTTATTTTTTTTAATCGCACCGATGCCAATCTCAATGGATTAGCTCTATTCAGCCAGCCGATATCAATACTTTTTTTTACATAGGTATTATTCGTTTCTATCCTACTACTTGTTCCAAATTTAAAAAATGATTGTTGCTAACTAGTTACTATAAAATGAAAGAAATTGAAAAAATTAATTTGGCGGGAAGTTTTGGGGAACTTTGTTAATTTTGCTTGACAATATTTTTGGAAACGATAAAGTGTGATACTATCTGATTTTGAGTGCTTCGGCTTCGAATTAAAATGGAATCATTTAGCGACACATTAACTCCGGAAAACATTCTAAATGAAGACGACAGTGTTAAGTATAGAAAATCTTTTAACTGTTTGATATGAGTTTCTTTTATCTACTATTCCTTTATGTAATAGTTGAAAGAAAAGTAGATTATGCACCTCGCCTTAAGTAATTTATATTGCCCTCGTGCCTGTTAGATTAGAGCCCTCGCTAACGCTCAGGCTCTAAATCAGGCACTCGGTGCAATAATAAATTACTTTGTGCTCGATGCAATAATCTACTATTATACCATACCTACTCTAAAAAGCTTATTTTATTCTCGCAAAACAGTGAATAAAAAGGCCTTTTAATCACTGTTTTGTTTTTATTCACTATTTTGGTGTTTGAATTTGGAACACAAAAATATACCCGGTATCTATTTCAATGCTTACACAAACTCCTTGCGCTAAGATTCGACATTCAAAACTCTTTGGTGCAAATAAATTCTCGAGATTTGATTGGTCGATATTTGCGACAAGGAGTTTGGCATTAGATTAAAAACTGTTTTGTGTTCTTTGCTGCCTTTATAGAAAAAAAATAGTGAATTGGCGCCATTAGGGGATCGGACAAAAAAAAACTAATTAGTCCGTCAGATAGATTTCCAAAAATTATTGGACACGTATTTTTTCTTTTTTCACGTAATTTTAAAATGAAGATGATGATACAGTGCTTCGAAAACTCGTGTGACGTCATATGATAGTACATTTTGACGACACAAGTGACGTTTCAAGCCCCACTCCAAGATCTTTGACGCGTTTTATCTTCGTAATTTTTTATTGATTTGTTATAACAAAAAACACGTATTCAATATTTTTCGATAATCTAACTTACAGACTAAACAGAATCATATTATTTTGACCCAGTCCGATCCCCTATTGTACGGACACAAAGTTTAGTGAATTATGTCTTTTCTCGTAGTCATGGTATAAAGTATAGTATGCAACTCTTGAATAAAGTACGAATTTATATCGAGGGCCATGAATCACTCGCGTCGTTCAGGATTCTAACAGTTGAATCACTCGCTGCGTTCGTGATTCAATCATTAGAATCCTTCACTTGCTCGGGACTCATCTACGGCCCTCGCTTTAAATCCGTCCTTTATTCATTAGTTGCATAATATACTATTTTTTTACGTACGTATTATTCGTTTCTATCCTACTTGTTCCAAATTTAAAAAAAATGATTGCTGCTAACTACTATAAAATGAAAGAAATTTAAAAAAGTGATATGGCGGGATCTTTTGGGGAACTTTGTTAATTTTGCTTGACATTATTTTTGGAAACGATAAAGTGTGATACTATCTGATTTTGAGTGCTTCGGCTTCGAATTAAAATGGAATCATTTAGCGACACATTAACTCCGGAAAACATTCTAAATGAAGCCGACAGTGTTAGGTATAGAAAATCTTTTAACTGTTTGATATGAGTTTCTTTTATCTACTATTCCTCTAAGTAATAGTTGAAAGAAAAGTAGATTATGCACCTCGCCTTAAGTAATTTATATTGCCCTCGTGCCTGTTAGATTAGAGCCCTCGCTAACGCTCAGGCTCTAAATCAGGCACTCGGTGCAATAATAAATTACTTTGTGCTCGATGCAATAATCTACTATTTTTCACAGTTCATTCTATACCTCCAAACAGGGCAAGTTTACGGGCTTCAAATATACGTTCGCCGTGACCTTGACTTACAAATTACCATACAGGGCAGAGGGTAGTAAAGAGAACCTTGAAGATATGGCATCGTAAACAATTTAGTATCGCATGTAATGTCTTATTTTCGCTTCCGGAGTCAACAAGACTTGTACTTATTGCAATATTTATGGTAGGAAAACAAAAAAGGTAGGTACATCCCTTTTGTATTTTGTTTGCAACTGGAGGATTATCTTTCTCTATTTGGGGTCGGCTGGGTAGAATTAATATTTTGGTACAAGCCCGTCACACTATTCCCAAATCACTGTAACTTCTGAAACCCAGAATGAACAGTGGCGATCACTAGAAAAGCGCCGAGACAGCTCGACGAAGTTCTAGAGAGACAATTTAATTGTCTTGGATCCCGCAATGAAATTTATTGGAAAAGAATAGCGGAGGAGTTGGAAAAGGAGTTGAAAAAGGAGTTGCAGCTTACTGTTTTCTTAGGGAATATATAAGTAAGAAATTAGCGAAAAGGAATAAATAATAAAGGAATGTACCTAATCATAAGACTGAGTTTCATTTCAATCAAATGGTTTAAATCTCACTATCCAGCCCCGTCACCCAGAACCACAACCACGGCAATTCATTCATATTTTATTTACCCTGGCTATAATGTGTAATTTTGTTTAATTACACATTATAACGGAATGACGTCAATTTTCTATAGACGTCACTTAACAATCACGTCAAATTGGCGATCGATACAAGTATAGCTATTTGAATACATAAAGTTCTGTGAGGATTGTTTGATAGACTGGCGTATAATAAGATGCAAGTAAATATACGGGTCTTTCGTCGTTTTGGACCTGAATGTTGCGGGGATCCAGCGGATCCCCGCAGAATCCGCTGGTTGCGTGACGCCCAGGAACGGTCTATGTGGCGACACTTGAGGGAGGTCTATGTCCAGAAGTGGCTTTCGGATGAAATGGTGATGATGATCGAAAACAACATCACGCCTGTAATCCAGAGACATCCTTCTACAAGGATTTTACAGATAGGGAAGGAGACTGAAGATAGGATTCTTGAAAATTCTTCTCCTAAATTAAACAAGAAGTTGAAAACTTATAAAATTATGAAGATCGTCATTTCTGCCGATGAAAAATTCATTATCCACGGATTTTTCCAGCATAAGTTTAATACTAGCCTTGTAAAAATAATATTTTTACGTCCCATAAATACCCACTAGATTACCACATCATTATCACATCTCCCCAATTAATATTAAACCCACATCTGACACCTCAACTCCTCCGAATTTCCGAAAATCCTCACACCACATTAATAATTTCCTCAATAACTCCATACCTAATTCCCTGCTCACCTCACGTGACAAGTGGGTGTGCAGATAGCCACGTATGTCAGCTATGCCAGTTCTGGCACGTTACATGGCATCACGCCATCTCAGGTGGCATCGGATGCTGCGTGTTGGGTACGACTCGTGCGTAGATGCGATTTTGTTAGTGGTAATGAATTAGGTAGGATTAAACTTTGTACCTTTGGTTGTTTACGGATTGTATTCGTTTATAACAATGCAATACATAAGTTTTTAAATGCTTGGACGTGGACGTCAAAAATATCAAGAATGACTATTTTCCATACAAACTTTCATCCCCTATTTAACTTCCTACGGGGTTAAAATATGAAAAATCCTTCCTTATTCCTTGTCTACATTATAAAGGGAACCTCTGTGCAAAATTGCAGCATTCCAGGTCCAAGGGTTTGAGCTAGGCGTTGATGAGTCAGTCAGTCAGGACTTTTCTCTTTAATTATGTAGATGACATGGTGGCCAAGGCAACCACCAACCCGCCCTGACTTTCGTGAGGGACTACGTTCCACTCCCTCCGACCTCAGTTAGGGAGTGAGGCTGCGGATTGTTAAAAAGAGATACCGCGGCCCGGACACAAAAGGCTATGAAAAAACATGGGTGGTTTTTAGTCAGTAGAAGCCTGACACACCCTTCCACTCCGCCCAGAGCGGTTGGCTTCACCCCACCCTCCAAAAACTTGTCAAACAGCCCTATTTTCAATAGTGAGAAACTGCCAGATCATACTTATACCCCACTACATTTATCCCATTACATGTTGATATTTTCAAAGTCTCTAGTTCGGCGGTATTTTGTGTACATACTACATAGTAAACTATTTTAGACTGTTACTCATAGTCCTTAAATATTCTTAGTACTTTTCCCAATGTCAATATCATAAGGGCAAATGTACTATTAATAATACCATTGATTTTTACGGGTAAAGATTATGTTTTTAAAGGTTGAGGTGTCCATTATTAACCTTTTTTATTTTTGGGGGGGGGGTGGGAAATCATCGATTTATGACTCCTCCCATTCTCCCATGTTCCTTCTTAGCCCTTTGTGTCGAAGCCGCGGTAACTCTTTCAAACAACCCGCAACCCAATTATATTACCCTCAACTCCGGTGCGTTTAAAGTCACATTCACATTGGTACTTGCCCGGATTTTGAACCCATAACCTCGTGTGTGAGTGACACACGATCATAACCAATGGGTTATGACAACAACCAATTATCCTTAATAGGGATGTGTCCTGAGTAAAAAAAAATTGATTCTGTTTAGTCCGTCAGTTAGATTATCGAAAAATATTGGATACGTGTTTTTTGTTTTATCAAATTAATAAAAATTTACGAAGATAAAACGCGTCAAAGATTGGGGCTTTTGACGGCAATACGTAGTAAAAAAAAATAGGTAAAAAAACTTTTTAAGTTAAACGGTTTTATGTTAAACATACATTGCAATGTTTAAGATAAATGTACTAAAAACCAAAAAATAATAAAATAGAAAACCGTGGGGCACGTCAATTGTCTACAAATTATCGACTTAATTATTATTATTATTATTTAATCAACGATTGTAGACAATAGGGGATCGGACAAAAAAAAACTAATTAGTCCGTCAGATAGATTTCCAAAAATTATTGGACACGTATTTTTTCTTTTTTCACGTAAACTTAAAATGAAGACGATAGAGTGCTTCGAAAACTCGTGTGACGTCATATGATAGTACATTTTGACGACACAAGTGACGTTTCAAGCCCCACTCCAAGATCTTTGACACGTTTTATCTTCGTCATTTTTTATTAATTTGATAAAACAAAAAACACGTATTCAATATTTTTCGATAATCTAACTTACGGACTAAACAGAATCATATTATTTTGACCCTGTCCGATCCCCTATTGACGTGCCCCACGGTTTTCTATTTTATTATTTTTTGGTTTTTAGTACATTTATCTTAAACATTGCAATGTATGTTTAACATAAAACCGTTTAACTTAAAAAGTTTTTTTACCTATTTTTTTATTTTCTAGTTTTTAGTTTTTATTTCGCATTCTGTTTAAAGAGGCCGCCATCTTGGATTTTAATTTTATATAGTACATTGTATTATATATACTGGTTGAGCACTTTCATTTGATATCCATATTGATGGGATCGATAAGACCTACGTTATCCGCCATTTTTTAGCGGCCGCCATCTTGTATTTCAATTTTTTATAGTTGTATTCTGCTTGTTGAGCCCTTTCATTTGATACCCATATTGATTGGATTGATAAAACCTACGTTATTCGCCATTTTGTCGCGGCCGCCATCTTGGATTTCAATTTTTTATAGTATATTGTATTCTGCTTGTTGAGCCCTTTTATTTGATACCCATATTGATGGGATTAATAAAACATAAATAAATTATCCGCCATTTTGTAGGGGCCGCCATCTTGGATTTCAATTTTTTATAGTATATTGTATTCTGCTTGTTGAGCCCTTTCATTTGATACCCATATTGATGGGATTAATAAAACATACATTATCCGCCATTTTGTAGCGGCGGCCATCTTGAATTTATAATGATAATGAATAAACATAAATGTATTGTCACCAAAATCCAAAGTGTATACAAAATTTCAGATTAATCGGTTGACTGGAAGTGGGTGAAATTTGAATTGCTAAATTTGACCCAAGAATAAAACAAACGGGGTGAGCTAAATAAAACCGTTTAAAAATGTAGTGCGATGTGACGTCACACGAGATTTCGAAGCACTGTATCGTCTTCATTTTTGGATTACGTAGGTAAGAAAAAATACGTGTCCAATATTTTTTGGTAATCTACGTGACGGACTAATTAGATTTTTTTTGTCAACGGTAGTTGACAAAAAAAATCTATTCTTGGTATGTCAAGTTCAAGTACCTCGAGGACTTGAGGGTCAACAAAGGACGTACAAAGTCAAAGTCAAAGTCAAAGTCAAAATTCATTTATTCAAACTAGGCTGATAATCAGCACTTTTCGAAGGTCAAAATTTACTTTACTTTACTTTACTACAGTGAAATTTGGCTAACTGGGACTTGGATAAGTGAGAAACTTCTATAACTTTACTGGAACTCATACTGAGACATGAGACAGATTTGGATATCTGAGACACATTTAACCAGGTTTCACTGTATTTACATTTTTATAAGACAGTCCCCCAAAAACGCCCACCCATCGACACTTCCTAGTGTTTAGCTGGAAAGAAGAAGTGGCGGAACAAACTCCCCAGCACACATCTGTCTGTTAGGTTGGTTAGAAGAACCAGACTCGATACAATAGCAAGGTGTCAGTTAAAGAAGAAGGGGCAAAACGTCCCTACCCTTGTAACACTTTCTACTATATATCAAATGAAAGAGCATTAAAAGTACATCATTTTATTGTATGACAGTAAATGTGTGAATAATGGGAGAAAAAAGTTATTCACCGATAAAGATAAAAAATATATTTTAATTTTTTTTTTCATCGAACTTACTTGAGTGGGGTGTCTATTGATAGGTATTTTAAAATGAAACTGAGGTTTCTAAAACCATTTTTTTTCAAAGTCAGTCGTTTGAAAGATAGACACTTCCAAAGTGCTAAAAGGTGTCCCCCAACCCCTCTAACTTTTAAAATAAGGGAGTGAAAAATCTAATGAAAATATATGCTCTAGATCGCAATAAAAGCTTACAACCAAAATTAGTTTGAATGAGATATAGTTAGCAGTTATTGAGATATAGAACATTGAAAAAACCGAAAATATAACTTTGTCATTCATACAAACACTATGAAAAACCAACTTATCACAAAATGTGTAATTCTGTTGCCGATTTAACAACAAATAATACATATTAAAGGGGATGCTCGACCCTACGACGATGGTACGGAACATTTTTTTATAACCCAGATTTTAGTCAGACTTGTACTGACTAAAAACCACACATGTTCCTTCTTAGCCCTTTATGTCGAGGCCGCTCTATCTCTTTCGAACAACCCGCAGCCCGACTTCCATATTGCTGACATCTCGTTGAGGCGCGTGGAACACGAACTCGACGTCGACACGCCTTTTTTTTTTTTTTTTTTGGTGGGTGGAAAATCATCGAATGACCCCCCCCGCTCTTGGGCAGAGCGAAGGGGAGTGTCAGACTTCTACTGACTAAAAACCGAACCCATGTTCCTTCTTTGCCCTTGCGCCGAGGCCACGTAATCTAGTACATAATACCGCGGCCCCGACGGGCGTCGGCCCTTGCGGGCCCCTCCTTGCTGACATCTCTTTGAGGCGCGCGTGGAACACGAACGCGCCGCCGACACGGTCTGTTGCCGTCATGACGACGGCCGGACGGCGAGCTAGCCCATTACTCACCGTCCACAGGCCCGCGTCTACGGTGGCCGGAAGCCATCACGTGGCCCCCGACGCCCGGAGCGCCTTCCGCGCCTTTCGCGGCGGCTGGGACGTCGAGAGGATCGCTCCCTCTCTCGTTCCGCCTCCTCCTTCGCTAGCATCACTGCTTCGCAGAAGGAGGCGACGGCGTCCCATTCCTCCTCGCCCCGGACCATGGCTTGCACCAGGGCCGGACGCGAGAGGTCGCCGCCGCCGATCGCCGCTACGAGAACACGGCGGGGCTCCGCCCAAGCAGGGCACACCTCCACAGTGTGCTCCACCGTGTCCTCCGGTCGATCCTCGCAGTGGAAGCATCCGGGCGTTTCCTCCCGCCTAATTCGGTGCAGGTACCTCCCGAAACATCCGTGTCCGGTGAGGACCTGCGTCAGACGGAAGGTGAGGGCGCCGTGGCTCCTCTCTAGCCACTCCTCAAAGAGGGGACTTACCGCCACTATCGTGGCGTGCCCTGCACGGGGTTGCGACAGTCGCTGTCTCCATACCGCCATGAGATCGCACCGGAGGTCTGTCCGCCGCGCAGCAATGTGCCGCGGCAGCAGAGTGACGTCGACACGCCTGTCGTCGTCATAAGACTGACGGCGCGGCGGCGAGCTAGCCCATTACTCACCGTCCTCAGGTCCGTTTCTATGGTTGCCGGAAGCCATCACGTGGCCCCCGACGCCCCGAGCGTCTCCCGCGGCGGCTGCGACGAGAGGTTCTCTTCCTCTCACGTTCCACCACCTCCTTCGCTAGTATCACTGCTTCACAGAAGTAGGCGACGGCGTCCCATTCCCTCTCGCCCCGGACCATGGTTTGCACCAGAGCTTGGACGCGAGAGGTCACCGCCGCCAATCGCCGATCACGGCGGGGCTCCGCCCAAGCGGGGCAGACCTCCACGTTGTGCTCCACCGTATCCTCCGGCTGTTCCTCGCAATAGTAGCATTAAGGTGTTTCCACCCGCCTGATTCGGTGCAGGTACCTCCCGAAACAACCGTGTCCGCTGAAGAGGGCGCCCGTGGTGCCTCTTCAGCCACTCCTCAAGGAGCGGACTTACCGCCGCTATCGTGGCGTGCCCTATGGTACGGAACCCTTCATGTACGAGTTGGCAAAGTTTTTATCCAATTCATTTTTTTCCAATTATTCACAAGGTTACTGTGTGAATAATTGGGGAAAAAAGTTATTCACCGATAAAGAATTGAATTTATTCTTTATTTTTTTACTAACAACCCGCTCCGGCTACGCACGGGTGCAATGTGCTACATAAGCTAACTACACTCTGTGTTAGGATTGAACAAACTAAGTTTTTTTTTATACGTGCCACGATAAAATGCGGCCTCTCAGCAACACGGATCCGTCGATTCTTATTTCTTAGTCAGTCATTCTTGGACTTTAATTTAGACATACTTCTATGGTGTATACACCAAAGAAATATTCCATTTCCTCAATTCAATTCTTCAATTATTCACACAGTTCAGTAACCGTGTGAATAATTAAAAAAAAAAAAAAATGGGTAAAAAAAACTTGCCAAGTGTGAGTCGAACTCGCACATGAAAGGTTCTGTATCATCGTAGTAGGGAAGTCCCCTTTAATTTATATATATATTTTTTTTTTTTTGTTAGCCTAATCTTTCCCACTCCTGAGCAAAGGCCTCCCCCCCATTCCTTCCACTTTCATTTGTATTTTTTGTTGTTAAAGCGGCAACATAAATACATTATTTTGTGATAAGTTGGTTTTTCATAGTGTTTGTATGAATGACAAAGTTATATTTGCGGTTTCATAAATGAGCTATATCTCAAAAACTGCTGACTATATCTCGTTCAAACTAATTTCGGTTGTGAGTTTTTATTGCGATCTACAGCATATATTTTTATTAGATTTTTCAATTACTTAGTTTAAAAGTTAGAGGGGGCGGGGGCACATTTTTGCACTTTGGAAGTGTCTATTTTTGAAACGATTGACTTTGAGAAGAAATGGTTTTAGTAACCTCAGTGTCATTTTAAAAGACCTATCCATAGACACCACACTCAAGCAGGTTCTACGAAAAAAAATATATATATTTTCTTTCTTTATCGGTGAATAACTTTTTTCCCCCATTACTCACACATTTACTGTCATACAATAAAATTATGTATTTTTAACGCTCTTTCATTTGATATATAGGAGAAAGTGTTACAAGGAAAGGGACGGGGTCCATACAAATATACCCATTCTTCTTTAAGATTTACTACAGACACAATCATTATTAAACAAAAGTATATAACAATAAACAGTGTAAAAATAAAATAATAAATACATAACATAACAGTAAACTAATTTTGGAGAAAGAACACAAATAACAAACATTGTCTTGTGTTCAACTCAGCGACCAACTATTCTTATCATCTAAGTAGTCGTTAATAGAATAGTAAGCTTTTACAAGACGATGGGTTTAGTCACTAAAAAGCTCGTGGCTTAATAATAACAAGTAACCGTTTCAAGGTTAAGCAAACGCTTGCTTAGTTCAATCCGTAGATGGGTGATCATTGTAACCATCATCATCTGGAGTCAGAGTTTCTAAACCGTCTCAAAGGCCTCTGACACCCCGTCGGGGCTGCGGGTTGTTCGAAAGAGATACCGTGGCTTCGACACAATGGGACATGATTGGCTTTTATTCAGTAGAAGTCTGACACTCCCTACCGCTCTGACCGAACACTAAGTCGTGGTTTCGAACCCAGGCAGGTGCATTACTTTGTCTAATTTATTTCATCGACACTGCTCTCAAAAACGGTGAAGGAAAACATCGTGAGGAAACCGACATGTCTTAAAAAATTCGAAGACAATTTCGACATCTACCAACACGCACTGGGCCCGTGTGGTGGATTATAGCCCATCCCTCTCCTAGAGAGGAGGCCCTGAGTCCCTGTAATGGGAACATTATAGGCTGATGATGATAATATGCAAGCGTTTTCCTACTCCTCCGCTATTCTTTTCTGATTAATTTCGTTGCGGGATCCAAGACAGTTAAATCGTTTCTCTGGGACTTCGTCGGGCTTCATTGTCTCGGCGCTTTTCTTGTGGTCGCCACTGTTGATTCTGGCTAACAGGAGTTACAGTGGTTTGGGAATAGTGTGGCGGGCTTGTCCCATATAAAAAATATGCAAGCGAAGACGTGTGCTAAGCTTAGTTTCAGCCAGTTGCTATTACGTATATGTCGGTACAAGAATGATTGCTCCCATTAATTGTTATTTAGTTCAATTTAGGTTAATTATTGCCGTACATTATTTTGACCTGTGCGTGAGGTTTCATAATAACTACAATGTTTTTGGTTTAGGTTGAATTATCTCATGTTTTTGTAGGATTTTTATGTTTTATTTAACCTAAATACCTACATGAACTAAATATTAAAATATGCTCGAAACCTTACATTAGGTACATCACGCCTGTAATCCACAAAGGGTTAGGCAGAAGTAGGCAGAAGTGCACTTCTGCCTGTAAAAAATATCCTCTACAGACGTTTGCCTTAGTACAAATACATTTCATCAGTTCTGTTAAAGTCCCGTGTAATAGGGGGCGACCTTAAGGTACAAGTTGGTAGCGGGCGATACGAAGCCGCAGCAGACGACGTGTCGCGGCGACACGACTGGTTTCTACGTATTTCTATGAAATTCCCTCCGTAGTTAGCGACATGAAGCTAGCGACGCGTCGTCGAGCGGCAGACGCACGTGTCGTCCGACCGCAGATCAGTAGTGCCCATAGATAACAGAAACAACAGGAGAAAATGTATCCGTCTTCAGTTTACACCAACTGGATGCCATCTGCAGTCGGGGAAATCATGACTGCAGCGACATGACGCGACGACGTGTCGTGACGACATGAAGCGACGACATGTCGTCTGCTGCTGCGTGCAGTCGGCTACCAACTTGTACCTTTATTGCGGGCACAAATTCACACTTCGTGGCTGGTAATGACAAATTGCTGATGGAAGCGAAACCAGGGCCTCATGCACGTAGTCGCTCTTTCGACGACTAAACCAAGGAGGTAAAAACCAATAACATAATCAATCTATATCGTTCCCACTGCTGGGACCAAACTGTTCTTCTGTAAAAAAAGGAATGAGATGGTATTCCACCAGTGGACTACACCGCACCTGATTTTTCTAATAAACTTCAACCATAAGGTCAATGTATGTCTTTGTAAGGCTTCCCTTACCAACGTTTCTACGCACTACCTTGTAAATAGTTATTCGCCTTTCATTCATACTCTCAACATGATCAAATCAAACCATCGAAGTAAATTGTAGGTATGCTGTTTACAATTATTTTCACCAGAATTAAAAACTGCATTTGTGTCCTATCAGAGTATCAGACTATTCCTCAATCTATCAACCAAAGTGATTAGCAGTAGACCTAACATACAAATAATAATTAATTTACAAATGATAGCTAGAATCCGGTACATCAAATATTAAAGTTCCAAAATGTTAAGCTACTTCTGTTGCTTACCGTACTACGCAACTTAATACTCCGAAAGTCCCAAGGTCACGCTCATCAACACAATACTTAGCCCGTAGTATAATGACATAACATGATACGCCTACAGTCTCTAGGCCTTTATTAGAAGACCTTGGACTCAATGATGAGGGCATTAGCCCGTCAGTACTCTTGGCAGACTTGTTGGCGGCTGGGCGTAGTAGATTTTATCTGATGTAGCTCTGAGTAGAGGAAGACCAAAGAAACGATGGATAAACTGTCTTAAGAATGATATGGTAAGAACTGGTGTCTCGTGAGATGACGAGAAACGGAGACGTATGGGAAAAGAAGACAACAAATGAATTGGGCATATCCCACAAATCCCCCTCAGGGGGGAAATTGGAATCGAAAAAATAATTATTCCACAAATCCTCCCTTAGAGGGAAAAGTGGAATAAAAAAAACAAACAAGACGTCTACAAGGGATATGGGCAGGATAATGATGTTGATGCAGCTCCTGCAGTTGTTTGACAGTACCTATCTTTTGGAGATTTTGGCAGTCGTTCCTCTGGCTAATATAATAATAATAATAATATAATAATATTCCACAATAAAGGGTATAATGTGGAAGTGTTTAGTCATTCGTCATCATATTCTAAAGAGACGACAGAGGTTTTTCTTTGTACATACGCTTGTAATCCTCGAAGGATTAGGTACATGAAACGCCTACAGTCTATAGGCCTTTATTAGAAGACCTTGGACTCAATGATGAGGGCATTAGCCCGTCAGTTTGCTTGGCAGACGCGTTGGCGGCTCGTAGTAGATTTTATCTGACTGAAAAGCTTTTGCAGTTGGTTTGACGGTATCTTTTTGGAGATCATGACGGTCGGTGTGGGTAATGAGGGGGAATTTCTTGGATTTAATGTGTGATTCATCGTATTAGCAAGCATATCGTAAGCGATGGAAATTACACCTTTTGATTTCGCTTATATTTGAAAATCATGCGAGAGAGGAGCCTGGATTTAAATCATAGTGTCCACTGATGGTACGTTTGCTGCAGTTCGGGACCTCTCTCAGCCTTTCCGCAGCCTTATAGTTTGGGAAGGCTGCTAAAATTCTGGGACGACCTATGTTGGTTGGAGTAGGTACTATTAAAACATCACGCACAATGACCCAATCAAGACGCTAAGTGCGGATAAAACCCTAGTTAAACTAAACCGCATGGCGAAAACACACCTATTCAAATACCCATCGATCCATCCATAAAAACTTTCCGCACATCATTCTCAATAGGATAATACCACGAACAAATTATTCAACTACTTAGTAACAAAGACAAAAAAAAAACTGTCAATGAACAGTCATGAATACTCTTGAGAACTCATAAAACATTATCGTTATTGATCACACCACCACACATGGTATGGTAAACCCACCATCTGTGGCTATGACTCAGTACCTACAATTTACCATCTCAGACATCACATGCTTTTAAATCTTGGAAAAGATGTTCTTAAATGATAAATCATCACTACATATTTATAAAACAAAGTCCTTGGGCAGTCCCTGTAAAATAGACCCGGTAGGGCTGGAAATAAACCCTAACATAGTTGAGAAACGGCTAGGCAGATGATGCATTGTCATTGAAACTAAACATACATAAATAATAAAAAAATCAGTTCAATCGGAAACCAAACTGGGCCAAAAACTTCCGTAAGTAAGATAAAGGTGAAGCTGCTAAAAATGAGTTTAAAAGAGTACGTCCTATTCCTATCTCAATAGTCCTTATTTATTTCAGACCTCCACGCGAGTAAACCCATGAGCAAAACCTAGTTATTATCATCACGTTTCTGTATCTTAGAAGATATGATCATTAAGATAAGAAGAAAAATGCATTAAAAAAAAGATTAAGTACATTTACATGCTCTGACGCCACGCTGTCTGATCGACGCACGCACACACACAACTAGCCAATCAGAGTCACGCACACTAACAAAGTAGCCAATCGTAGTTCAGGATCAGTTGCATACGGACATAGTGGCAAAAGCAGTGATATGCCAGAAGTACTAGTTTTGTGGTCAACGTCGAAGATCGTAATTATCATCAACTTTTGTTGGTGTGTGGGAAATCATTAAATGTCTCTGCCCAGAGCGGGATGAGAGGAGTGTCAGACTTCTACTGACTAAAAACCACCCATGTTCCTTCTTAGCCCTTTGTGTCGAGGCCGCGGTAACTCTTTCGAATAACCCGCAGCCCCGACGGGATCTTCCTACCCTTTTTTTTTTTGGTGGGTGGAAAATCATCGAATAACACCCCCCGCTCTTGGGCAGAGCGAAGGGGAGTGTCAGACTTCTACTGACTAAAAACCAAACCCATGTTCCTTCTTCGCCCTTGTGTCGGAGCCACGGTATCTCTTTCGAATAACCCGCAGCCCCGACGGGATCTGAATGGTAGAAAAAAACGTGTTGTGCCGACCCCAAATGACAAACTCAAGCTCAAATCCTTTATTTCAATTTAGCCATTACAGGCACTTTTGAATGTCAGAAGAACATTTCACAAAAAAAAAGGAAACTGTGTGAGTGCATACGTCCGTCATTCCGAAAGTCACTACGCCGAACCCCACGCCACCGAATGCCCGCAACAACGAACACTGCGAGCACGAAAGCACGCAGCCACGCACACCGCAACAACGAATGCTCGAGACCCCAAATCACGGAACTATGAATGGACGCCGCAACGTGCCGCCGCCCCGCGACCCGGAGCCCCGCGCACCCTCCGACATGGGATAAGGGCAGGACTATGGATGCTGATGACTCTTTTAGCCACATGCAATTCGTCCCTCCTGATCACATGCCCATACCACGACAGTCGACTTCCTTTTAGGTTGTTTTTCCTTTGAGGTAACTGGCGCAGCTTTCAATCTTCGTCTATTGTGTGGTTCGGCGTGGTGACTTTCGGAATGACGTATTGCACTCGTAGTTTCGTTCTTCTTCCGTCCTTCTGACATTCAAAAGTGCCTGTAATGGCTTAATTGAAATAATAAAATATATGAGTTTGAGTTTATTAATAAACTCATTCCTTTCTTTATCCATTCTTGTCACATCACACATCAACATTCTCATCTCCGCTACATGCAATCTTGAGTTTGGTACAGTTTCTTCAAAGAGAAATCTAATCTAAAATACACGTTAAGGTCAGGTGAGGGTCTATTTTAAATCCATTTCTCGGTCAATCTATTTCTGCCGTCAAGTATAGGCGACCGATCGAAATTCGGACGCTTTTCCTTTTCAACCTACAAATATAAGCGCTTTGCGAAGATTTTACTTTGGGTCGATGATAAGATTTCATCGATCAGCTTTTTAAAGTGACCCCACCTGGCGGCGAGTTGCCATAGCTGACCTGGAAGTCTTAAATAAACTCCGGACACAGGTTGGCGGAAGCAAGGAAAACCCATGTTCAGGCCCCACAAACTATACACCCAGCCTGTCCTGTTATTTGCACATCACATACCTAATCTAATTGAGTCTACTGAAAGTACCAAATTCGTCGCCATATGCCGATTAAATTTGAATTGTCATCGACAAGCTAAGAAGAATACTTTGCCTCTTCTATAGAATTGACAGCACAAGCAGTGAAGATTTCCGTTCGCCATCAGTGTAGAGATTTTTCCAGTAAGTTTCTGCCTAGTCCTACGGGGATTGCAAGCGTGATGCTGTCTGATTAATTCGTCCCAAGTAAAACTTCTACAACACCTTTATTATCTGGCCCACCTTTACATCTTTATTTTAAACGTTTATGTAAGTGTATGCGTGACAGAATACATCAACTAGTACGCACGCAATTCCAACACAAAGTACTTATACATACACTTCGTTCGTGATTCAGTTTACAAATGTGTAAACAAATATGTGTTGCTGAAAAATCAACCTTAAAGCTTACACATATACAGTTCAGTTTGAGCTGCAACTCTATTACTTGTCATCTCAGCAGTCACCCACTTTCTAGCCATATCCTCCTTCACACTCTAGCCATATACATAAACTCACGCTCTTTTCCCATGGTAGTAGGCAGAAACCACAGAACACACCTGCTACGATTCTATCTAATATACTTGTAAATAACAGCTTAGATATAAGGCTAGATACATGTAAAATATAGCCATGATAACATGTTATTTTTGTTATTAGTCCTTGTTAGAATAGTTTTATTCACTTATAAGGCATTTGTGAGCCTTTTTCCTTATGTATTAACGTAAAGAACCACTTTTGTGTACCTTTTGTTTACTGTTTAGTGCCTTTTAGTGCCTAACACATAAGATTTCATTGTTTAACTTGCTATGTACAACTAAAACATAGATAATCTATACATGTAACCTAGATATATAAAGTTTTTGCATTGTATGTCCAACTTTAACCTAATATGTACTAGATTTTACTATTTCCAAGTATGTAACTCTTTATTTCAATTTGTGTCTTATGTACAATAAATAACAGTTGCTTGCACACATATACAGACATGCGTTTACAGCTCACTCACACATATACATCATAAATAGTCGCCTCTCATTGGCCAGTCATAAGTTGCCACATTTGCTCACGGGCGCACCTAGCGCTAAGATGTAAAAGCTATAAATAGGGCCCGCCCAAAAATTCTGATTCACTATTCGCTCGACCGCTGCTTGAAGACAACTTAGAAGAAATCACCCGTCACCTCTACACTACACACGCATTACACTCCACATCGGCACATCGCAGCATCTTGTTTCTCTGAAGAAATCGTCTTTTATTTAATCTACCTGAAGTTCCTGAACATCCTGAGACTACAACTGCAACCCTATCAGCTACAGTCCACTGCAAGTTGGGCGCATCACTCTGCTGAAAAAGTCTGCGCCTTTCAATGGTCCTTCGAGCCGCATTGTAAGGCGCAGACTTTTTCAGCAGAGTGATGCGCCCAACTTGCAGTGGACTGTAGCTGATAGGGTTGCAGTTGTAGTCTCAGGATGCTCAGGAACTTCAGGTAGATTAAATAAAAGACGATTTCTTCAGAGAAACAAGATGCTGCGATGTGCCGATGTGGAGTGTAGTGCGTGTGTAGTGTAGAGGTGACGGGTGATCTTTCTTCTAAGTTGTCTTCAAGCAGCGGTCGAGCGAATAGTGAATCAGAATTTTTGGGCGGGCCCTATTTATAGCTTTTACATCTTAGCGCTAGGTGCGCCCGTGAGCAAATGTGGCAACTTATGACTGGCCAATGAGAGGCGACTATTTATGATGTATATGTGTGAGTGAGCTGTAAACGCATGTCTGTATATGTGTGCAAGCAACTGTTATTTATTGTACATAAGACACAAATTGAAATAAAGAGTTACATACTTGGAAATAGTAAAATCTAGTACATATTAGGTTAAAGTTGGACATACAATGCAAAAACTTTATATATCTAGGTTACATGTATAGATTATCTATGTTTTAGTTGTACATAGCAAGTTAAACAATGAAATCTTATGTGTTAGGCACTAAAAGGCACTAAACAGTAAACAAAAGGTACACAAAAGTGGTTCTTTACGTTAATACATAAGGAAAAAGGCTCACAAATGCCTTATAAGTGAATAAAACTATTCTAACAAGGACTAATAACAAAAATAACATGTTATCATGGCTATATTTTACATGTATCTAGCCTTATATCTAAGCTGTTATTTACAATCTCCCCCTCGTGCGCGAGCACCGTATAATAAGGTTTTAGTCCGCTGTAGGGATTAAGATGAGGCGAGAGGCTGGGCGACGAAGTAATCCAGCAGCTGTTCGTATCTCAGTTACTCGTACTCGTCCATCTGGGCCTGGGTAGACTTTCATGATCTCACCTCGAGGCCACACTCCTCTGGGCATTGTGCCATCACATATTATGACGATGTCGCCAACCTCTAAGTTTTTATGTTGAGGGTTGGTGCTAGATCGGGGCATCAAGAGGGGCCTGTATTCTGCCGACCATCTTGCCCAAAAGGCGTCAGCTAATGCTTGACTAGCTTTCCAGGAGTGTGAAGTCAGCTGTGCGTCTTTAAACGAACCAAAGGGTGACATCCCACTTGAGCGCCCTATAAGGAAGTGATGTTAGGTTGGGTGCTGCACGGGCAAGACGCACGTCCACGTAGTACCGTAGCGCTGGTTAACCACGTACGGCCCACTACAACAGATGACCCCGCGTTAGAACTTATTAGGAATTTTTTCAGTTTAGACTCGCTAGGAATAGAGCCACGACGGCCAACGTCTGACCCCGAGCAGCGCGCCCTAGCGGTCTTAGAAGGAACTTGTAAAAAAGTCAGCTGTAATAGGTTCGAAACGGGATTACTGTGGCGTACAGACGATGAGGTAATGCCAAATAATAAAAAACAAGCTCTCAGTCGCCTGTATAATCTAGAAAATAAACTAGATAAAAACCCAAACTTAAAAACCGAATATAGCAAGCAGGTTAATAACTTGTTGGAAGCGGGCTACGCCGAAAAAGTAGACACCCCAGCTGCATCGCCACGCAGCTGGTACTTACCGCACTTTTCAGTAGTGCATCCGCAGAAGGGTAAAGTACGTTTAGTGTTCGATGCAGCAGCTAAGTATGGGGGAAAAAGTCTAAATGACGCGTTATTAGCAGGCCCTGACCTACTCCAATCGCTATTCGGTGTGTTAGTCAGATTTAGGGAGGGTAAAATTGCAGTAGTAGCAGACATAAAAGAGATGTTTTTGCAGGTCAAAATCGCTATGCAGGACCGCGATAGTTTGCGATTTTTATGGAGGGGTGAAGATAGGGTAGGACCACCGCAGGAGTACCGAATGACGTCATTGATATTCGGGGCGGCATCCTCACCGTGTACCGCTATTTACGTAAAAAATAAAAACGCAGACGATCACGGTCAACAATATCCCGAAGTCGCGAGAGCCACGGTGCGTAATTTTTATATGGACGACTACCTAGGCGCGTTCGATAACGAAAGCGAGGCGAAGCGAGTGATAGACGCTATGTATAAGGTCCACTTAAACGCATCTTTCGAATTACGCGGATGGGCATCGAACGTGCCGGCTGTTATAAGTGACGTCACAGATACGCGCAGTAGCGATTCGACTACGCTGGGAAAAAGCGATACGGAGCGAACATTAGGTTTGATCTGGAATCACGCACGCGATACGTTAGGTTTTAACGTCAACTTAAGAAGTACGCCCGCCAGCGTCATACAAGGCGACACTCTGCCTACCAAGCGACAGGTAACTAGCGCGGTCATGTCGGTATTCGACCCCCTAGGTTTAGTTTCGCCAATTACGATGATAGGCAAATGTCTCATACAAGAAGTATGGCGCAGTGGTATAGATTGGGACGATCCCATCACAACCGAGCATCACGTGACGTGGTTATCGTTTATAAAAAACTTGCAGTTATTAAAAACATTAGAAATAGATAGATACGTACCTGCTACACACCCTAACGAAGGGGAGTTACACGTTTTCTGTGACGCTAGTGAAAAAGTGTATTCAGCCGCGATTTATTTCGTTAGTACAAACTCGGACGGTACTAAAACATCACGACTGATAGCAGGTAAAGCCAAAGTGGCCCCACTGAAACCTATTTCTATTCCCCGTTTAGAGCTTCAGGCTGCAGTGTTAGGCAGTCGATTAGCTGAATCGGTCAAGCGCGAGTCCGATTATAAAACATTAAACTGCTTTTATTGGTCTGACTCTAGAACCGTACTAGCTTGGATTAAATCAGACCCGCGCACATTCAAGTCGTTTGTAGCTCATAGACTGGCTGAAATCGAAAGCCTAACTACTCCAGCTAACTGGCGATGGGTACCCAGTGCTGAAAACGTCGCGGACGACGCGACTAAGGGCATTCCTGTCGATTTTGACTCTAACCATAGATGGTTTTATGGACCCGAGTTCATAAGAGGCGACCCCGCATTATGGCCGCAGGAAAAGCGAGCCGCGGCGCCGCCACCCCCTTCAGGGGAGGAAAGAGTTCTTAAACAAGTCCATGTGATTATTAGGCATGACGTTAGCGATTATTTACCAATGGTAGAACGTTTTTCGAAATACACTCGACTAATACATGTTGCTGCCACCGTTCTGCTCGCCGCCGAGGTATTTAAAGCCAAAATGCTCAAAAGAATCACAAGTAAAGAACTGGCTCCAAGCCATATAAAACTAGCTGAACTGCTGCTAGTAAGAAGGAGCCAATATAACTCGTTCGGCGAAGACATCACGACGATTGAGGCTGGACGGCGACCACCGAAGAAGTCCCCGTTCTACAAACTCTCCGTGAAGATCGACCGCAACGGTATCCTGTGTCTAGACAGCAGAATAAAAGAAAAGCAAAACCTGCCAGTCCTACATGCCAAAGAAGGCTTTACTCAGCTGTTGGTGCATCACACGCACTCAACTTTCAACCACGGCAACCACCAAACCGTTATGAATGAGCTGAGACAACGCTACCACATAATAGGACTGCGCGGCGTTATACGCTATATTTGCAACAAATGCCAATGGTGTCGGACCTATAGGGGAATCCCCTCAAAAATTCCCTTAGGCGACTTACCAGCTGAAAGGCTGGCCCAAAACCAACCGCCCTTCACAGCTACAGCGGTGGATTATTTTGGGCCCATGCATGTCAAAGTCGGGCGAAGGCTAGAAAAAAGGTGGTGCGCCTTATACACCTGCCTCACCACTCGAGCAGTGCACCTAGAGGTGGCCACATCCCTCTCGGCCTCCTCTATGATCATGAGCCTGCGCAGAATGATAGCTCGCCGCGGCACGCCGACTGTAATATATAGCGACAACGGAACCAACTTCGTTGGCGCTGAAAAGGAAATATCTGAAGCCATGCAAGGCAATGACCAAGACTTGAGAGCTTTCGCGTCTGAAAAGCTGATCACCTGGAAGAAGATACCACCTGGTGCCCCAAACATGGGCGGCGCCTGGGAAAGAATGGTCAGATCGGTGAAAACAGCATTACGAGTCACTCTGAAAGAAAGGTTTCCTCCTGACGATATATTACACACGTTATTATTAGAAGCTGAGCACGTGGTAAATTCGAGGCCATTGACCCCAGTGAATCCCAACTTGGATGAAGAAGCGTTGACCCCTAATCACTTCCTTATAGGGCGCTCAAGTGGGATGTCACCCTTTTTTTTTTTTTTTTTTTTTTTTTTTTTTGGTGGGTGGAAAATCATCGAATGACCCCCCCCGCTCTTGGGCAGAGCGAAGGGGAGTGTCAGACTTCTACTGACTAAAAACCGAACCCATGTTCCTTCTTTGCCCTTGCGCCGAGGCCACGTAATCCAGTACAAAATACCGCGGCCCCGACGGGCGTCGGCCCTTGCGGGCCCCTCCTTGCTGACATCTCTTTGAGGCGCGCGTGAAACACGAACGCGCCGCCGACACGGTCTGTTGCCGTCATGACGACGGCCGGACGGCGAGCTAGCCCATTACTCACCGTCCACAGGCCCGCGTCTACGGTGGCCGGAAGCCATCACGTGACCCCCGACGCCCGGAGCGCCTTCCGCGCCTTCCGCGGCGGCTGGGACGTTGAGAGGATCGCTCCCTCTCTCGTTCCGCCACCTCCTTCGCTAGCATCACTGCTTCGCAGAAGGAGGCGACGGCGTCCCATTCCTCCTCGCCCCGGACCATGGCTTGCACCAGGGCCGGACGCGAGAGGTCACCGCCGCCGATCGCCGCTACGAGAACACGGCGGGGCTCCGCCCAAGCAGGGCACACCTCCACAGTGTGCTCCACCGTGTCCTCCGGTCGATCCTCGCAGTGGAAGCATCCGGGCGTTTCCTCCCGCCTGATTCGGTGCAGGTACCTCCCGAAACATCCGTGTCCGGTGAGGACCTGCGTCAGACGGAAGGTGAGGGCGCCGTGGCTCCTCTCTAGCCACTCCTCAAAGAGGGGACTTACCGCCACTATCGTGGCGTGCCCTGCACGGGGTTGCGACAGTCGCTGTCTCCATGCCGCCATGAGATCGCACCGGAGGTCTGTCCGCCGCGCAGCAATGTGCCGCGGCAGCAGAGTGACCCCCCGGTGTAGCGCCTCCGCGCGCCACTCGTGTAGGCGCGCGAGGACTATCGCCTCCAGATCCCACGGTGGCAATCCGGCAAGGAGATTCGCCGCCTCGCGGGAGATCGTGCGGTACCCGCGGACTAGCCTTACGGCCATGACCTTTTGGGGCGCGTTCAGGTAGTGGACGGCCCGCTTCCTCACGGCACGTGCCCACACCGGGGCCCCGTAAAGGGCCATGGACCGCACGATCCCCGCATACAGCCTACGGCAGGAGGCGTTTGGCCCCCCCAGATTGGGCAAGAGCCACCTAAAGGCAGCTGCGGCCCGCTCCAGTCTGGGAGCCAAACGTCGGAAGTGCTCCACGAGTGGGATGTCACCCTTTGGTTCGTTTAAAGACGCACAGCTGACTTCACACTCCTGGAAAGCTAGTCAAGCATTAGCTGACGCCTTTTGGGCAAGATGGTCGGCAGAATACAGGCCCCTCTTAATGCCCCGATCTAGCACCAACCCTCAACATAAAAACTTAGAGGTTGGCGACATCGTCATAATATGTGATGGCACAATGCCCAGAGGAGTGTGGCCTCGAGGTGAGATCATGAAAGTCTACCCAGGCCCAGATGGACGAGTACGAGTAACTGAGATACGAACAGCTGCTGGATTACTTCGTCGCCCAGCCTCTCGCCTCATCTTAATCCCTACAGCGGACTAAAACCCTATTATACGGTGCTCGCGCACGAGGGGGAGATTGTAAATAACAGCTTAGATATAAGGCTAGATACATGTAAAATATAGCCATGATAACATGTTATTTTTGTTATTAGTCCTTGTTAGAATAGTTTTATTCACTTATAAGGCATTTGTGAGCCTTTTTCCTTATGTATTAACGTAAAGAACCACTTTTGTGTACCTTTTGTTTACTGTTTAGTGCCTTTTAGTGCCTAACACATAAGATTTCATTGTTTAACTTGCTATGTACAACTAAAACATAGATAATCTATACATGTAACCTAGATATATAAAGTTTTTGCATTGTATGTCCAACTTTAACCTAATATGTACTAGATTTTACTATTTCCAAGTATGTAACTCTTTATTTCAATTTGTGTCTTATGTACAATAAATAACAGTTGCTTGCACACATATACAGACATGCGTTTACAGCTCACTCACACATATACATCATAAATAGTCGCCTCTCATTGGCCAGTCATAAGTTGCCACATTTGCTCACGGGCGCACCTAGCGCTAAGATGTAAAAGCTATAAATAGGGCCCGCCCAAAAATTCTGATTCACTATTCGCTCGACCGCTGCTTGAAGACAACTTAGAAGAAATCACCCGTCACCTCTACACTACACACGCATTACACTCCACATCGGCACATCGCAGCATCTTGTTTCTCTGAAGAAATCGTCTTTTATTTAATCTACCTGAAGTTCCTGAACATCCTGAGACTACAACTGCAACCCTATCAGCTACAGTCCACTGCAAGTTGGGCGCATCACTCTGCTGAAAAAGTCTGCGCCTTTCAATACTCCTTTTGCCTCGTCCACATTCATAAATCTGGTCAATTACACAATATGTCTCTTCTTATAGCCATACACAAAACTTTCCTCACAACATTTTCAATAGTGGTCAGTTTTCCTAGCCTGCCTCCATTCGGTCTAGCGGTCATTTCTTTTTCCCAGGCAAAGGGCTCCACTCGGTCGTTGCAAAATGAACTTAATTCCCACAACAACTAGAGTTCAAATTCGCTTAACTGACAATCATCAGTTGGAAGCCAAGATTCGAATAGACTTTAACCTCTTCATTCATTGGTTGCAACTCCCAACCTCCTCCATGTGAGCTTGCCAAACACAATTATATGAAACAACAAACAGTTCTGAGAAACAAGAGTGATTAAAATTATGATGAAAAAAATACATTAAATCCTTTGTGTTGTTTCTTTCAGGCTCATTGTTGTTTCTATAGAGATGGTTGCTTTGTTTTATTGGTATAGATGTTAGTTAAAATAAGTTAACGTCGAGTAAACGTAGTGTGATGGTATGTCATGGATTGGTTTTAATGACGAATTAGAAAAAGGAAAATATCGTCCCATCATCATCATTCATTATTTCAGTCGAAAGATGCTGGACATAGGTCTCCCCCAAGTGTTCCCACATTGGCCGGCCCCGTGCGTCTCGCAACCAGCGGATCCCCAGATCCTACACGGCTACACCAGGGCCCCGAGTCTGCTATTCAATAGGGTCAGAATGGTCGATCATTGATCTCATAATGGTTGCTAGATGACAAGCCAAAAAGTACCTTATGCCTGTCGACTTAAGGTACTTTTTGGCTTGTCGTCAATCAACCATTATGAGATCAATGATCGACCATTCTGACACTATTGAATAGCAGACTCGGGGCCCAGATCATCGGTTCACGTAGTGGGAAGCCTTCCATCACAACGTTTTCCGGCATCATTTAGCAAAAAATTATAACTCATCGTCCTCCTACCCTTGTACGATTGTAGATAAGGTCGACGATGGACCGAGCTAATCCTAAAGAAGCCTATTACATAGCCGACATTTATAATATACTAGCGGACGTCCCGCGGTTTCACCCGCGTAGATCCTGTTCCCGTGGGAATACAGGGATAAAAAGTAGCCTATGACACTCAGCAATAATGTGGCTTTCTATTGGTGAAATAATTTTTAAAATCGGTTCAGTAGATCCCGAGATTACCCCTTACAATTTAACAAACACACAAACTTTACTTCTTTAGAATATTAGTATAGATTGGGGTCCTATGCCGACGCAGGCAGGGAATGCCACTCATGCACTTATTTACAACATAAATATAGTTGATTTCTTCCTAGAAACTTATCTAGTACCATCAGTAATTATTTTGTACTCGCACGATATAGAATATTACCGTGATATAGGGCACCGGTCCATAGAAGCTGACTGCTTTACAAATGACATAAAAATCTTCTAGGTTAAGCCGCACTTGCCGAGTTTGGTTTGTGGATGGTTGACTGGCCATCTATTTCATGCCGAGTTTCCTCCGTGGTAGCTAGATTTGACAGTCGTTACAGGTAGTCAGGGGAAGTCTGACAATCAGCCTTACCGAGAAGTATCGTATTACTATTAAATATTTTTCTATCGAACTTAACTTAACTTATTGTTTTTATTAGGTGAATTTAATTTTAGTTATTTTTTGTTTTAATTTAGATTTTTGTTGTTTTTTCTGTGAACGTGGCGTCACCATTGGGCCCTATCAGAATACCAGCGCTGTGACATTTATGTATCATAAATGTCACAGCAACATGCTGAGATAGTGGCCTTTTGGCTTCGCACGGGACAAATTTAAACTTGTATCTACGTCCTAATTTTAAGTATTTGTCATATTGTTTACTTTGTTAATGTTTAATTTTTTGTCAATTTGTTTTGTCCTGTTGGGAATCCAATAAACACTTTTCTTTCTTTCTTTACCCGGTAGGTACACACTGGGTTGTGGAGGTCAGATAGGCAGTCGCTTCATAAAATTTTCAGGAATAGGAATGTTCCCTGACTAAAACAAATATGATTAATTGATTGTTTAATCCGTCAGTTATATTATCAAAAACATTGTTACGTGTTTTTTGTTTTATTAAATTAATATAAATTGACGAACATAAAACACGTCAAAGATCATGAGTATGGGCTTGTGACGTTCTTTTCCGGTAAAAAATGTACTGAAAAGTGACGTCACACTATTTTAAAAACAACCTCCTGTTTTTCAAAGTCGGTTAATAAGAAAGCTATGCTAACTATTCTACGTAGCAGTGGACAATCGACTTTATAGTGGGTGGGGGAGGGAACGATATTAAATGAATGGCTTGATCGTGAATGATTTACGACAAGTCTAGTAGAAACATGGGAAAAAATACTACGAAACTTTGGATCTGTTTCAGGCACTACGGCACTACTACTAAATGTGAGTGTGGAGCCCCAACACAGGACATGATCACACATAATAAGCATGATTTGACATCCCAAAAAAACTAGACTTTTTGCGTAGGGTTACTTAGGTCCGTATTACAGAACGAAACTCAAGTCCAGTTTCATCTTAAATCGCCCAATCATAGTTTAAACATAGAATCTGTACTTGAGGATCAGTCTTATTCCAGAACAGCAATCAAACATTTTGTTTGTAATAAAATATAAACTTCAATTCGACAATTTGACACTGACAAGGAAATCTCTGCTCAAGCGGGGTGTCGACCACACTTGCGTGATCATAGAACCATCTACAACTGAGTAATGATCTAGAATAAAGCTATACTCGGCTGAACTACAATCAATGAATCTATGCTTGAGGAACGTTCTAAAATCAAAACTCGACATAAAACTAGTTTTAAACAGAGATCAGTGCTTGAGTTTCGTTCTGTAATACGGACCTTAGTTTGATGGATTAATGCTTGGTTGACGGCTTTATGAAGGATCCGTTTACACCCTGTATCTAGTCTGCTACATTTAAAACGTTATTAGTTATTTTTACCGTAAAAAACAGCAGCAAAGCCTCTAGCTAGCCAAAGCCTTTCACTACCCCAACAGTTACTGAATTTCAGTAACACCGCCAAATGGTGGTCGTCAAATCATGTCAGAGGCCCAGGAGGCGGTTTAGAAACTCTGACACTAGGGTGTGTGGGGTCTTTAGACCTTGCTGCCTACACGATAATAAGAAGACCATAAAAAAACGGCAGCGAAGCCGCTAGCATTTCACTACTCCAACACTTACTGAATTTCAGTAACACCTCAATCAGTAAACAATTGAAACTTTAAGCAAACAATTTATCAAACACAATGTTTATCGGCTACCGTTGACATTGACACCATATTCCGTAGATTAAACCCACAATACGGACTCACAGTTACTGATATCTAGTATCACGTGAGATTTGTGTGATTCCACGGGTTGTTCGAAAGAGATACCGCGACCTCGGCACAAGGGCTAAGAACGAACATGGGTGGTTTTTAGTCAGTAGAAGTCTGACACTCCCTTTCGCTCTGCTCAAGAGCGGGAGAGGTTATTTGATGATTTATCACCCCGAAAAAAAAAAAAATTGTGAGATTACGTAGTAAATAACGTACAGAATCATGTTTGTTGACTGCCTCGTTGGTCTAGTGGTCGCAAGCGCGACTACAGAGCATGAGGTCCTGGGTTCGATTCCCGAGTCGATCAAAGTGTTATTGGGTTTTTCAGTAGCAGCCTCAGGAGTCTGGGTATGTATGTGCCCTATGATATGGGAGTAAAACATAACTGGAAAACGTAGGCTTCTATTTCTATTTATCTTCGGGGACGCCGGCAGACACCAGACGGGTGATCAGTCCTTTCGTTGTGGATTATTTAGCCCAGTTCCAAATTTTGGTGGATCCCCTTCATGGGTTACTGGTGGTCGGCATCGCGAATCTTCCTGTTGCCTTGCAGAAGCTCACCAGTTGTTCGGTAGAGATTTCTGCAAGCTTCTCTTCATTAATCTCATCTGTTCCTAGGATTTCCCATCTGAGTAGCTCATACATTGTGCATTCCGCCACAAGGTGGAAACTTGTTTCTTCTGCTTCTCCACATGCTGGGCATATGGGATCTTCCTTTACTTTCCTAATCGTCAGTTGTCTATTGAGTCCACAGTGTCCTGTTGCGATGCCTACTACTAGTCTTATGTTTCCCCTGCTCATTTTGAGTAGCTTGTGGGATTTCTTTTCATCATGTGACTTTAAGAAGATTTTCGATTTCCGAAAATGTGGTCTCACTTTATGATACACCTCTGCCTACCCTTCGGGAAATACAAGCGGAGTGTTGTGCATGTTGTTTACTATTTCATATCTATGCGGAACAGTGAAGCTCACTGGCCAAGTCACTACGGATCGATAACGATGTTGTTGATACTTTATGTTTATTTATGTGTGTTTTATTATTTATTTGCTATTTACCTTAAACGTGTTTGTTACTGACGCACTAGAGCAGGGGAATGCAGTGAAACAGTGTAATAATATAAGGTCCCATTAAAATAGGTGGACAAATTTTAACACAGCGTTCAGTAAGCTACTAATATTATAAAGAGGTATTAAAATTTGTTTTTTTTTAATGGGACAAGCCCGCCACACTATTCCCAAACCACTGTAACTCCTGTAAACCAGAATCAACAGTGGCAACCACAAGAAAAGCGCCGAGACAATGAAGCTCGACGAAGTCCCAGAGAAATTATTTAACTGTCTTGGATCCCGCAACGAAATTAATCAGAAAAGAATAGCGGAGGAGTAGGAAAAAACATAGTTTCCACTTCCCTCCATATCACCAGGAGACAGAACAGAACAAGGCCAATAGGCACACAGGGACGTATACAACTGAGATAAACCCAGTTGCCTAGCACCACGGATATTATTGTCATTAATATTATATTACTGGGTCCTAAGTTGTATTAAGTTTGTGGGCACGACACATTGCTCGCAGAACGGATGGCCGCACAAATTCAAACGCCGTGGTTGCTAATGGAATAAGAAGTTGGAGCAGTCCTGCTTGCTGCAGTCATAGTTGCTCCCGGCTTCACCCGTATGGTATTATGTGGTAGGAGGCACATGTCTAGTTTTTCTCAAATCGATGAATCAGATTTTGTCCGACCAGTACATGACATAGCAACCTGAACAGGGTGCTTACTCTGGAATATAATTCCGATAGATCGACATTGGTCAAACGTCAGTTGGTTGAGTTAAACGTCAGGGATTGGCTAGACTCATTGACTGACAATTCCAATGTCGATCTATCGGAATTATATTCGAGAGTAATCGAGAGTAAGCACACAGGTCTTTCGTTTGCTCATTCAATTCCTGTAGTAAGGTGCAGTTAGTTGTGCACCACGGGCATTAGAGGTGTAGCATATCCTGTGTTGGGGCTCCACACTTGAAGGGAGGATCCTCCGACCAGACGGGTGTTGTGTCTGGTGGGCTAACTATACCCGTCTCGTCGGAGGATCCTCCCTTTTCTATGGGGGATGAGGAACTTTACACCCTGTTCCTCATACCCTGCCAACTTGCATTGTATATTTTGTATCCGAGATCACGAGATGTCCCACGAGAAAAAAGGCACAAATGATTCTTTATGTACACCGATTTTATCGGATTTTCTAACAAAACCCCGTTAAACACGGGATTCAGAGGGTCTTTTCGTTAAAAATCAACTAGGACCTAAAAATGACTAACAAGCGTAGATCACAGGATGTTTACAGCATAACTATAAGTAACGCTGATCTATGACTATGACTCGTTGTTCATCACTGATAAGGCAATAGTAAACAAGTGCAGGCAGACGGTACTTCAGTTCAGTGATGACAAATATATACTTACATAAACGATGGTTTCATATGGAAAGGCATACTTGACACAAGCCTCGTCCTAACTAGTGGGTACTAGTTCCCATGATCAACAGTGCAAGTGTGGGAAAGGAACACTGGGAAGGTTTTTAATCAGTAAGACTTTGGCAGAGCGGTAGGGAATGTCAGACTTCGACTGACTATAATCCACCCATGTTCCTTCTTAGCCCTTTGTGCCGAGGCCGTGGTATCTCTTTCGAACAAACCGTAGCCTCGACGGGTAAGACAGACCCCTCCGCTCGCCCCAGAGCGAAGGACATTCATGAGGATTTTCCACCTCGGAAAAAAAGGTTTCTTTGTGGAAAGAAGTGGGCCATCCGTCATTCAAGTAGGCTTAGAGCGGATTGTTATTGCATTTAGGAATTAGAACGATTTAAAATTCGTAATTCGAAACAACATAAAAGTACCTAAAATCTTTTTCTTCCAACTATGCTTTAATTTCATCATAATCACACTAAAAACTCAGCACAAAGCGAGTCTTTAGTGCTCTAGAGCAATAAAAATGTATGAAATTTCATTATTGCACAGTTTATTTTTTTTAATCGCACCGATGCCAATCTCAATGGATTAGCTCTATTCAGCCAGCCGATATCAATACTTTTTTTTTTACATAAGTATTATTCGTTTCTATCCTACTACTTGTTCCAAATTTAAAAAATGATTGTTGCTAACTAGTTACTATAAAATGAAAGAAATTTACAAAAGTAATTTGGCGGGAACTTTTGGGGAACTTTGTTAATTTTGCTTGACAATATTTTTGGAAACGATAAAGTGTGATACTATCTGATTTTGAGTGCTTCGGCTTCGAATTAAAATGGAATCATTTAGCGACACATTAACTCCGGAAAACATTCTAAATGAAGACGACAGTGTTAAGTATAGAAAATCTTTTAACTGTTTGATATGAGTTTCTTTTATCTACTATTCCTTTATGTAATAGTTGAAAGAAAAGTAGATTATGCACCTCGCCTTAAGTAATTTATATTGCCCTCGTGCCTGTTAGATTAGAGCCCTCGCTAACGCTCAGGCTCTAAATCAGGCACTCGGTGCAATAATAAATTACTTTGTGCTCGATGCAATAATCTACTATTTTTTGTTTTCAGTCGGGTTTTAAGTTTTTCTAAGAACTTTTTTTATTTCCAGTTTATTAGTTTAATAATGTGAAAGCTTTCACTTTGGTGTGATTTGTTTATTTTTATTTTAGAGCATGCCCGTTTCCTTATGATGTTTTCCTTCACCGTTTTAAGAGCAGTGGTGAACTGGTGATGCAAGTACACAAAGTAATATGTTTGTCTCGGTTCGAAGTTCGAAGCCACGCTCTCACTTTCTCAGTAAGTCGGGCAAAATCAAAAATCATAACTCATTTATTCAATCTAGACTGATAATCAGCACTTTTCGAACGTCAAAATTTACTTTACTTATTTACAAGAGACAGTCCCTCAAAACGCCCACCCTTCGACACTTCCTAGTGTTTTTGCTGGAAAGTTATGTATGATCAAGTTAAGACAGAGGATACTTTTTATCCCGGGAATACTCTTCGACCTCCATGCGAGCGAAGCCCGTTCCAAACCTATACAATTGCCACCTCGTCAAAGAAACAGAAACGTAAAGGACGACGACGTGACGAACAAATGAATAATAGACAAGTATGGATGAAGATAAAAACTTTTTAACAAAAAATAAAACCGACTTCAAAAAAAAAACACAAAGTCAAAAATAAATCAGTTTCTGAAGTCGGTGACTTTTTTTTGTTTGATTTCATTTTTTTGCCACCGACTTCAGAAACTGATTTATTTGTGACTTTGTGTTTTTTTTTGAAGTCGGTTTTATTTTTTGTTAAAAAGTTTTTATTTTTCACTTTTTAGTGGTTCACATGTTCATGGGTCATAATGTGGACAATGTAGTATTTTTTTTGAGTTTTGTTGATTTTTCAAAAACCGCTTGTCCGATTTCGATAAAAAAATTATGGGACCATTTGGGAAGTATACCCTTTCCAACAAAAAAAGATTTTTTCAAATCGGTTAGCAAGTGACGGAGTTATGCCCGAATAACATAAAAAAAAAAAACATCCGAATTGAGAACCTCCTTCTTTTTTTAGAAGTCGGTTAAAAACATGCTTCACCACGCAGGTTCCATCCTTATTTAAGTGTTTCTCTTATGTTTTAAGTTTTAAATTTTTTGTCAATTTGTTATTTCTATATTATTTGGCCGACCATCTGTCAAGGCAATTCCCATCTCATTTTTGACCATCAGGGCTATGACATTTTATTCCGGCGTGTAATTCCCGACCTCCACACAAGCAAAACCGTGGCCACAAGGCAGGCAATATCCAAAGAAACAGGAACCACACGTAAAACAAATTTAGCCCATGAATAACATATCTAATGTGTTATATATTTAGCTCACACAAACCCGGTATTTTCCTATGTTTTCTCACCTACTCATGTTTTTGGCAACGGTTAGCTCTGAGTCGGCGCTGATTATTGTGTCTGGTCTGTTTGCAGAGGATTGGCTTACGAAAGAATAATATTATGTGTAGTAATAGACTTGTGTGGGGCAAAGACCTTTGAGATTGAAGCTTATGATCACGGTTGCTCACCGACTGGTGATGATTTTACTCTCGACACATCATCATAAGCATCTGCCTAGCTTTTTCTCGACTATGTAGGGGTTGCAACTGAATACCAGTATTTTACATGAAGTGACTGCGTATCGATCTGACGTTTACAACCCAATTAGTTGTCATATTATGTCTCTTAAAAGACGTCTCTGATTCTGTCCTATTTCGGCCACATAATGCGAAGAGGAGATAGCAGCCTTGAAAAACTGGTCATTGTTGGTAATACCGAAGGCAAGCGAGCGCGAGGCCGGTCGCCAACACGATGGTCCGACCAAGTAAAAGAGGCTATTTCCTCAAGCAAATTTCAGCAGGTGGTGAGGGCAACTTCAGACCGGAGTCGATGGAGGCAGATTGTCCGCTTGAAGGGGTCCAGTGACCACGATCCTCAGTAATGAGGGACCGACTGGAGAAGAAGAAAAGACGTCTCAAAAAAACGACATGGGATGGAGAACAAGTGTGCGAGTGCTACAATGAAATATTCGGGGGATGTTCTGATTTCGTGGTACCCGTTTGGTCTCTCTCCGAAATGACTGGACCGACTTTTACTGGCAGATAACTGATGTTATAAGGTCTAAGTAAGGCTACTGTTATTTATGAAAAATAATTAGGGGCAAACAAATTAAAATCCTTATAATTCCGATTAAAAAAGGGAAGTTACATTTTTACGATAATTTTAAAACAGAGAGGTTTGGAAGCAGAAGGGGGAGGGCCTTTGCCCATCAATGGGACACAGTGGTCGCGGGCAACAGCTAGTTTAAAATAAAACAATATCAAACGATTAGGCATGAAGAATTTATCGCTGTTTTGATAAAAAACACGATAATTGCATATTTTTGGCCTTGATAATCAGTATGTTATCGGATCATGAATGAAAATACTACAAACGACCGCATGGGTGAAACTTTCAGACATTTAGGCATCAGATAAAATAAAGAAAGCGAAGAAATCAATTTATCATTCAATGAATAATGTTAACACAATATTTCTTTTTTTTTTGCCTAATATCCTCGGAGTCACGCTTACTGACCAACTAAGAAACTCAATACTGCGTTCCAAAACTCAAATTGCCGACGTAGGTCACACGACGGCCAAGCTTAAATGGAACTGGGCTGGCCACATCTGCCGTATGCCGGAGGAGCTATGGGCTAAACTAACCACACAATGGGTCCCAAATAGCAGTAAACGGCAACGCGGCAGGCCCAGAAGAAGATGGCGGGACGAACTCGACTCTTATCGCAGGGATTGGCAAATAACAGCATTGGATAGGGATAACTGGAAAGAGGGAAGGGAGGCCTTTGTCCTGTGGGACATACATTTCTAATAATAATAATTTTGCGTAGTGTCTAAACTTAATCTTCTTCTTAGCGTGCCGATGGATTCAAATCTTCTCATTACAATGTAAATAAACACAAAAACATAAAAAACAATATAAATTGAGTCGATTCAAAATTTAGCGACGAGTTTTACACTTTGTAGCGTCCATCAGCTCCTGTGATGTGCAAGGAACAGTTCGAACACGAAGACGTAAAGAATTAAGAACGGACTGAACAGAGGCGGGGTTACCCCGATAAACGTCGTCAACAATAGCGTTTTACTCGTACATGGAACGGATTTAAATTTTGAAAAAAATGTATTACATAGTTGACTCTTTGATCATGATATGTCGGGCATGCGATACACGATTACTTACACTTCACTGCATCCAATTAAATCGCAAAGACATGTCCAAATGATGGGTAAATAATCGTTTTACTTGAGTTATATTAGGCTTTGAAAAATGAAACTTATATCATAATAAAGGTCGTAAAAAATGTGTATTATCTCGGGTCACATAATGTATAATTTCTTTATCATTTTTCTCCAAGAAGAAAAAACAGTCAAAATTTCGGCATTATATCGCTCGCGCGGCAGGGCGGGGGACGAGGTCGTGCGTACATAAAAACAAAGTAGGGAAACCTCGCCTTAATGTAAAGTTTAAGTTTAGGAACTTGTGGGGAATAAATCAAGATCATCAACACTCCCTTTGAAAATTCTATCACTGTGAAGCTTTATTATTCCAAAGTGTCTTAGGCTATATTTAAAATATTCCCATGAGATAATGGGGTAGGACACCTGGCAAGGGCTAGAGATGGCAGGTGGAGTAAGGCTGCCATCGAATGGCGTCCAAGAACGGGGAAAAGAAATGTAGGTCGCCCGGCAGCGTGATGGGTACACGATATAGACATCGGGGGAAAAACCTGGATGGGACTGGCACAAGAACTTGGCGATTGGCACCAGAAAAGAGAGGCCTATACCCAGCAGAGGGTGAATTCGGGCTATGGATGATGATGATGATGATGAGATAATTTCCGACTAAAACGGGAGCGAAAACGTGGGGAAAAGCTAATATCAGGTACTTCACTACATAGTATAAAATAAAGTCGCTTTCTCTGTCCCTATGTCCCTTTGTATGCTTAAATCTTTAAAACTATCGCAACGGATTTTGATGAGGTTTTTTTTTTTAATAGATAGAGTGATTCAGGAGGAAGGTTTATATGTATAATAACATCTATTTCCACCCGTGCGAAACCGGGGCGGGTCGCTAGTAGATAATAAATGAAATATTTAAGATAAAAACATATACATGCATATCTTTCGATATCACCAGTGAACTGGTATTTTCCCGTTGTCATTCCGATAGTGTTTTTGGCAAGCGTTCTAATGTTGTTTTTATTATTGTTCGACTTTGTGAATTGATCGTTTTAAATAATATATTCGAGCTGAAATGTTTTTTGTTCGTGTTCTGCTGTAATCTTCTGTTTTTTAGTGTGGATGTGAATTCTTGCCATGTGGTCATTGGGTATTAAAAATTTATAAAGTTTATTTGGACGTGTTATAAATTATAAGATTTTTTTAAGGTTTCGAGTAATGCCTTATGTAATAATAATATTTGACTGCCTCGTTCACTCGATCTAGGGGCCGCAAGCGCGACAGCTGTCTGCTGTGCTGGTCGTGGGTTCGATTACCAGAACGAGTAAAGCGTAATTGGATTGTCCATCAGTAACAGTCACGGAGTCTTGATTTATGCCCGTTGGATGGCAATAGGCTTGTTCGAACATAACTGGCGAAATGTAGGTTTTTTTTTCCCCCATAACTTAGTGTTCATCAAAATGATGGACCCTAATTTTATTACAATCTAGCCTTGTATAGAGACTAATAAGTAATTTAATTATAACTTAAATTGCTAAATTGTCTTTACGTACAGAATGTGTCCATTGGCACTTTTCTTATTGTCTCTATTAAGGCGAATACACTTTTTCTTGTGTTTATTTAGTAACAATTGTGCTACATTACACTATTCACTAACACTAAACACTAACTCGAACGGTTTTGTTCTTTTAAGTCTATATGTCACTATGTCCGTGTGGTCGAGAAGCTGGATCGCCTCGACGTTCACATGCTGATGAAGTCTCTTGTCGTGAGCTTCTGCAGATTTTTGCATCACTTTATCGATGAACTCAACGTTTAGGTCCCGATGGAGGTCATCATTTCGTACGTACCAGCCCAGGGTGCATTAACAATTAATAAATAATAATAATATTCCACAACTATCACACAACGCCATCTAGTCCCAAGCTAAGCAGAGCTTGTGTTATGGGTACTAGACAACTGATAAACATACTTATATATTTCTAAATACATACATATTATAGATAAATTACACCCAGACACAGAACAAATGATCGTGCTCATCACACAAACATTTGTCCTGGGTGGGAATCGAACCCACGACCTCCGGCATAGCAGTTAGGGTCACTAACCACTAGACCAACAGGCCAGTCGAATTTCCCGTAGTACTTTGTTCTGGAATCGTTGAATGATTAATGCATTTGTCTGTTTGGTGCAGCCCCACAGCTGAATACCATAAGTCCAAACTGGCATCAGGACTTGTCTGTATAGTAATAGTTTGTTCTGCACGGACAGCTCGGAGTTTCTTCCAAGCAGCCAATACATTCTTTTGAACCGTAGCTACCAGTGCTAATCTATGTGCACCAATGAATATGATTGGTGGATAACAAACGCATCCATAGACCATAGCAACGTAGCATAGCACATCTCTGGTGGAAAAGCACCCTTAAAGCCGACCCCATCATAGGAGAATGCTAGGTAGATGATGAGTCAGTATCCTGGTTGCATGATGCCAAAGATTTTGTTTGCAGGATGTAATGCATCAAAGTAATTTATTATTCGAATAATTGTGTGTTTGAGAATAGGTCATGACGATAAAGCTAAATCATTTAAATAAATATGTTTGTTTCTATTTATGTTCTGTGGTTTCTATATTTTAGCATTTGTATGATAGACTGACGGTTGGTGTGGTGGTGGCGTGACGATTTAGACGCGTACCATGAGGGCTGGTTCGAAGCGGCACAAGATAAGAGCTCTTGAAAGGAGTTGGGGGAGGCCTTTGCCCAGCAGTGGGACAGTACAGGCTAAATAAAAAAAAAATAAAAAATGATAGACTGTAATGTTGGTCTAGTGGTCGCAAGCGCGAGTGCTGTGAATGAGGTTTTTGGTTCGATTCGCAGTTCGGGCAAAATGAGTTTCTCAGCCGTAGTCACTGGATGAGTGCCCGGTTGATGGAATTAGGCTCGTCCCCTATTACATGGGACTTAAATATAACTGGCGAATTGTTGGTGGGTGTTTTAGACACAACTCTGGCTTACCCTTGAGGGACTGCGAACGTGGTCTTAAGATCATTACTTCATCATAATTATGCCTAGCGTTTTTAACCGACTTCTAAAAAAGAAGGAGGTTCTCAATTCGGATGTTTTTTTTTTTATATTTGTTCGGGCATAACTCCGTCACTTGCTAACCGATTTGATTTTTTTTTTATTTTAGTTGGAAAGGGTATACTTCCCAAATGGTTCCATATTTTTTTTTATCGAAAACGGACAAGCGGTTTTTGAAAAAATCAACAAAACTCATAAAAAAACTACATTGTCCACATTATGACATGTGAACCACTAAAAAGTGAAAAATAAAAACTTTTTAACAAAAAATTAAACCGACTTAAAAAAAAAACACAAAAAAGTCAAAAATAAATCAGTTTCTGAAGTCGGTGGCAAAAAAATGAAATCAACCCAAACAAAAGTCACCGATTTATTTTTGACTTTTTTGTGTTTTTTTTTTGAAGTCGGTTTAATTTTTTGTTAAAAAGTTTTTATTCAACCATGTTGGGGTCAGCTTCCAGTCTTACCGGACTAAATACCATTACGTTACATGGAGCGACTGCCTATCTGACCTACACAACCCAGTGAGTACTGGATAATACGATGCCCGTTGGTAAGACTCGTGAACTAGCTTTTGCCTACTTCGCCCGCGTGCGTATCGAAAAACACCCCAACGAACTTTCATCCCCGAAAAAATTAAAACCTTCCTCGATGTGTGAAAACAGCATGAAAATGGGTGCAAGTCGTTTTTGAGTTTATCGCGAACAGACAGACAAACGCGGCGGAGGACTTTGTTTATAATTGTAGTGATAAAATGACGCAGCGGCCAATCTCCGTCGTACACAGTACACGTAATTAATTCCTTAAGATGAAAATAATCAATTGTTGAGAGATGGGTGTCTGTCGATGTGAGTTGTATGTGTTTATATCGCGTAGATCATTAGTTTTATCACTTGATTGAGCTGCACTTTGTTTAATTTGTTTAGGAGATAATTACTGTGATTAGCGAAATGTGGTGGATTTTTTTATAAGGGGAAAGAATGTAGTAACAATATTTATTTGTCGCAAGAACATGACGTGACAATGACAATTTGCACAAAAACTTATTTTAGTGGCATGTTTTTTTAAGGTTCAAATTAGTCAGACAACGAAGGGATGACCACCGATTACAGTGCCTCGGAAAGCACGTTAAGAGGAAATGCGAGTGGTCTTTTCTCCATACAAACGCTCTCGCCTGTTTTCTTTTTGGTTAATGACCCTAGAGCAATGATTTTTTACAGAATAATAAATATTAACTATTTCTATGCCCCTATGTTTTCCTTTTTGGTGATAAATTATTTTTAAAAGTACTAGAACCCTCAAAAAATGCTCAAAATTGCTTGTTTAGATCGCTGTTAACAGAGTCCTAGTGTACAAATTTGACAACTATTAACGAAAAAAGAAAAACATAGCGGCGTAGTACATATCCTCCCTATGCATTGTCTAAAATATCTTTTAAATTGGTTCAATATTGGAGGAGGAAATAGGCGAGAGCCAAACCTCGAATTATAATTTTTTACTTAAGCTTTTGAGTCGGATCTGCAGTTGTCCTTATCGCACGAATTTGAGGGCAGGAGGACGGAGAGAGACAGATATATGGACGGAGAGAGACAGCACTCGCATTTCCACTTAAGCTGTTGGTCCCGGCTGTCCTTTATATTAGAGCTTTGACAGTCGTTACAGGTAGTCAATGACCCGAAAGTCTGACAAGCAAACTTACCAATGGTATCGTATTACCAAATCGCCGTAGATCATTCATTTAATCCCTTAATTACGCTTTGTTCACTTAGTTGGTCCAGTGGTTGAAAACGCGACTGCTGGTCCTGGGTTCGATTCCCGGGTCCCGGGGTTTTCCATCAGAAATTCCTCAGTAGCAGCCACGCAGTCTGGATGTGTTCCCGGTTGATGGCAATAGGCTAACCCCTAACATCCATGAAGGGTTAGCCAGAGGTGCACCTAATACGGCACAGTTGGCGCAGTGGCTGAGCGATTGGACTGCTGCGCTGCGTGTCGCGGGTTCGATCCCCGCACGGAACAAATATTTGTATGGCCTACATTTAGTTGTTCCGGGTCTGGGTATTTGTGTATGTGAGTTTCAATGTTTGTAAACGCACCCACGATACAGGAGAAATTCCTAGTGTGGGGCAACGTTTAAAAAAAAAAAAATAATAATAGTACACCCACATTTCGCCAGTGTATACATTTTCTGGTGAAATAAAGTTACCTATTACTATCAAGCAGACGATGTCAGTAAGTAGACAGAAGCTAGTCATAAAACTATCAATAATTCCGTCATGAATATGATCTCATTTTCAAGCCCATATACAGCTGAAAACTTGATAATTGGTGCTTCAAAGTAAATACAGACTAGTTGCAACCATATCAAATAGATCTGATATCAAACAAAACTGACATAAATATATTTTTAGGGTACCGTAACTAAAACGTGTCTATGGGACCTAACCGGTCCGTCACCAGGCTGCATCTTTTAGGGAAGACACTTTAATAACTGCCACTCGGGTCGATCTTTAGGTTAAGCCGCGCTTGCCTAGGTTGGTCTATGGATGGGTGACCGCCCGACATACCGAGTTTCCTCGGTGCCTCGGAAAGCACGTTAAGCTGTTGGTCCCGGTTGCCATATGATCTATATTGCCATAATGTCGTTACAGGTAGTCAGTGACCTGAAAATCTGACAACCAGGTCTTATCAAATGGTATCATATTACCCAGTATTAACTGGATTGTGGAGGACAGATAGGCAGTCGCTCCTGGTACTCAAATGCATCCGGTTAGACTGGAGGCCGACCCCAACATAGTTGGGAAAAGATTAGGCAGATGATGACTTTAACGGAGACAACCTAGCATTTGTTACAAGGCCAACCTGCAAGCTCAGCGTATCCCACAGACAAGGACCGATGTATTACGACATCGCGCTTCAGGCGTCTCCAGTTATTGTAATCGCCTTTTCTTTACCTAAACTCGGTAGAAAAGGACACTAATTTATGTTAGACCTAACTCATAAGAAATCTGAAAGAAAGAAATAATGACCAAGCAGGGCAGCGCTTACGTATTATAGGTTTCATTAGCCCTAATAAGCGGTTAATAACGCACAGACTTCATATTTTTTGACGAAGTTAGCCCGCACTCGTTGCTTTGTCTCTACGGAACCTTTGTGTACGAGTCCGCTCGCACTTGGCAGATTTTTATCTAAAATTCACGATGTAGTTTCAGCGAAGTGATGACTTAAATTTATGTATTTTAGGATGCAGGAAATGTATGAGTAAGCTTGGAGTGAGATCATTAAGTGTTTTATGACACAATATTTTGAATAATGTGGTCACAACTCTTAAATGACTTGTTGGATTTTTGACAGGGTAGACTTAGGGCGATTTTCAGCAGTTAAAACAAAGTGATAGAGAAGCACTGTCTCGCCACAGTTTTCAATCTAATTGACCTTTGCTAAGTATACTTACGTAGATGTGACTGACTCAAGTACAGTTTATAGAAAACCGACAGACATGCAATTATGCGTCTTGCCAAGGGGTAATGTATTACCTTACCCAGTCCTAACTGGGTTGTGGAGGTAGGATAGGCAGTCGTTACAGTTTGGAAAAAGTTAAACAGATGATGACTATTTTGATGACGCTAAGAGGAAAAAGCGTAGGAAAATCAAAGTTCAATTTGCTACAATATTTCTTTATCGTTGGCATTAAAATCTCAGTCACAATTTACCTTAATTTTTGACAAGTTTTTGATATTGATTAGGTACCGAAGAGACAATCATTACTGCCTCGTTGGTGTAGTGGTCGCAAGCGCGTCTGCTGTGCATGAGGCCCTGGGTTCGATCCCAGATCGGGTAAAGTGTTATTGGATGTTTCCATCTACCTATATAAATAAAAAGAGAAGTCCTGACTGACTGACTGACTCATCAACGCCCTGCCCAAACCCTTGGACCTAGAAAGCTGAAATTTTGCACAGAGGTTCCCTTTATAACGTAGACAAGGAATAAGGAAGGATTTTTCGAAATTCAACCCCTAAGGGATTTAAATAGGGGATGAAAGTTTGTATGGAAAATCGTCATTTTCACGCGGGCGAAGCCGCTGGCAAAAGGCTAGTCAGGAATAAAACACTTAAATTGTTTCAGATACAATGCCTCGACGCTTTTCTGGTGACGCAAGAGGAAGAGTTACCGCGGCTCCGGACATACCTAAATGGCTAAGAAGGTTCGCTCTGCCCAAAGTGGGAGGAGTCATTTGATGATTTCCCAACCTACAAAAAAGGGAGTTAAATAAGGGATGAAAGTTTGTATAGAAAACCGTCGATTTCACGCGGTCGAAGCCGCAGGCAAAAGCTAGTTATCTCATAGGATGATGCAGCTTAAGTGGACACTGTCTGCCATCAGATATTATAATGGAATGCGGACGTTGTCTTCCTCAAGGTCTCCACTCGCTAATCAGGAAAAAACTAAATTGGTTGCATGGATAGATAACATTATAGTAGAATGCAGCATGTTAATAGAATTATATTTTTATTACTAGCCCGTGTAATCTATACTTGAAATAAAAAGAGAAGTCCTGACTGACTGACTGACTCATCAACGCCCAGCCCAAACGCTTGGATCTAGAAAGCTGAAATTTTGCACAGAGGTTCCCTTTATAACGTAGACAAGGAATAAGGAAGGATTTTTTTGAAATTCAACCCCTAAGGGAGTTAAATGGGGGATGAAAGTTTGTATGGAAAATCGACATTTTCAAGCGGGCGAAGCCGCTGGCAAAAGCTAGTTGGATCAATATTGACCTTATTGGTTAAGAGGCACAAAAAGAAGTGTTATCTGATGAGATGACCAGTAAGTAATGGAGAAGTTGAGACCTGGTGTCAGAGTTCTTATGTGGCACATGTACCTCTAACATGTCTTTCAGGCATGCTGGTTTTGAAAGGGAGAGAACCTCTCGTCCTAGTCGGCACGGGAGACGCTCCGGGCGTCGGGGGCCGCGTGTTGGTTTCCGGCTAACTTAGGTGCGGGCCTGTGGACGGTGAGTAATGAGCTAGCTTACTGACTGTCCGTCTGTTCCAGGTGCGCCTCAAAGAGATGTCAGCACCACGGAAGGGATCCGCAAGGACCGACACCTACCGGGGCTGCGGGACGGTTCAAATGAGATACCGCGGCTGGCACCGGAATAAAGCAATTCAAAAACTGTATGTTATGGTTCGGATTACGGTCATATTAATAAACAATGGACTGACAGTTAATTATTTTGTTTATCAGCCGAAACGAACCGTAGAGAAGTATTGAAGAAGAAGACATGTTCTGCCGACCCCAAATGAATGATGATCACTCGTGTCGTGGCTGAAACCAGTGACACTAAAATAATGTATGTTGTATCCCATTCATGAAATATACCCACCTACATAGTATTATTAAAATCGTATTGACAATTAAATAAGGAAAATAATAATAACCCAGTAAATAAATAATACAAGGTCATGTGATGTTTACGTTTTCAAGTACCTAGGTACTTATTTATGTATTTACAAAATGTATTGTTGTAGGACTTCTCGATGAACGATATTTGTCGTACACTGAATTTTCAATGCACTGCTTGGTGGCCATCATTATCTGCCTAGCCTGTTCCCAAATATAAACTAAATTAAAACTATGTTGAGGTAGGCTTCCATGGAAGCCTATGGCAACATAGTTTTCATAGTACCTACTCCCTGTTGGTGAGACTGCAGTCTCACCTCACCGGATGTAGCTGAATACGAGTATTTTACATGGAGCGATTGAAGTCACAGACGTATTATAAATGGGCTTGCTCCTGACCTCAATCTGGCCCTAAGGGCAGAGATGACGTCGACGATGGAACGAGCTTACCCAGAAGAAGCCCGTTTACTCGCGACTTAAACAGATTAGGGTTATATGAACTCGGAAAAACCGACGCAGGCAGGGAATTCCACTCCTTGGCTGTGAGCATATTAAAGGACTTGGCAAAGCGCTTCGTTCGAATGTGTGGAATGTCGACTACTTTATGAAAGGTCCAGTTTACGCTTTTTAACGCAATTCAAATTATGATCTGGTAAAGTAGCCGACGACCGCGACATGGTGACAGTCGCGGGCAACCGGTAGATCTATGCAAACGGCAGGCTGTCGTTCTGTATGGCGTTCTATGGGGGAGGCCTTTGTCCAGCGGTGGACGTCTTATAGCATAGATATAAGATGATGATGAAAGTGGCCATTTTAGGCGCCCTGGAAAGAGAAGTGTTGGTCGTCCGACGGCGACATTGTTGCCATTAAGGGAATATCCTGGATGAGGCTGGCACAACAGCGTGGAGCTTCGCATAAGCATAGAGAGGTCTATAACCAGCAGTTGGTGAAGTTAGGCTGTCATCATAATCATCAGCCTATAATGTTCCCACTGCATGAACGCAGGCCTCCCCTCTAGGAGAGGGATAGGCTATAATCCACCCGCGGGCCCAGCGCGGGATGATAGATGTCAAATGTCTTCGAATTTTCTGGTTCTAAGACATGCCGGTTTCCTCACGATGTTTTCCTTCAGCGTTTTTAGAGCAGGCTGTAGATGATGATAATGAACTGTCTTTTAGTCATACTTATGATAAAGTAAGCTAGTTTCTACAAAACATCGTCCATTTAAGACGCATGTCCTTGCAGTTTATCAGCTGTTTATGTTTAATGACAAACAGACAGAGAGACACTTTGTAACATGTAGATATAACGAGATTACATTATGTAATGTTTTTGATAAAATGGGGAATTGTCTGTCATCATTTTAAAGATGTTTTTTTACAGTTACATCACTCCTCTTCTTTCTATTTTGTGTGGTTAGAGCGGAGAGCCTAACCTGATGGCAGAGTATTTATACTGCTCATGGGCCTCTGGGTTGCATCCTAAATATCTTAATGACTTCATGAATAGGTACATAAAAACTGTTTTGTTGGTTGCAAGCCCAACTGTTATAGCGGCAATAGGCTAACCCCCTATGAGACTTAAAAAATATAATTAACTAGCTTTTGCCAGCGGCTTCGCCCGCGTGAAAATGACGATTTTCCAAACAAACTTTCATCCCCTATTTAACTCCCTTCGGGGTTGAATTTCAACAAATCCTTCCTTATTCCTTGTCTACATTATACAGGGAACCTCTGTGCAAAATTTCAGCTTTCTAGGTCCAAGGGTTTGGGCTGGGCGTTGATGAGTCAGTCAGTCAGTCAGGACTTCTCTCTTTATATATGTTATGGACCAAGTGATAAATTGGGCAGTATACATAATGCCCGGTCATTATGAAAAATGCCCAATATGAAAGTGCAATTTGATAATAATTATTCAAATAATCAAATTGACTGGGCATTATACATATTGCCCATCACCTTTTGGGCAGAGTAATACAAACACATTTAATTACTATTTTTTTATTGTTATTGTCATTTAACTTAAAATAAACTAAATATTAAACAACTTAAATAATCGGTTTGTAGGGTACCGAACACGTAACTAGGAAAACTTGGATGCAAGAGCGAGCGAAGCGAGCTCGGAACTTGGGGCACCCCGACACGGACAGGTTAGGTTAGAAGGGGATGGCGGGGTCGATTGAGCGAGCGAAGCGAGCGAATAGACCCCGCCATCCCCTTCGTGGTTATTTTTTTTAAAAACCACAAAAACAATAGCGCTTGAAGTCCGCCGCACGAGCCGCACGCTGAATGGCGGTCTCTGATTGGTCAAAGCGTGTCACGCCACGCGTACTTCCCTCCCCGCCCTCGCACCGCGTCAAATATAGCTTTATTATCAAATTGCCCAATTGTCATGTGGCAATATAATAATGACCGTGCAATGTGATAAATAATGACGTTAAGATAGTAATTAATCACTTAGCCCGATAAAGCTAGACATTATTCATAATGCTCGTGCATTATTAATAATGCCCGCATTAATCACCTGGTCCATAACATATACATAGATAGATTGGCAAAATGTGGGTATCTCATTAGCTACACTACAGCTCTCACCTTTGCCTTACTCTTCGAGGATTAAAGGTGTATGTAAACAAAAACAGTGCTAAGTTGTTGTTACATCAACATTTGACTATAATAACAATAACATTTTATTTTTTGCTCTGTATAATGAATAATTCAACTTTCTTGAGCTAGCAAATTAGCGGTAGCAAAAGGCCTACAATGCTCTGCGGATCCAGTACAACAACGCGTTTAGGGTGCTGTTGCGTCTGCCTCGGTTCTGTAGCGCGTCATTTATGTTCGCTGAGGCACGTACCGACTGCTTCAATGCGGTACGGCGTAAGAAAGTGGCCTCGCTGCTGAACAGAATCCGTGGCAGCCCCAACAGCATTCTGAGAGCTATAGTCGGGAGTTACCGCGGCTCCGACACAAGGGCGAGGAAGAGGGAACATGGGTTGGTTTTTAGTCAGTAGAAGTCTGACACTCCCCTTCGCTCTGCCCAAGAGCGGGGGGGGTTATTCGATGATTTTCCACCCACCAAAAAAAAAAAAAAAAAAAAGGCATGACAGCCCGCTGGTGAGGTCAATAGTCACCTGCACTCTGTCTTTGTTTTTAGTTAAGTACTAACATAGGTTAAGAATATTGTTACTAACTCAAGCATCTTTAGTTAAGTACTAATATAGGTTTTAAGAATATTGTTACTAACCCAATGGATCTTAGTTGTCTAAATAAATAAATGATTATTATTATTATTATTATTAAATTGATAAGAGTTTTCAAGAACAGATTTGTATGTCATGTCACTGGAAAGCCTTATGTTCAGCATTGGACCCCAAAGCCATCAGGCTTATTATTATTAAATGACTAGCTGATGCCCACGGTTCCACGTGGATGTCGGTCAAATAATACAAGGAAAACATAATTTCCACTTTGATAGACTCCATTGTCAAGGCATTTTCTCCATGATCTAAAGTCTAAAATAACAAAGCCTTGCTTGAGAACCACTCTATCCATTGGTGAAAACAGCATGAAAATTGTGCAGTAGTTTTTAAGTTTATGGTGAACAGACAGACAGAAATGGCGGAAGATTTAATGGTATCTGATGACGCAAATTTTGGTTTGTATTTTGGTTGTATACCCAAAACAAAAACAAGAATTTCGAAAATGTGTAAGAATTGATAATTATTACATTAAAACAAGTGATTATCAAGATCATTTCTAATCAAAGTAGGTATGATAATCTTGATACTGACAATATGAATAATATTATACCTACATTGTGTGTTTAGTATTCTTATCTATTTATAGAGTAAAACAGAAATTTGTCTGATATTTACTTCGCACTTCTAAGTTATGCTATATACATGTATATCGCGGACTTCAAACCAGAGGGATGCCAATAAGCCATACTAAGGGTTTAGTTTAAAAGGGCTTTTATCCGCACTTAGTCTCTTGATAGGGCCATTGTGTGTGATGCTTATTATATTACCTACTCCAACACAAAACGGAGTAACCTAACTTCACACGATTTGATAGCTCTTTAATAAAATTTAATATCAGCCTTTTATTTCCGAATTTTGTACTTCACAATAAAACAAAACAACAATAAATAGACCTACAGTATAACCATTAAAATTTATCACATAATTCAGTGTGCCTTTTGATGGCCTCCTCCAACCGTTTCCGTCCAGTGCCACCCCAGTTCTAGTCAAATCATCCTCCCATCTTCATAGGGTGTCCCTGTTTTCTGATACCATCTCTAGGATACCAAAGGGTGACCTGTTTGCTCCATTTATTTGTCTGGCATAATTATGCTGACAGGTATTTAAAAAGATTAAACAGGTTTGAAGAAGGCATGGTGTGGATAGGATTATTAACAGTGCCAACTTTTCATTATCATCTAATCTTCTAGAATTTTTCAAGATGTGTTTGTTAGGCTTCCAGTCTAAACACGGTTGTTATGTCAACTTTGAGAGTTTTTACAGGTGACTGCAACCAATAAGTTTGACAACCCGTCTTACCAAATATTTTACATGGAGTGACTGCCTTCTGACAAAGACATCATCATGTATTGTGATAATAACATTGATTGTCAGGCTTGTATTATATGGTTTGTAATTAATAAACATAAGGTATTACTACTATACACACACATTAAGGAAACCAAAAAAAAACACGGTTAAAATTTCCATTAAGAACGGTCGCTTTTTAAGGCGGGGATTGGGGGGGTGGGAGGGGGGGAAGAGGGCTACCCCCTAGTACCACCCCCAAATCCCGGAGCCCCATGGTTATGGAGATATCCATGGTTAAAGTTTTGAGGTTAGAACAGCGCTAAAACGCGAAAAAGGTCAAAATTTTGCACCTTTTGACAGGGGAAAGGTGAGGGGGGGTGCCCACTGTGCTCTGGCACCACTCCCATGTAAAGGCGACGCACCATTCTTGAGAAAAATTCATTTTTGGAACCCAGTCGACGGAGCCCCGCTTCGCGGGGCTCCTACTTCTGGGTGGTTTTTAAAAAAAATAACCACGAAGGGGATGGCGGGGTCTATTCGCTCGCTTCGCTCGCTCATTCGACCCCGCCATCCCCTTCTAACCTAACCTGTCCGTGTCGGGGTGCCCCAAGTCCCGAGCTCGCTTCGCTCGCTCTTGCATCCAAGTTTTCCTAGTTACGTGTTCGGTACCCTACAAACCTAACCGCCCCGCTGTTTTTGGTATTATAATACAGCAACAATTATTATGCACACTCTTAATACATCCAAAAATACTAAAAAAAAAAATTAAAAAAAAAAAAAAAAAAAAACTGTTACTTGACAATTTCCAAAAAGCTTTCTAATAATGAGTACTATCTACAAAAAAAAAATGAACTTCCTAATCAGCCGTTCTTAATGGAAAGTCTATCCAAAAACACAAAAGGGAAAAACATAAATGTGTAGTAAACAGCTGATGCCGAGTTTTATGGAAAAAAGAATTGTACACCAGGGGAAACCTGCCCAAAGTATAATTTGTATGAATTTATGATAATAATGAAGTATCAATCAATTATTGTTTTGTTAGATTATTTTGTGGTCAATCAGCTGTAGACATTAAAAATGTACAAAACGTCAGGTTTTTGTGTTAAATCGCGTTGGTTGTCGTGTTAAACACGCTCCAAAGATCATAACATCGAATAAAAAACAAATTAGAGGTTCAGAATCGACAAAAATATCTTTTTACGTTGTTCAACAAGAAATCGGTAGAAAGAGGTTTCGCTTACCATCATGCCAAGGGTTTGCTGGTTCGAAGTACTGTGTAACTATGAGATCCTCGTCAGGGAAGCGCACTGAGCGAGAAATCTTCTTTTTCTCCGTGCACTCATCACTTAATCCACTATGATTATCACCACACTTCTGCAACTCGGTATTCACACTTTTATCACTCTCAATCGGGCATCCCGTAGCTTTATCAGGGTCGGTAGACATATCTAGCGTGTAATCTATCACATATTAATGCAAGCGAACACATTAGCGAACCCTAATCCCTAATACCAAAAAAATAATATTCAATTCATAAACACATCAGTTTTCACACCACTAACTTCGAGATCGATTATTTAATATTAACAACACGAAAACCACGTTAATTCACCGGCCATTGCGTATTTTTTTCACGTTTCGTTAGAGGTTTTTTTTCATACAATTTTTTTATTGTTCGTTTCGAATCAAAACATTCTGCACCTTTCATACACCGTTTGCCGCCATATTGGATTGAACGAGACAAAAGGAGAGTTTTCTTTATTGACTGGCAGAGGGCGCTTGTGGAGGCAGTGTTGCCATGATTGTCTACCTTTTGTTTTCAAGTATTGAAAACTGTGATTCGTGCCATCTAGCGCAGAGTAGCAAAACTAAATGGGGAAATATTTTTCCGGGGGGCACTTCAGACGTTTTTCATCACTCCGCGTCTGTATGTCTGTTCGCGGTAAACTCAAAAACTACTGAAAGACTGGTTCTCAGGGTTTTTCATATTATTTGAATGAAAGATTCCTACTCTTTGTAAATTAGTTCTGGCTAAAACACGTTACTGGTCTTGTAGATGCCTTGTTATTTCACTTTAATGCTTGTATAAAAATTATATTACTTGTATCTGTGATTGGCTAAAACACCGCGTCTTGTGATTCTCTAGCAACCGGCTTCAAAATATACAGGAAAAACGTGAGAAAACCGGCATTTCTTCGAACCAAAAAAATCTAAAACATGTGACATCTACCAACCCGCACTGGGCCCGCGTGGTACATTATAGGCCATCCCTCACCTAGAGAGGAGGCCTGAGACCCTGCAGTGGGAACATTATAGGCTGATGGTGATAATGATGAATCAAATAAAACATCGCATGGGTAACTAAAAATTATTTATTCAAACTCAACATTGCGTAGTCATTTATACACTCGACTTTCTCTTAAAACTATACTTTATAAAACTATTCGTCTATAGAATATAACGTTTGTTTAGTAGCGCAATATTTTACTTATAATAATAGGGTAACCCTTTATTACATGGGACCTATAACGTAACTCGCGATTTTTGCGTAGGTACGGTCAGCATCAGAAGTATATTAACATTACTCAAAGTTTTGAAGCTGTTTTTTTTAATAAAAACTTGTTAGATATTACTCGTTACTACATGTAATTGGAGTGTAAGGACTATTTTAACGAATAATCTTCTGAAACATTAAAAATAATAGCTAGAGTCCTGTACATAAAAGAAATAAAATTCCGAAATGATCAGCTACTTCTGATGCTGACCGTACTTATTCGGGGAATATATCGTAATTTTACAATTATTTTAAAGGCAGTCCAATATTTAAATTAATTTTGAAATCATTCATCAGTCATTAAGTCATATTTTTTCTTTAATTGAAGTGTACCTACTATATATTTCAAACACAATGTGAATTGTTAAATGAATGAATAAATGAAATGAAGTGTGGAAGACATCAAGAAATTTTTGAGTAAAATATTGCGCTAACAAAATTTGACTTACCCTATGCAGTTATAACTTTTTAACATTTTTGTCATGACCTACAATAATTCCAGATTATAATTATATAAACATTTTTCTTTTGTTAAAGATTGCCATTTTTTTTTGTTTTTGTTATTGGTCAAATTGCACTTTGTAGAAATGAAAAACTGTATTAATTTAGTTTAAATGGCCAAAGATCGTTTGATGTATAAAAAGCTGCCAACAAATGGATATTATGTTAAGAAATGGAGAAGACCGTTAAAAGCTAATTGTAGAAGACATTTGTAAATTTCGTGTTATTCTTAACTATAAGATCTAAAGACCTATTTGGTATTCTTAGTGAATATAATAAACTTTTGTAAATAATGTTGAAACAATCAAAAAATGTACCTATTGCACTAATCATTTGCGTGAAATAGGCCCTGAAGGCTTGATCATATAGATGACTTTTAAAATATAGTTTTTTTTCTACATTTAAAAGGCATTTTTATTTAATTTGCGTGCCCGACTAGGCGGAACCCAAAAGGATGATAATGATTTCATTTAGAACAAAGTATTTTTAATACACAGACATTTTTCTCATAATTATATCAACATAGTATATAGATACACAATATAGAATGGTCCTTTATTCATTTCTTTTTTTGTACCAATACCATAAGATATTTTTTTATTATGTATAAAAAATATTCGAATCAATTTTCTCATAACGTTTTGGACGAATTTATATAATAATAACTATGTATACATTTTTATATCTAACAAATAGAAGTTTTACTTTATATAATAATAGATTTTTTTATATAACATGATTGACTATTTTCGACTAATTATATACCTACATACAACTTGCAAAGGTTATTTGGGTAAAGACGCCAGTACATAAAGGTACTACAATCTGTCAAATTTCTTTAATAGATTTTCAACTTTATCTCTAAAGCATTAGGTTCAGGGTTGATTGGGAAAATTTTACAGTTTTGGGTACCTTGATGTTCTGGCGACTGTACTAGGATACTTATATTTGGTCGATACTTCAATGATTTAAAACCCTTTCAAACATGCGAAGCAAAATACGCTCAGCAAATATGGATAAACAATTTGTATATTAATATACTTTCTTTTGACAACCAGTCTTACCAACGGGTATCGTAGTACCCAGTGCTAACTAGGTTACGGAGTTCAGGGATCTAAAATGGCCACTTTAGAAGATCATAATATGAATTGTTTTAAAAGGCGTAAAATTGACCTTTCATAATAGTAACTGCGTCTGTGACCATTTAGGAAAATAGATCCTAATAACAAAATAATATGAATTGCATTAAAATTCGTAAAATGGTCTCAGACGCAGTTACTATTATTAAAGGATCATTTTACGCTTTTTAACGCAATTCATATGATGATCTGCTAAAGTGGCCACTTTAGATACCCTGACGGGCAGTCGATAATAAAATACTGGCTTTCAGCTGTATCCGACCGCATACCGAAGTTACCGACCGAAGCCGACCAACATAGGGACAATATATTGGGAGATGATCAAAATCAAATCTATACAGGTTGGTAGATGTCACAATTTGTGACATCTATCCTACCATAGCTTTTTATTTAAAACATTTTCTTGTAAAATTGAATCGCGTTTGGTGATATATCAGCAATCGTGAATAATAAAAAATTTAAGAATTTAAATTAAATGTATTTTTTTAAAGGTATTACCATACGTACGAAAATTTTCTGTTTATAAAGGCGTGTTGAGGATATAGGCTTCCTTTCACAGAGGACGGCAGTGTCCCACCAGTGGGACCATTAACAGCTGTTTTAAGAGGTGTTGCATGTATTTAAGCAATTTATATAATTTTTATAATTGTGATGCGTTTCTTAAACATATATACATAGTACTAAGCAGGGTACATTTTAAAATAGATTTTAATAGCCAAATTAAAAGCTGTAAAGAGTATTGAAAAATAGTTTAAAATTCATATTTCTTAAAGTTAAAATTATGTCCGAAAAAATCTATTTAAAAAAATCACCTTGCGTAAATACTAGTTTTAATATTTTACTTATATATTACTGTTTTCCTAGTTTTTACTTAAACTGTTATATACTATGTAAACATGTAAGTAAGAGGACTATTGGAATAATACATTATTCTCTCGTAATTATCGGTCCAAACTATTGAAGAATAGCTCATAAAGGTAAAAATATTAGACAATTTAGCAAGTTGATAGCGGAGTTGACTGTTACCAGGGTTGGGCAGTATTTGAATTACTTGTAATTAAAATACGTAATTGAAATACAAATACGTATTTGGTATTTGTATTTCAATTACTTCCTTAAAATGTATTTTGTAATTCGTATTTCAAATACCTGATGACGAAGTATTTTGTAATAAGTATTTCAAATACTTGCCGCTTCAAAATACATTTTAACATTAAAATACATTTAACCTTCATTTAGACATTTTAGAACTAAAAAGGTTAAATAAAAACTTTTAAGTTGGATATTTTGTTTTTAATCCTTGTTTGCCACCAACTTCCGAAAGAAAGTTACTTTACACTTTTTTCTGATGGTTTTTGAAGGCGGTTATTTATTTTTTGAAAAGTTTTTATAATTATGTAATTTGTATTATGTATTTCAATTAAAAATTGCTAAAATACTGTATTTTGTATTTTATATTTTAAATACCTTACTTATAGGTATTTTGTATTTAGTATTTTAATTACTTGCGATACTGTATTTTGTAATTTGTATTTCAATTAAAGCAAAGCATGTATTTTGCCCAGCCCTGACTGTTACTATTCAATTTTATACATTACTAGCTGTGCCCTGCATGCATTGCACCTTTTTCTACCTACCCTACATTCGGGCGGGGTTAGGAGGGTAAAAGTACTTTACAAATATACAAATAAAATTTCTTAAAAATCGGTGAAGCCGTTTCAAAGAGTATGGCAACTAACACTGTGACATGAGAAATGTATATTAAATAGATAGCTAGATTAAATTTTATGTATTTTATACGTTTATCAATTTGACCACTGTTTTAAATTGTATACTTTATTTCTAATTTTTCAATTTGTATGTAATGTCAACAATCATAGCAAGGAATTTTGTTACTAACCCAATAAGATCTTAGTTGTCTAAATAAATAAATGAAATGAAATATCAGGCTTATTGAGTTATTGGCTACAATAGTCATGCCAATCAATTATATTTTTGTTAAGTATCAATTTTATACATTTATACAAGGTGGATAATATGTAATTTGTAAATTCACCTTATATAATTATATGCAAGTAAATCCTTACTTACTCACATGCATTTATAGTATATAACGGCTTATGTACTAGGATACTTATACATAATGTTCCCGAGATTAACAACTATATTTTTGGTCTGTATATAAGTGTATATATGAAACTTAACTACCGTTTGTATGTTGGTTCGAGTCACTGATGTTCTTTCTTTATTTTTAAATCGAGGACGCCATCTGGAAAATTAAAGATCATAATTAATTATCTTGACCTATGGTGCACAGACTTGGTCTTTGACTAACGTCCAGAAGTCTAAACTCAAGGTTTGCCAACGAGCAATGGAGCGCAGTATACTAGGTGTTAAATTAACGGATCGTGTTCGAAACACAATACTGCGTTCCAAAACAAAAATAGTTGACGTGGCCCTAAAGGCTGCTCAACTCAAATGGGACTGGGCAGGACATGGCTGCCGCATGCCGGACAAACTGGACACAAATAGCAGGAAACTGGTGCCCTGAGACAGTGAGACGGGGTCGCGGCAGGCCACGAAGGAGATGCGGGATGAAATATATCGGCTCCGCCAAAACTGGAAGGAGGATGCGCAAGGATTAGGAAGAGTGGAGGTAGGCCTTTGCCCAGGAGTGGGACAGAGCAGGTTAGTAAAAAAAATATATATATATTTTGTCAGATTGTCAGGATTTGGACCATGTGGGCAGAAGATGGGTTTTATTGAAGCCAACCCATATTTCATCAGTCATATTAAACTGCCATGTAATAGGGGGCGAGCCCATGGACGTCGTCAGGTTATTTTCAGAGGGGTACATACATGAGGGGTACATATATTATAAAATATAAAAAAATGACAACAGTTTTTGCACTATAACACCTCCGCTATGTTAGATTTTTGTTTGTCAATGCGTAGAACGAGTAACTTATGTCGATTTATACAACTAAGCCTATTAACAAAAAAAAAAAAAACATACCGTTCGAATTGAGAACCTCCTCCTTTTTGGGAAGTCGGTTAAAAATAAATAGGATTAAAAACCGAACGTAGCGAGCTTTGAAAAAAAATAGGGCTAATTCTGCAGCATTAAAAAAAGTTTATGAACTCTAAGGACATATTTAAGATGTCTGAGCGAATGAAGCGAGCTCTAATATTTTAGTATCTTCTTGGATAAATTAGGTTATTTTTGTTCACACAAACAGGAACGATACGAGTACGAGAGAGCGAAGCGAGCTCGAAAATTTTGTGCAGTGGTCGGAATGACAGTGGTTGGTTTTTGTATTTCCCTAAAGTACTGGATTTCCTACTGATTTCCTAGAAAAGGGTGATAAGGGTCATAGGGAAATACTCACCATTATTATCAGTATACATATAAGCAATCCTCCTTGGCGCCAACTGTTTCCTCCCATGACTTTTTCTCCTCCCCTCTTTCAAACTCAAATTCAAAACCCCATTATCACTCTCTAAAATCTTCAGTCCATCATCCTCTGTCAAAACCATAGATTTAATATTCGAACTCAACTTCTCATTTGAAATAAAAACTGTTTTCGCAAATACTTTTTTCTTTTCTGAAACGTCATTTTTAAATATGTGATTGACGGATTGTTGGACGAGCTTGTCTATGCGACATTCGAATATGTTCTTGTCTATGGGTTTTTCGAAACATTCTGGTAGGAGAGGAGTTTTTGTCTCTGTTACTGAGACCTTTTTGATTGGTAGTTTAATTTGAGATTCTTTACTTGTATCTAAATCTAAGATTGGCACTTCTGTTGAGTCTTGTCGCTCTTGTAGGACCTGTAACAAGAAATGGTTGGCGGTAAAATGAAAATATTGTTATTGGACATCTGTACAAATTAATAAAATTGAAACGTCTGGTTGTAATTTAAAGATAAAAGCTGCTTACTGAATGTATTCTATCTTCTATAAAACAAAACTGTTTTTTTAATATTTTGTCTGTCTGGCTTTTTCTCAACAATGTGGGTTTTTATTTTTTTTTTTAAAAAAACGTTGCCTCACACTAGGAATTTCTCCTGTATCGTGGGTGCGTTCACAAACATTTAAACTCAGATACACAAATACCCAGACCCGAAACCACTATCTGTAGGTCATACAAATATTTATTCCGTGCGGGGATCGAACCCGCGACACGCAGCGCAGCAGTCCATTGCTTGAGCCAATGCGCCAACCGTGCCGTCAACTGGTTTCCAGTCTAACCGAATGCAGCTGAATACCAGTATTTTACATGGAGCGACTTCCTATCTGACCAGAGTTACTACTGGGTAATATGATGATATCCCTTGATAAGACTGATTGTCAGACTTTCACAACGATCCTCTGACTATCACAACCAATAGTAGCCGACACCAACGGCTTAACGTGCTATCCTATGCAAGTTTGCAATTCCGGTATGTAATCGCCCGTCCATGGACCAACCCACGCAAGGGCACCTAATCCTAAATATCGACTTTTTTCTTGGTGTCATCATCAAATAACTCCTCCCGCTCTTGGGCAGAGCGAAAGGGAGCGTCAGACTTCTACTGACTAAAAACTACCCATGTTCCTTCTAATAGCCCTTTATGTCGAGGCCGCGGTATCCTGTGCTGAGCTCTTCTTGCGGGACCCTGCAATGCTGACATCTCCTTGAGGCGCGTACGTGTTCAGAAGCCCTTGAGGCGGTTTAGAAACTCTGACACTAGGGTGTGTGGGGTCGTTAGACCTTAATGCCCACACGATAAGAATACTTGTTAAAACGACTCTTGGCACCTTACCTGTACAATATACCTGTACAACTTCAGGCAGCTTGCCCTCACACTATCCCTCTGTGTG